>CM067503.1:36631387-36869848 GCA_034509495.1 Acestrorhynchus altus | reverse complement strand
CTCTCTCTCTCTCTCTCTCTCTCTCTCTCTCTCTCTCTCTCTCTCTCTCTCTCTCTCTATGGCTTTCTTAGCCCTTGCAGCAGGCACGAGAGCTGCAAATGAAAATCTGTCTGAGTGTGTGGGTGAGAAAGGGGAAAGAGAGAGAGACAGCAGACAGTAGACCATAAAAGAAAGTATACACTGACAGCAAATGCTTTACACACACTTAACATTCTGCTCTTAAAGGAGGAGGACAGTTTACTAAAAATATCCTCCTCCTTTGTGAATTACAGTGTTATTTCATATTAGTTCTTTGCAACCAATTTACCAGCCAATGGAAATCATCCAGAATGGTCTGGAATAAGAGCTTCATGCACTGACACATATATTAAAGTCATACTAACTATTCAAGTTCTCCCATTAGTTATAGTTATGTTGGTCCAATTGTGTACAGTTCTCCAGAAACAAATACACTAAATGTGAAATTTGTGGACAACTGCTCTTACAATGTCTCTTCATAGTTCCCTTTGCTGGAGAAACAGCCTACTCTTTTGGGAAGGCTTTGCACTAGATACTGTAAATTGCTGTGAGGGTTTGATTGTATTAATTTGGTCTAGGGTCAGGTTCTGAAGTTGAAAGGTGAGTTCTGGGTCACAAACCCCACTCCAGCTCATGTCAACGTTATTGGATGGGGCTTCATGACGCTAGAGAACCACAGCCAACTAGCTGTTGTTTGCATTGGATATGGTGACCTTAGGTCGGTGTTTCTCATCCCTTGTCCTGGAGGCACTTCTGCTCTGCTTGTTTTAGAGATTGTCCTGCTTTGATACACCCCTGCTACTCTGGAAGGGTAGCTGATTCTCAGGTGTGCTAGGAACAGGGAAAGCTCTAAAATATGTAGGCCAGGGGTACCTCCAGGACCAGGGGTAAGAAATACTGTTCTATGACATAGTGATAAATAGAAACAAACCAAAGTAGGGCATATAGCCATATATTGGGTATAGTACTGAACCCGAGGCTTAAACTTAAACTGTGGTGTAATTTACGATTGCTATTTAGTAAGCATGAGCCAGTCGTGTTATTTGGGTCAACATTTAAATCATGTCCCATAGTTAAGCCATAATTAAGCCTTAGGTTACTGTGCTTCTCTATATAGACATTATACTTGGTGTGCACAACTGAATGTTTGTGTCTGGACAAGGCACCTGGTTACTAAGCTAGTAATCAGTTAAAATAGCTTGAAAATATGAGATGTGTTACCAGGTTTGGATGTTAAAGCAACGATTTGCAAAGCCTGTTTTTGTATTAAATGTCCAGAGGAGTAGCCCTGAATAGTGAACAATAAGCCGAACATATGCTGACACATCTGCACCCTGTGACACTGGCACTTATGGGGTTAATTTCCTGGTGGGCTGTTGTTCAGCGATGATGAAACTGGATGAGTGTGTGTTGGCGCTGGAACAGCTCTGTCTCTGTCCGTGGTGCTGAAACGTCAATAAGCTCTCTGGGCAGTCAATGCAGTGCAGAGGGCAATTTCACACAACTCTACAGACGTAATAACCACAAAAGCAGAGGCTGTAAAAATGGAAAATGGAAACTGAACGGACCAAACAGACATATGAATTATGAATTATTTCTCATTCATGCAGACAAGACTTGACCTGTAAAAGCAGTTTCATCAAGATAAATATTTTATCATCCCAGGATGAAATAATGGTACAGTGGCACAAATGAATGCTCCAGATTTTTTCAGCATAATCACTGTCTACTGTATCTGTTTGCCTGTACTTAGAATAGGACATAAACACTTTCGTTTTTATCATACTCAGTGTGGAGTATCTTCAGTATCTGCTCATTGGATTCAATTCTATATGAATCTTCAGACATCATTGTCTTTTAATAAGTTATTACCCACAGTAATGGACTATACAGTATAAATACAGATATGATAGGAGGTCATGCTGAAAAATGTTAGTGTTCCTTTAAGATGAAATATGTCCAGCATAATGTGGGAAAAGACCAAAACCAACATGAGGATCTAAACTATCTGCAGCCTTTCAGCCTCTATGTTAGTATTTCCCCCCAATGTTTGAGGAAAAACTGAGTTTATCTCAAGGCTGCAGCGTATATGTACAATGGGAAAGGGCCTGAAGGACCTGAATAACTCAGTGAGAGACTGGACAACATCCACAGTGGGTTTACTTTCTTTTGCAGCCTGAGGATATTTAGGTTTGCTCAATGATTTAAACAGAGCTTTTACCACATAATACTTGGGAGGCAGAGCACCATCTACTGGAAGCAGCCTGGTACTAAACCAGTTTTGGTCACAGATATTTTCCAAATTCTGTTAATTTGTCTAATTATTTATGCTCATCTGGCTTGGGAACTCTACAGAATATACTAATAGTATATATACGGAATATACAGTTCGTTTCAACTGTCATTTTGCTTGTTTGTTTGCTACTTTAGACTGATTCTCATTGTGTTACGGACCGCAGAATAGAAACTACACAAACATTCTACATATCCTACTGTCCAATGTCTGCTCTCCTAAGCAGAACAATATCTCATTAGAATTGCTTTGTTAAAACTTGATTAATAAAACGCAGTTCCTACGGGCTTGTTTTATGGAAGCCAGAGCCTCTGACTCTGGGTTACCGTGTGTTGCACTGGTACAAGTGGAGCAGACACAGCAATGCTGTTGGAGAGTTTAAACCCTGTGTTCAGTCATTGCCCACTGTGTTAGACACTCCTACCTAGTTGCTCCACCTTGTCAGAGTCAGAAGCTCATCTGTTTCTGCACAGTTTGTGTTGGTCATCCTCTAGTCCTCCATTAGTGCTCACAGGACACTGCCCACAGGATGCCAAAGGCTGGATAAACTGAGGGGGTTTAAACACTCCAGCAGCACTGCTGTACCAACACAACCCACACTAACACACCACCACTATGTCAGTGTTAAGGGTATTACAAGTGTTTACCCTGCTTTTGTTAAGGAATGGCTTTCTCAAACTTTCATTGTGCAACTATTTAAATCATACTCTAATTGGATAAGTACATTGCTGTGGTTGAGCAAAATGAAACTGGTATCTCAATGTCTTTTGAAATCAGCATGCTTTCCAGGCTGTTAGGTATCTGCCCTTTGTGGTGGGTCTGCAGACAGGTAGCCCTACTGTCTCCCAGTGTGATCTTTAAAAGAGGTGGTGTTTTATCTTGCTGTGCTGTGATTTCCCAAAGGAGAAGCTTTCCATCTGAACATCCGCACATCTACATCCCATAATGATCCACTCCATAAATCTGCACTAATGAACACCCAGCAGGAACAAACAGGTGCTCACTCCTCTCTCACTCACACCTCTCTTCTCTTTCTTTCCTTCTCTAATCTGTTTTTCTCCACTCCTCTATCTCTTACTCTCTCTTCCCTCCCATTTCTCTTATCTCTATTTCACACCTCTTTCTCTTTCTCTCACTATCTCTATTGACTGTTTCTCTCCCTCACTGACACTTTCTTTTCATCCCACTTCACACTCTCTCTAGCCATCTCTCCATCTCCTCCATCCTTTCTCCATTTCTCTCCCTTTTTCTCCCTTCTCTGTGCCCTACATATCTCTCTCTCTCTCTCTCTCTCTCTCTCTCTCTCACTTTCATTCATACACACACACACACACACACACACACACACACACACACACACACACACACACACTGATGGCACCGTTTCACCCATCATTAAAGCAAATGTCTCCAGAAATTGCCATTATGTGTATTCATGTCCTTCAAGTGCTAGAGGACAAGAAAAGACCCCCTGTACCCACCCACCCCCTCCTGTAAGCTTCCGCTTCCTCTTCCGCCCTGTCTCTGGAACCTAAAGCTGCCCAATTACCACAGTAATGAGAAGGCTGTGATAAAAGGGTCCACACAAATGATCTGATGAACAAGTGGAGATGATTACCACTGACTTCTGTGCTTTCTCTAAACATTTTGGGTCCCGTTCAAGTCAGATGTGCTTCCAGTGTGTACCCACTCTCAGCCAGATCTCCACTCATTCCAACCTGTGCAACGGACAGTTCTTCAGTCTTTCAGCACTGATGAATTTGGATTTTGGCAGCGGTATGAGGATGAGAGTTGTCCTGTAGGAATAGACTCCACACACTGGAGTGTGCATTCAGATAAGGTAGTAGCACTGGTTGCAGGACCTTATTAACATAATGTTGGTCTGTCAAAGTGCCTGTAATGAAGACCAAATGTGATCTGGCATCATAGGAAATTGCAGCCCCACCATTACACCAGGCCTTTTGGACAACAAACAATTGATCTTGGTTCTGACAATGGAGCTTCAACCAAGACAAAAGTGGGACTCAACCCGGAAGATGACCTGTTACTATTCTAAGTCACTCCATAACAGTCTTGCACGACATGATTGCAGTCTTGCATTGCAATCAGTTGAGTCCATTTGCAACTAATTTTTTTTTTACAATGAGTGTATAGAGAGACTAAAAGACAGCAACAGGGCTGGGCTTCTGGACGTCTGGAGCTAAATGAAGTCATGTTGTGGTCAGGGCAGAAGTAGGTCAGACACGATAAGCCTTTCATCCTCTGCACACTGCCCACACACTGTCATATTATACAGAGAAGAGTGGATTTGGTGTTTAGTAGTGTTGATGGGGGGTGATGTACAGACAGACAGCAGCAGCTGAAGCTTTGATAGATGCAATCATCGGCATAATTTTTGCCTTTTGTAAACAACCTTTGCTGTAGGCGACATATAGGTATTCATTATGTTTTGGACCTTTTAGATAGGAATGGATGCCAGATGGCTAAACAGAGTGTCCAAATAGAGAGTCCACCACTAGTCCAGCATTTCTGCATTTCTATCTCCTTCCATCAAACAGAGGAAGTCTCTGGCACAAGGTCAACACATGGCCTCCTGACCCTCACCATGTCACACACAGTTTGCCTGAGGCAAAAAGTCTCCTTACTTTTGACTGGCCCAAGGTGCAGTGTGATGTGGGGTCAACAGTGGGGAGTATCAGTTGTCAACCTGCTTTTGTAAGATAAGGGCAAGAGGAACTCAAATTCCTTTCCACCTGCAGGCAACTGTTAATGCCATATGTGCTTCTAGCTAAAGGCATAGCTGAGATTTATCTGGCTGCCCATCTAATCAATTACTGTCATTCTGATCCCATCACAGAACACATTACGGTCATCAAAGACAGGTTAAATAAGTCAGTTATTAACCTATTAGTAATATGAGTCAATAAAAGAAAGTTGGACATTTGAGTAAATTTAAGATAATCAAAAAACTGAACTGGAGGTAAATTTCAATTTAACCATATGCAGTCAACCTGACAAAATATCCTGCTTTACTTTAGCTCTGGAGCTGTAAATGTATTCAAGTTGATTACAAATAATAGCCTAATAATAAGCAAAAACAACAGACATTCTGAACATTATGTACATGTCTATATGACGTAACCTTGGACTTTGGGGGAGTGAAGCTAATAAAATCTTGGCGAATTTCTTAAAGCTTATTGACAAGACAGAGAAAGTATGAGTGAATACTGAGCTAAGGTCCTTTCACACCATCTTTTACAGATGACAAATCAACTTTTGAAAACAAAAACATGCATATTAATGGTGTTTTTCAATTTCATCAATCAGAGGTGCATTTTTGTGGATGCAGACCAAACACATGAGCATAAAGACCAGAGCAGAGCAGAATATTTTGTTCATAGCAGAATGCAAAAATGTATGACAAGCAATGCAGTGACTCAAAATTGTGAAGGGTAAAGAAGCAGTTTTTAAAGTTTGTCTAGTTGCATCCTAGTCTATACAAAATAGCATTCATGTTGAGGAGGGTAATTAAGCAATCAAGGAACAGGTAAAAAAATTAAGGGGACGTTTCTGAGCCTATTTACAAAACACAAAAGGCAAAAAAACATGTCAGATATGGTGTAAAAGTTACATTACATAAGAAAAAATCACATGACAACACATTGGGCCTCCGGTGCTAAAGTAAAATTTTAAGATTAATTATGTAATTGTGTCTTCTGACTTTTACCATATCCCACAGAAGCTAAAGAGCACTGCACTGACTTTGAGCCCTCCTACTTCAAATGTCTGAGTCATTTCTCTGTTCACACAGATAATTCTAGCCAGACACTTCCAGACACTGCCATTCACAATCATTACCACTTACTGCACTATTCACTGTGGGTGCTAACGCTTTCTATGCTATATCCCTGGTACACACATGACACTATGGATTGAGAAATGTAAAATTCCCACACAACTTTAAAAATGAAATGTCCTATCCTACTATCCTACCTTGCTTGAACTCCCTTAATTCATGTTGCATTGTCATGAGCCCTCACAAGCCGTCTCCTGAGGTAAAACCAATTTGTAATCAATTTACACATGACTTTTGTCATCTCACGTGTATATATTGCTGTCCAAAATTTTACAGACCTGACTGTGGACTGTGCATGCATTGGTGTACTCTGTCACCTGAATATTGTGTATGATGTGTATGATGATTATGGCATTCATTTACCTATAGACATTGATTGTTTTGTGAGAGTTACTTTAGCATTTACTAGCATTTAGCATGTTAATGTGTAAACTGGATGAACAACATTGGCAGTATTTACAGCAATAACACAGCTATTAAACACTAACACAAACCTTCTGAGAGGACCTGCTGTTTTTAACATGACATACTTGCCCTTTAAAAAGGTTCACCTACAAACTGACAGCAGCACAAGTGTATCACTAACAGGCCATGCCCTCTATAGGGTTTGGGTGGCACCCTGGTGCATGTGATCTGTTGATTAGACATTTTGATTGGCAGATGAATGGGGTTTCTAATCTGATTGAAGGCACTAAGGACGCTTCCACACACACACACACACGCACACACCTTAAACCATTGCTCTAATGTCCAGATTTGACATTTGAATGCCTACTGTAGGCACATTTAATGGTAGATGGGGTAATATGGGTACTCTTAGCACTGTACAGCTACACAGTCTCATATGCAGCACTTCTGAGGTATGATATAAATACTACCATATACATTTTTCATTCATGTATCCTTAAAGGTACAATATTAAACTTCATGTACCTAATAATGTCCTAACTGGTACAGAAACATGGCCACGAAATGCACTGATACGGTAAACCCCCAGCGACAAGCCATTATACCCTCTTAAGTGTGTATTTGTGGTTTGTCTCTGCTCAGACCACTGTCAGTAGGTGAACACAAACATCCCAAAAGCCTTGTCTTGGATATGCTCTGACCCAGTTTTCTGGTGTAATGATTTGGCAAAAAAAAACTCATGTCTTCACAATTGACCATATTTTCCACAGCCAACACATTTACTACAAAACTGGCAGTTCAGTTGCTGGCTAACATCTCCCTGACTTATATATTTGAATATTCTACTTGAGCAAATTTAAAAAATATCTGCTTAAGTATTAGAAGGATTACCTATTTGAAATATTATAGCTGTTGTTATCATTTTTGAATTTGTACTAAGACCTGAGTGGCTGCACACCTGAAAAATACTTGAGGAAAAAAATAATTCAGGAGTACATTTATTTACAGGAGTATTTTCCTGCTTATTAGAAAATGAAAATAATCAGAAACATTTCAATATATCAACAGAACACAGTAGAGCATCTGATACTGATTTGGTTGGTGTAGTGCAGGATTATAGTTCGAAAATGCTTTACAATAAACACTAATCAACAATAACATTATGACCACCTCATTGGTTCTACATTCACTGTGTATTTTACCAGCTCCACATACACCATACAGGCACACCATACATCCTTTCACCCTGATCTTCAATGAGGACCACCACAAAGCCATTACTATGTGAGTGGTGGGTCATTCTGACCTGTCTGATCGTGTTAGATATTTAAAGAATATGCACAGAGGCTGTAAATATTATCATAGAGAATAAAAATTGTCATTACATCTCATCCTCAAACAACGGCCCAGTCCACTTAGGTTGCATCACATGCTAATTTTATAGCCTGCTGACCTCCAACATTAGGGCTGAGCCTGTATGAATGTAAGAAAAGAGCAGGAATTCCAAAATACATTATTCCTAAAAACATCTGTAGACAGACCTCTGCAACTCATCACTCCAGATAATATAGTCCCACTGTACCACAGTTCAGAGCTGGAGGCTTTATGCCCCGAACACTTGTCATTGAGGATTGTAAGGCTCATGCGCTGCTCGTCCAGAGCATCCCATTCAATTTGCAGTGCTTTCCTATGGTGATCACATAATCTGTAGGTGACATAGGTGAATTTATTCATTTCACGTGGTGTCTTAAAACTTTGGGGCATATGGTACATCTGCATGTGCAGAATCTTCCAAAATGGAAAGAGCATCAGTTCCAGCTGATTTCTGAGCTCAGACTGCAATCAAGGTGACTGCCTGCACTGGCCAGTAGAGAACAGTCCAAGTCCTGCCATCTCTGGCATGTCATTACACACGGCTACTGTGGCAACGCGCCAAACCAGAACGCCTTGTTTCTGTTCCTGTGGCCTTGTGCCAGCAGTAGTGTGATTGAGTTTAAAGGGAAAGCTGAAGCACATGAGATGACCTTCCCCTTCACCCTCTCTCACACAAATATTTTCTCTATCACAATTCTCTCTCTCTCTTTCTCTCTCCCTCTCTCTCTCTCTCTCTCTCTCTCTCTCTCTCTCTCTCTCTGTTACACATGGTTGATAAAAAGCAGCAAAGCAGGATTGTTCTGTAATATTATAAGAGGTTGTCCAGTTTAGTCTGCATATTAAATCTCTACTAAAGAAGAGCTCATTAGACCACACCCTTCAGCACACTGACATTAGATACAAAAACAACCACAATCAGCATCCTTATCAAAGTCTAACGAACCTTCCGAGAAATGTATTTGCATGTTATCTTGGTCATGGTTGGTTTACCAAGTGTTTACTACTCTATGGCGTGGAGCATTGATGCTGAAGATGTTAACTGACAAACCTGAGAATACCTCCATCTGAGCATGCATGTATTTTTGGAACCTCTATCTAGTCAGCTGTATTAAATGAACAAGTGCACAATATGGGCAGAAGTACACCTGTTTGTTTGTTTTTTTGCTACTTCTGACAACAAGGGCATTCAAGAAGAGTTTATCCTGCTTTTATTATTTATCCTGTCTCCTCTTCTGTCTAGGGGAGGCTTTCTACTAGGTTTTGGAGCATTACTGCGAGGATTTGATTGCAGGAGCATTAGTGAGGTCAGGATGTTTGATGACAACCTCCTCACCTTATCCCCAACCTCCCAGATCATCCCAAAATCATTGGATAGAGCATCATCATTCCACAGGACACAATTCCACTATTCCAATAGGTTCATGTTTATCTTCTCCAGAGTCCTATTCTATTGCCAATACTTCAAGTTATGTGTGTGCATTTGAAGATCAGTGTCAATGATGAGTGCAGCTTAAAGTAGCTGAATGCATTCATTAAAGGTATCTATAAACATCTGGACATGTAGTGGACATTGAGCTCATTAAGTTGATGTAGCCGTCAGTGTCCACTTATCCTAGTCCATAATGTTGGCATGAATGTCCAGCAGAACATGTGCTAGCGGGCAGTTCAAAGTCAAATGATTTTGACAACCACAAACATGGTAGAAGAGGTCTTCATAATAAAATTACTACAGAAAAGACATTTGAGGAAGCAACATGATCTAAAACTGTTTAAAATTCCTAACTAGATCATACAGCCTTTTTACATAATTTCTTGTTTGCTGTGGTCATATGGTTGTGTGGTCATGTTTCTCTAGAGGTTCAAAGCCTCACATATGTATTTCTATAACTGACCACTTGTGACACCAACAAAATGTAAATGGAGAAAGAAGGAATGTAATACATCAGGTTCTCCAGAGGATGTAAATATAGGGAAAGTTATCTGTGTAAATCCAAGGTGATCATTTTGTTGTAGCCTGAATTGGAAGACTTTATAGAACTATGTAAAATATTCAAGCTGCACAAATGGCAAAGACGGTTATGTTATATTTTATATTACGGTTAAGCCCCAACAAATTGTTTATAACTAATAATGACCAAAGGTCTTCAACTCTGGCCCTTAATAGAAATATTTAGAAAAAAGGATAATTGCATTTTAATGCTGTTTTCTGATAATCAGGTGCAGTTTAATGACCCTAGTGACCCTGGGTATTAAAACCAGTCCTGGAAACTAGGTCCAAAATTTCTGAAATAGCTTCAACAGTGTAATTGCACTCCACGCCCCCACATTTCAGCTGGAACTGGATTTTTTTCTACCTATAAAATCCAACAATATATTGAGTCCAAAAAGATGTTTTTTTTAACTGTTTAGTTCGCACAGCTGTGATCAAAAGGCTCAGCAATAACGTCACACAGACCTTTCAGTAACACCACTCGGACATCATGTTGGCTAGTAGGTTCCTCTGGCCATTTGGTATCTGGCCATGCTGTGCTGCTAGCCATAAGGGAAGTGATGCTTAATGAGTGCTGACACACACAGGCTTCCTTCACAAACCCAAGCTTGTTAAAAAATCCTTCGATATAAACTTCCCTGTATTTGGGGATGTTCTATTTGGACAGCCCACGCAAAATCACCACAGCAATGTGAGGGACAGGAGAAGGAGCGTCACTTCCTAGATAATGAGAGACAAATAATGGCAGAATTCCTCAACATATGGAAAGAGTTTGAGCCTGCAAGGCCTTCAAAGCGCACACCCTCTTTTGCTGCCATATGGTGCCACTAATTGCTGTTTTTTTCCTCTTTCCTGCCTTCTAACAACCTTTTTTTTTCTAACAACCTGTCACTGTTTGGACATGAGCTGCTGGAAATGGGGGACACTAGAAAAGGGAGATTCTTTTTGTGTTTGTGCCCAGTGCCACACTGTCCAAGTAGGCTTTAACAGAAATGTTAAAAAGACAGTGAGGAGGAGCAATGTTTTTTGTGATATATGCAGATGCATTCCTGAAGTGGTGTATATTCATATGCACAACCGATCCAGAGATGTTGAACCCATACTGGCAGAGCACCATATAGGGCCCTTCAACCAAATTTCATTACTAATTACTGTAGTATTGTGAAGCAAGGGGAGAGAAAGGAATGTGCACAAATGAGTCTTTCATATCCCAGCATGAGATGGAAGAATGAATGCAGAATGAACAGAAATATACAAGATGAAGAAGGCTGTGCAAGTGTGTGTGTGTGTGTGTGTGTGTGTGTGTGTGTGTGTGTGTGTGTGTGTGTGTGTGTGTGTGTGTGTGTGTGTGTTTGTGTATGTAGGCACAGGCACAGGCACATGAGAGACAGGTGTTCATTAGCAAGAGTCTTCTCTACGTCCATTATTCCAGACAGTATCGAGCATCTGAATGTATCTGCAGCCCAGTGAACGTCCCCACTGATCAGCATTTCTTTTGTTTTAAGCAGCAAGGGGAAGCTAAACATGGCCTATTCACACACCCAGAAAGGCAAACGGCCGTGATCAAAGGATAGGAACAAATTAGTCTAATTCAGACTCAAATCTCTTCATTCAAGAGATGGCAAATAAGGAACTCTGATGTGATTTCACATGCACTGGAGGTTTTCATAAAAGATGGGTAAAGCCATGCAGGGCACAACAACTTGGTATGAAATGAGTAGAATCTGTCTTCTAGTAAGGTCCAAAAATGGCCACTTTAAAAGAAAAAACAACTTGCAATGGAAGTGTTTTCAAGGTAATTTTGCATATTTTATATTCACACAATACTAGGATGTCCACCGATCAGCCGTGATATTAAAAGCCATTAAAAGAGATGAGGTAAATGACAATGATTATCTGGTTACAATGGTACCTGTCAAGAGGTGAGGTATTCATGATATTGACAAAAGAATCCCAAAATCAGGTCTATTAAAATAATTTCTATTAGATTATGGAGCATAACTGTGAAGGTTTGATTGCATTCAGCTACAGGAGCATTAATGAGGTCAGGATGTTGGTTGATCACCTCCCCACTTCATCCCCAAAAAGGAGGTGAATTTTATTTGGACATATTTCATAGAATGCCTTCAGATGTCTTGTGGAGTCCACTTTTTTGGTTGGCAGCTTGAGAGGGACTATTTTTGTCAAAGACTTCCAGTGAGAGCAACAGTGGTACTATATATAAGCAGTACCATACACATACATTGTACACTAAATCATACACATATCATACACATACATTATATATATATACAGTCTCTCAGCACTTCTGTGACTGTGGTTCCTTGCTCTCTAGCTCTCATACATGCTGAGATGCTTCAATGCTACTGATATTTCAGTATCAGTGGTATGATTGGTAAATGATATTTCAGACTCAGTGGTATGATTGTAAATGTAAATGTACAAATGTAAATGATTGGTAAATGATATTTCAGACTCAGTGTACTTCAAATATAAACACAATCACAGCACGGCAGCAGCTAGAAATACATTTGATTTTATTAAGTGAGCCTCAGTAAGAATGAAAACAAGATTTGAATGCCAGGGCTATAGACACAGGCTAAATTTCAAATGGCTCTTTACTGCATAGTGCACAACATAAGTGATGAAACTGTGATCTTTTTGTACAAATCGTTCACTAAAGCAACATTATGTACAATTTATACCATAAGATATAATAAGAGCTACAAAGTCATTTTGACGCTCCAATTATCTGTACTAGGCAGAACAGGATCTATATCATTGATATTGACATTTATTCTTAGTTATTATTAGTGTGGACAGAGCAGTAAACATGCACTAGGTTCTGAGGTGAATTACTTACGGATTGACATCATACTGTCAAACCCAGTGCTTCGGTTAGATAGGGTTTGGAGTAGTCTTTCAGTTTATTATGATATGTGTATCATGTCTGTAGATTACTCTGATCCTGAATTATAAAGCCTTGGGATCTTGGGTTCTAAGAGTTAAAGGGTAAAGTAGGAAGAGTTGCTGAGTTGCATAAAAATGTATAGCATTAGCCCATTATTAGAGAAATGATTGCAAAACAATTTTTCCACACCCCACATACACACACTATTTGCTCCAACTGATAAAAACCTTAGCTGGTCGACACACCCACAGCTGCAACAGCAGACCTCTCAATCTATTTATGGACCAGTTTGTTCTTAAATGCAAATAACAACTGTACTGAGTGTTTCTCTGCCGCAGTCCCGCAGATTCCCACCTCATTAACTTCATCAGCTGTTTGTACTTCCTTCCAAGAGAAATACCATGATCATGCTATGAACGATGCTATGCATGTCCAACATGTTCATCATATGATCTTGCCCAAAGCTTCCACTAATGTTTTTCCAAAAATATTTCCACCCCCCCCCATACACACACAGGCCTGCTATTTGCTGTTTTATTATTATTATTATTATTATTATTATTATTATTATTATTATTATTATTATTATTATTATATTCATATTTTGGAAATATCCTATATTACAACATTTGTAATTTCAACACAGACACCAGCAAAATTATTTAATTAATTTAATAAAAACAAATATTGTTTCCAAAACCTAAGCCCATTTCTGTTGCTTGGCCACTGTCATTTTTACAGCTGTTCCTGGCATCAGCACTAAAAAATAAATTCAAATTATTGTTGGAGTGCAGATTGGACCAGGACTGGTTTAAGCTCTGCTCAAACAAAACAAAATGCAGACAGTTTTAATTTGCAAAATGAGAAGAGCATAATGATTCATTCAAAGTACTGCTTGTTAACAGTGCTCTAAAAAATAGGGAGGGGATTCTGACAAACTGTAGGACAAGAAATCTATTATTTTCTGAGTGATGATAATCGTTGTTACATTGTTAAAAAGACAAATGAGAGTTCATATTCTCTATAATTAAAATTCTTCCTCAGAGCCTGACATGACAAAGACAAAAGGAAAGGAGCAGGAGGGGGGAACTACTGCAGCTGGTGAAAGACTGATTTAGTGAATATTACTGCTATATTAGGCTGCAGTAATGCATCAGAATGTTTGATTATAGGATTTAATCAAGGTTCTTGCTATCTTACAAATGTCTGTTTTAGTAAATGTTAGTCTGGTTATGTGAGCATTGTTAGTTTGGAATGATGATGTTGCTATTTTATATTATTGAATGTTATTATATTGGAATCTCAGGCTATGTGAAAATTGCTATTTTAGGACTGCTGGGCTGCTGGTGAATGATGCTATATATATATGTCTGGTGTAGATGTTGCTATATTAGAGAGTCTGATTTGTTGATTGTTGCTATATTCGAACATAAAGTTATATACTTCTAAACATTTGATCTTATAAATGTTGCTGTACTAGATAGTCTGGTTATATGAATGTTGATATTTTAGAAAGTGTATTCATTTATGTAGTTACTGTTCAAAAATAAAATAAAGTTACTGTATAAAATACAATATAATATAGCAACATCTACTAAATAAATCAATGCAACATATAATACCTAATACCCAATAATACGTTGTAATATAGCACCATTCACTACATAAGACATTATAACATAGCACAATTCACTAAATCAGACACTGTAATAAAGCACAATTCACTATATCAAAAATTTTAATATAGCACCATTCACTACATCAGACACTGCAATATAGCACCGTTCACTAAATCATATTGTAATATAGCACCGTTCACTAAATCATATTGTAATATAGTACCGTTCACTAAATCAAATGTTATAATCTAGCACAATTCACCAAGCCAGACACTGTAATATAGCACTGTTCATGAAATCAGACATTGTAATTCTAAGACTTTCATAGCAGTATTGACTCAAGGCTGGATTCTACTTTTCATATCAAGTGTTGTGCGATTGATGACACATATGAGATTCTGCCATCAGCCTCTCTTCCTCTGCCTTGCAAACTCTCATCTTCTCTTTCTCACTCTCTCCTATATTCCTTAACCCTCGCTCATCTGCTCTCTTTAACACATTACATTCAGCTTTGTCAGTTTTCCATTCATCCTCTCTCTGAAGTGAATTTCATTAACCTTAGCGCACCGCACTCTCTCTCTCTCTCTCTCACTCCCTCTGTCTCTCTCTCCACCATACTTATTTCTCAACTCATTTCATCATACAAAACTGATTTGAATCTGATCACCAACTGTATAACAATTTGACTATTACTTTTATCTATTTTCTCAATAATTTAACTTTAGCATCTATTAAAAATTCCAGTACAGGTTGTAGTTTAATAGACAGTTGACTTTTCGTGTCTTCTTCTCATTCAAATAAAGAACAGCTATTATAGTTTTGGACCCGCCTTCTATTCAGTATCTGTAATAACTGTGTAGTTACACATTAATAATGTATACCACAACATGGCATGATGTATTTACTGTTGCATTGGATTACAGCAGTACAGCTTAAGTAAATACATGTGAATCAACTTCTGTTTTGATTCTTGTAATTACAAGTGTATCATAATAACAGTAACACCACATTCCTTCATGCATTTATACACATCTATTTATATAGTTGTAACCAACTGGTTACCAGTATGTAGTTTTTGGCACTTTTATTTATTTGAGTGCTTTGGTTTCTTGGCTTGGTAGTGATTTTAACTACTTTCTCAGCTACATCTCTGTCGCACAAGATCTAGTCACACTTACACAGCTCAGACGGCATCTCATATAGTTAATACATGTATTGGTAATGTGTAACTACACAGTTATTAGAGCAATGTAACGTTCACTGGTGAAGGCTAGCATTGCAGGTTCATTTCCCTGATTATTTCTGGATTATTTCTATATTATCTGGATGTTCTGGATGTACTGTGGGTTTGCAAAGTCACTCACCTACACAGAGGTGAACTGTCAAGTCAGAAATATCCAATGCAAGCCAAAAATCTGTCTTAGCAATGAGACTTTTAATGTAAACTTAGCATTTATTTTCTCACCCTCATAACTACATTGCTTGTGTATCAATTTCATAGTCATTATTGAGTCTCGATAATAAGCCTTAAAATTTAAACTGTATAAAAAAAGAAACAGTTTAAGAGGCTATGGTGTACCCAGTAGTATTGCTATAAAACCATAAAACCATACGTCACACACACACACACACACACACACACACACACACACACACACACACACACACACACACACAATTCTGAAGGACAATGCTGAAACCACTGACCCCGAAATTACAAATGCATCCCAAAGCAATCGAAACAGTGTTTTTGCTGCTTAATGTGATCCCTGTTCAACACCAGAGTACATATCTAGAAGTGCTTATTCACTGCTTACACATGATTAATGATTAAATACAGCTTACGGATAGCAGGTATCAGTGGGATGGCACAGTAATATGCAGCCACAACTTTACAACACACCTACAAAGTCCAGCAAACTCCTATTCTGAGAAGCTATTTAGAAATAACTTCTTTTCTGCCCTTGCTGGTTTCTGCCTTATTCCCAATGCAGAGTTCTGCTGTGTCATCCTCCAGCACAGCAGTGAGGTCACCTTAAAAGAAAGCATGCATAAGCACCCACCCTGCAGCCGCTGCATTTCATTGGCAATCTCCCTTGCAGAGCGACCGTAGTGCCTGGCTGATGCCATCCTGCTGGTACAGTGCACCTGAGCCCAGTGGTTTAATCCATGTTCCAGTCAGCTGAAAGGTGGTGCATCTGCAAGGGCATGATGATGGAGGCCTGCAGAAAAAAAACCTGTGAGCTTTCTTTGCTTTTCAGAACAAGTTGTACCTCAGCAGCCTCTCTCTCTCTCTCTCTCTCTCTCTCTCTCTCTCTCTCTCTGTCTCTCTCTCTCTCTGTCTCTCTCTTTCTGGCACACACACACACACACACACACACACACACACACACACACACACACACACACACACACACACACTGCTCTAGAACTAGCTGCCACTGCCACCTGCTGTCCAATCAGAATGTAGCATTTAAAAGGTAGCGCATAAACCTCCTGACCAATCATGAGGCTGGACTTTGTGTATGCTTTATTTTGTGTGTGTGTGTGTGTGTGTGTGTGTGTGTGTGTGTGTGTGTGTGTGTGTGTGTGTGTGTGTGTGTGTGTGTGTGTTATTCCATTACTACTAGTGGATCTCAGCAAAATAGATTATCATGAAAAACGTTTTGTTCATAATTTATTCTGAATTACATGTATGTTTAAGCCTTTACTTAATCTTAATGTCAAATCAGAAGTTTACAAGAGATGCTGGAACATTGCTATAAGGATTTGATTGTATTCACCAAAAAAAAGCATTAGTGAGATTGGATAATGACCAATTCTGGATCACAAACGCCACTCTAAAGTAGTGAATAGAGTTCTATCACTCCAGAGAATGGAGTTTCAACACTTCCACAGCCCAATAGCAGGGGATTCATACCCTTCGAGCTGATTATTGGCACAGGGCATGCTGACCCTTTTTCACGTGTGGCTGTTCTAGAGTGTTCCATTCTAATGACAGTGCTTTTCTGTGGTCCTTATACACATTAGTTCACTCTGTACTGATAACCAGGAAATAGGTTAAGTCTTTCTAGACTAAATGGTATTTAATTGTAATGTAGAAATACCATTAATGTGGTTATTCTGTCACAGTCCAAGTGTGATCCCTGTCTCAAACAACAAACATATCCATTATAAAGATGTTTCATTTTAAAGATGTAAAAAGGGAAACAGTTGGACATAAGGTCATGAAGAAAAAGGTAAAAATTCACTGCACCTGGCTTGCTCTGCTCTAAATCCCAGTCCCTACATTCATATCTTGTTTATACACACATGCGCAAGGGGGAGGGACTATAGATTGTGTGAAGTAAGAGTGCTGCTTCCTTCCACAGCACAGACTGCTGACTGCACCGCTTTCCATCAGCAATGTGACCTCCAGCACAATGTGAGGCCTACTGGACGATCGAAGAGGGGGAGGGAGGAAAGAGTGGGAAAGGGAGCAAGAGAAAAATGAAAAGAGTATGAGAGAGAGAGAGAGAGAGAGAGAGAGAGAGAGAGAGAGAGAGAGAGAGAGAGAGAGAGTGAGAGAGAGAAAGAGAGAGAGTAAGAGTAAAAGAGAAGGAAAGACAGAGCAAAAGAGAGGGAGAGAGAGAGTGAGAGAGAGAGAGAGAGAGAGAGAGAGAGAGAGAGAGTAAGAGTAAAAGAGAAGGAAAGACAGAGCAAAAGAGACGGAGAGAAAGAGAGAAAGGGGGAGGGAGAGAGAGGGCCTGTGAGTGTTGCTATATGTATTGAAAAACTGGCTGAATCTTATCTGCACACCCAGGGCTTCACTTTCACTAAGGCAAAGCCCTTTGGAACAGCCTTCATCAGCATAATTCTGAAAAGCTCATTAGGCTCCCGGCCGCACAGCACCACTAACACTCACACACCTTCAGTCATAACACACACTGCCAATACGGTCAATGCAATTGACTGTTTAGGACAGAGTTATTATTTCATACTTCTTTTACAGGCAGGAGATTTGTATTTAGTTGAGTTTTGGTTAAGTAGATTTCAAATTCAGTATTTTTTTATCATTGGAGATGAATTCAATATGTTTGATGTAGTAGTGTTGTCTTTTATTAGATCTTTCATTTAGTACAGTTTTGTTTTAGTTGATGTTTGATTAAATAGAGTTTTAATTCTGAACATTTTTGATTTAGTAGACGTTTGATTCGGTACTGTTTTGGTTCAATAAAGTTTTGATTCAGTTGAGTTTTGATTAAGTACAATTTTGATTTAGTAGATGTTTGATTCAGTAGAGATTTGATTCAGTATATGTATGATTTAGTGGAGTTTTGATTCAGAAGAGTAAGCAGAACTTCCCAGCTTTCTTACTGGTTTAGCTGGTTTCTTTTTATTAGCTTTTTCTATTATTTATTTATTTATTTTTTGTTTAATCTTAGATACAGGTGATCTGGAACGGTTTGGATTATACCGTGTTATCTTCATGTTGAATAAGTATAAGTATGCCTTCCATTAAGTAGACTTTTACAGTTCAGTACAGTTTTGGTTCAGAATATATTTGATTCAGTTCTATAGCTTTGGTGAATGTTCTTTCTAGTTCTTGGCTATTTGAGCAAATTATTTTCCCTGTTGCTGAATGTGGGTCTCTGCTGACTGGGCACTACGGTAATCACTTTTGTTTTCTAGAAAAATACATAAGCATTTGGCAAGATTATCAAGAGTAAATTAACTAATATAGCTTTAGGCCAATCAACAAAAATAAGTTGGACCAGCATAAGTGAAATGAGCTAAATATGAAATTAGGTTAAACAAACTTTACTGAGTTGGAAATGTGAGAAGATTATCTTTGTCACGTGTCTGTCCTGTTCACCTCTTTCTTTCTGTCTTGTCCTAGTAGTTGTTTCTTCCCATGTTCTCCCAAGCACATGGGTTGTGTTTGTTTTGGTTCTGTCTCCTCCCTTGCTCCGCCCAATCCCAGCTGTGTCTTCTTTGTAACCCTGCCCCTTTCTTGTCATGTCCCAGGTGTGGTCAATGTTGTGTTCTATTTAAGTCCCTTTGTCTCAGCCTGTCTTTGTCAGCCAAATTGTTACTGTCACACTTTCTTACATTTTGTGTATAGATTGTTGGTGTGTTTCCATCCTGATTTGTTTTCTGTCATGTTTAGTTTGTCAGTCATTTGTTCAGGATTTATCAGTGTGTTCCATTTTGTTTTCATTAAATCCTCAACCCCAGCATTTACCTCCACTCATCTGTTCAACACCTCAAGCTGACAATCTCCTCTTAACCAGTTCTAAATTCTCATATTGTCAAAGAAAGACACATGGATTTTATCAGGTATGATTTTTTGAGTGTATACAAATCAAACACAGTGGGATCTAAAATGGATTATTCTGGTTATGAAGGCAAGTATTTATAATGTGTGGGATCAACCATAACATTAGGACCCATTCCTTGTTTCTATAATCCATTTTATCAGCTCCTTACCATACTGGAGCACTTTATAGTTCTATAATATATAATATATAATATAACCTCGGTGTCACTGCTGGAATGAGAACAGTCCACCAAACAGAAATATCCAGTCAACAGCACCCTGTGGGGAGCGCCCTATGAGCACCGATGAAGGGCCAGAGGATGACCAACACAAACTGTGCAAAAAAAGAGCTTCTGACTTTGCATTCATAATGTGAAGCAACTGGAGTGGACAGTGAATTGACACATTGTTTAAACACTCCAGCAGCACAGCTGTGTCTGATTCACTCATACCAGTGCAATGCACACTACCACCACCACAATGACACTGTCACTGCAGTGCTGAGAATGAGTAGTCTGCGATGGTCCATTTATGATCAGAATTAAAGGAGTATTCAGAGAAACAAATGGACTACAGTAGCGTTCCTGTATGATCAGTGGCACTAATGGACACATAATGGACAGTGAATGCAGAATACAGAAGTGATCATAAGGTTGTGGTTGGTCTGTGTATATAAGTATTGTAATTTTAATGTTAAAATTGTTAGTTTAAATGCTTAATTAAAGCCTCTTCTCAACTGGCACAGCCTCACACTTTTTGCAGAACACAACACAACACCTCTTTTACACAACAATGAACACATTTGTCTACATTAGACACTGCAATCGAACAGGATGTCACTTCATTGCTATGTTAAGGCACAGTTGCAAAATATCACACATGTGAACCAACTGATCATGCTTGGCCATTAGGTGTACAGAATCCTAGATGGTTGACTGTAAACCCCATAATTCAGGCATTATAAAAGGACATTATTGATAATGTGGAGGTAGTGTACATTTCAGTACTGTGCACTGCACACACCATACATTTTATCCATACTTTATATCAAACAACAGGGTTTTTCAGTGGATTTTACAAATTAATGATGGCTTAGTCCTCCATAAATGTAGATTTTAGGGTGGGTTTCAATTTCAAATCATTTGAATTTGTGTTTTCAATGTCCAAGGCCAATGGATTGGTAACATCACAATGTGTGCCGTGGAATGGAGTTCACTGCCCCTGTCCTCCACATGACCAGAAGAAGACCAAATAGTTGCAGAGTAGACCAGATACAGTGTCATCTGGGAAAGTGTATCTTTCCATCTATCTGTTCAAATGGCCATCAAGAGAACCAGGGAAAAGTGACAAAACAACAAAATGAAAACCATCAGAAGGGACACCCCACCCCACCATCATGAAACTGATGAAAAGGGGCCAGTTTATATATAAATATAATAATAATCCAGGGCTGAATTAAGTTGCCAGGTCCAAAACTGATTCTTGTGGCATCCAAAATTTTTAATCCAGTGCCTCCCATCATGGTTTCCATTCCTTAAGTCCACTAAGGAGTTTTTTTTTTTCAGAATTGGCTGAAAACAATCTCCAGCCATATGTAAGGATACCCCTCATTCAAACTGTGCAGGAGGTCTGTGATCAGACTGATAAGATGTATTCACTATTGAAAGACCATGTCCTTGTTCATTACAAGAGAGGATACAGCCTTTGAGAGGATGAAGGGCCATGGCCAGATCCAGCTGTGTGAAAAGATGATGTTTAGAGATTTGTTTTTGTTCATATTTTCAATATCATTTCAACAAATATGTTTGTTGTGTTTTTGTACTATATTCTATTTAGTTGCAAATGCAACCTTTGGAATAAAACAGAATACATTTTCATCAGTATGCAGTAGTGGTCTTGTATGTTGTGTTTGGCTATTTATTTATTGTATACAATCAATATTTCTGAATGAGATCAAAGCAAGGCTACATCACTAGAAGTGCAGAAATGTTAGAAATGTTTAGCTTGAGAGCAGCAGTGTGTAACTGCTTCCAATAAAATGTGCATGCATGAACCCTGTGTCTATCATTTGATGGCAAAACTGGGTTTTTGTACATTTCTGTACAGTTTGAATGAAGTGCTCCATTTTGCAATAGATCTGGGGTGTTCTGCTACTTGTCTGTGTGGTTATGTGAATTGTGTGTAATATTCTGATAAAATTGGCCCTGTTTCCAAAATCATGCTTAAACCGGTGTAAAAAAATACTCTAAACATCCATGGTGCCATCTACTGTTCAGAATAAGTAATACAATACGCATTAAACCAGGGACACCACACCAGTGAAATGCAGAGTTGGGAAATGCTGAGTTTCCAGGTGAAAAATACATTTTAGATAAGTAGCACCATTGTACCTCATAGTAGCAGCACACCCACCACCATTCTACTTCTATGTCTACTTCTGTGTTTTGTTTGTTGTTTATTTGAATTTAGTTTACCCCTAAATCATTCAGGGGCTCCCAAAAAGGCACTTGTTTTACATGTGTAGCACAGGTCAAGGCCTCCTTGACTTTATTCCTTTCTCTATTAGATGATGCCTTGAAACTGAACAAGCTAAAATAAAGAGAAAATATGGCAGTTTGCCTAATAATTTCAATCGAACTGTTTCAAGCAGTTAGGTTGGTGCTGGCCTTCTGTCTTTATGTGCTTTATTTTACCCCTAGACATTTGAGGGCATACAAAATTTCAAAAACAAGGGGAAATGATTTCTAGCAACAAAACAAATGTCAGATTGGAGACTAATAAGATTGAGTATAATTAAAAAAACCTTTAAGGAGTTAAATATTCTTGAAAGAGATGGGTCTTCAGTCTGCATTTGAAGACAGTGAGTAACTGTTCATGATCACCAGGGGAAGTTTGTTCCACATCTTTAGTTCCAGGGTTATTCCCCTTAAACTTCTCAAGTGTTGCTTTAGCAGTATGCTTTGGGTCATTGTCCTTTTGGAAGGTGAACTTCCATCCCAAATTGTGCTCAAGAACATCTGTATTTAGCACCATCCATCTTCCCCTCATCTCTGACCAGTTCCATAGTCCCTGCTGCTGAAAACCATTGCCACAGCATGATACTGCCACCACCATGTTTCACTGTGGGGATGATGTTCTTGGGGTGATGAGCTGTGTTGTGCCAGACATAGCATACGGTTTCTGTGGTTGTCAAAAAGTTCAATTTTGGCCTCATCTGACCAGAGCACCTTCCTCCATACATTTGGGGACTCTCCCACATGCTTTTTGGCAAACTCAAAATGAGTCTTTCTAATTTTGTCTGTAAGTAAATGCTTTTTTTCTAGCCACTCTACCGTAAAACCCAGCTCTGTGGAGTGTATTTTTCATAACCCATTCCTGACTTGTAATTCTCAACAACATTGTCCTGACTTGTTTGGAGATCTCCTTAGTCTTCATGGTGTTGTTTGGTTAGTGGTGCCTCTTGCTTAATGGCGTTGCAGCCTCTGGGGCATTTCAGAAATGGTGTATATATACTGACAGATCATGTGACACTTAGATTGCACACAGGTGGTTTAAGCATGTGACCTCTCAAGGAAATTGGTTGCACCAGAACTGTTTAGGGGCCTGATAACAAAGGATTTTTGTGCAGATGCAGCACATACATTTAAACTGAAAAAAAACAAAACACTTAAACATTTAAATACAGGTTGTAACAAATGTATAATAATGTAACAAAATTGTTAAAAAACCAATGGGGTGAATACTTTCACAATGCACTGTACTCTTACACTGATATTTATGGTGAAATCATAGGAAGTGTTTTCTTCTGATGACTCATCCATGAATTTCTGTTAAATCTTAAGATATTTTAGAGTCAAATTGGATTTTGATTCGTCTTTCTCGCAAGAGCAGTTTCCTCTCAAGTTTTTCAAGATATCAGACCATAATAGTGGTGCATGGCACTCCTTTCCTTTCTGTCACTATAGAATTGTACAAAACAAAAAATAATACACTCAGCTTGAAATTTTGAAAATAATATTTCATCTTGAACGTCATGCTTTTTGGAAATCAGTTCATCATCTACTCACTAACCTATTCACAGTACCAGGGATTTTGGTGGCAGTGCCCAGCTTGCCAGCTTCACCGTTAATAACATGTAAAATACTACTATGTGGCACAAATATAATCAAATAGGAATGATTTTCCCACAGTTCACCAGCGGGCCTACGTGATCGCGCTGCACATGTATTATGTTTGTTTGTGTACAAGTGCTTGATTATGCTACTCCAAATCAGACACAATGAGGAATGTAAGAGGGCTCCTGCCGCTGCCTGGTTCCTCCAATCCACAACACAGCACAACAATGAGAGGAAATATCAGCCGAGCCCCATCCCTCTCCACCCAGCTAACCACTGTGTCCCAAATCACGACACTGTTCACTGCACTACCTACACTAAAGTCACTTACACTAAAGCCTCATAGTGCACAGGACCAAAGGGAAGGCTGCTGTGGAGGAACAAGCTCTATTTGGGACAGAGTTTTCTCATTCTTTTGGATCATTCTTTGTGTAGAAACTGTGTAAAGTTTAGCTGTCCTGGTCACAGAGCTGGCAACTTTGTGTGGAAAAACTGAGCCGTTATCAGGCGCACAAAGCAGAGACCTGAAAAAGACTGAAAATGAACTGAAAAAGACTGATTCAGAACCCACTGATGAAGCCCACTGATTCCACTTCATATAAATAGTGTCTAATAACTGTGTAGATACACATGAATGTTCCTGGCAACAACACAACAACAGTGTAACCACTGGTGATGTACACTAATCAGCCACATCATTATAACCACCTCCTTGTTTCTAATCTCACTGTCCAGCTTGCTATACAAGAGCATTTTATAGAATTACAGACTGTAGTCCATCTGTGTCTTTGCATATTTTGTTAGCCTCCTTTCACCCTGATCTTCAATGGTCACACCAGAGGACCACCACAAAGCAGGTATTATGTGGGTGACCCTACATAATACAGCACATTTTCACACCAAACCACTTTGAATGATACTTTTTCTATCTTATTTCTTAAAGTGTGAAGACCCTCCGTGGCACGTTCTGTACAAATTAATTTAACCTAGAACCCATCTATATTCCAATTTCTGGCCTGGGCTAAAGCTAAAGCATTATTGTATGCTCCTTGTGTTTATCCTGACTTAGAGTCATTCATCACTGCATACCTCACATCATTTCTGCACTGCTGTCAGTTTCCAAAAGTCCCTGCCAATTCCGCAGTGGTCCAAACTGTGGTCAAACATGGAAAATACACATGAAAAATGTACATGACTATGTATAACACTCTAACTGACCATTGTATTGTTTTTTCTGTCTTTTTTGTATTTTTAGAAGGCTTAAGTATACTTAAAATGTCATTTTATTTCCTAAAATATCTTATTAAGTTTGACCTGTGGGAGACAGAAGTTTTTGATCCCTCTTTTTCAAAACAATGGACTCCATTTTCATCTAAACTGATCAAACTGATCACATATTTTCATTAATGCTTCATCTGAGAGTGCGATAGCCTGTTTTAACTCCACAAAGCCACAGAATTATGACCAACTGCTTATTGCTCAATTCACTATATCAGCTCCTCTTTCCATCCAGGAGCACACTGTAGTTCTATAATTGCAGACTGTAGTCCATCTCTTTCTCTGTATACTTTTTTTAGCCTCTTTTCACCCTGTTCTTAAATGGTCAGCACCCCACAGAACCATCACAAGTTAGTGTGTTTCCACTGGTAAGAATGACCCACCACCCACACAATACCTGCATTTTGATGGTCCAGACCATTGAAGATCAGGGTGAAAGCATGCCAACAAAGTATGCAGAGAAACAGATGGAGTACAGTCTGTAAGTGTAGAACTACAAAGTGTTTCTATATGGAAAGAGGAACTGATACAATGGATAGAAGGAAGAAGAAATATATAACACAGCAAGTCATTTGTAATCCAGGTGAATGTGATATCACTAAGACCTGCATGGATTCTACACTGCTGATGGTGAAAGGAAGTGAAGAAAGACTTTGGGGGGATACAGTGGGTGTCTGTGATTAACTTAAGGAGGAGAACTGGTGATGAAGAAGTGATTACGCTCCACCAATGCCCTCCTCTCCTCTTCTTCTGTCCCATTCTCTCCATCCCACAGGAACACTGCAGCCAGCAGATAAGCACAGCCTGCTGCTAATTTTACACAGGAAACACAGGAAACGTGACAGTGAAGTTTCCCTCTCTGACAAACAGCACAAGGCTGGCCTTGGAGGAGATCCTGTGTCTCTGGGCTGGACTGAGCAGAGAGAGAGAGAGGGAGAGGGAGAGGGAGAGAGAGAGGAGTCACATACACGCACCCAGAGACAGAGTGAAAGATAGAAAGAGTTCAAAGGAGGAATAAAGAAGAGGAGTGGACGAGTGAGGGAGCTGGGGGAGACCGACTGAATGTATTTCTAGCTCCTCTCCTTTCTGCTGTGTGTGTGCGTGTGTGTGTGTGTGTGTGTGTGTGTGTGTGTGTGTGTGTGTGTGTGTGTGTGTGTGTGTGTGTGTGTGGACAGAGGGATGGACAGAGGGATGGCCGATAACAGTACTCATCCCATTCTGGAAATACTGCAGTCCTTCGGCTTGAGTAAGACACTTAACTGACCTCTCTTTCTCTCTTATTGTTTGTGATTGTTGTTGATTTATTTGTTATTTGTCTCTCTCTTTCTTTATGTTCACTTATTTATTCTGTGTGTTCTCTTTTATTCCTCTCACTCTCTGGTACCCCAGTCATTCTACCTTTCCTCTCTGCTGCCTTTCTTTTTTCTTTCACTCTTCCTTACTCTCTGTTTGCCCCCAGCTCATGTTGATTATTCAGAATTCATAGTAAAGTGTGTGTGTGTGTGTGTGTGTGTGTGTGTGTGTGTGTGTGTGTGTGTCTGCGTGCGCAGACCTCACTGTGGATATGAAAACAGTAGCGGCTGAGTATTTTTTCTAAAGTGACCTGCAAAAACACTACAGAGCTTTTTTCCACTCTGTCTGTCGCTCTCTCTCTCCAAATGCCATTTCCAGATGATCACAGCCCTCTAGTCTGTGGTTCCAAGCAGAATACAGAATATTCAGAGTGCAGGGAAAAATGCAAATAGTTACCCTCACTGCTCTGTATTATACTATCATTCAGCCTATTCAGCTCAGTAACCCTATATATTCTTTGTAGCTGCTCAGCCTGACTTTAACTTTAACAATAAATATCTGATCAAATCAAAAGTCCTCTACCACTCTCTCTAACTCTGAACTTGAGTGTCAATCAAATTTTGAAAATCAAGGCAACCAGTCTAAGGCCTGACCATCTCACAGATTGATCAGAAAAAAGCCTCAACAGCAACAATGCACATCATCTAATATTGCATATCTGTGAGTGGCAAAAGTATGTGTATCCATGCAGTATATGGTGTGACCCCCTTATGTAGCAATAACTGCAGCTATACATTCCTGGTAACTGTTGATTAGTCCTGCACATCAACTTTGAGGAATTGTAGCCAATTTCTCTGTAAAAACATCTTCAACTCTTCTGTTTCCTCCCATAATGTCCTTGCATCACGTCCTTCCATTTCTGTTGGATTAAGGTCAGGTCTTTGACTGGGCCTTTCTAAAACATTAACTTTTCTCCTTGAACTGTTCTTTTATTAGAACAACTTGTGTAATCAAGTAATTAGTGTAATTGTTCTCTTGCCACATGACCCAAATTCTCTTTAAATTCAGCTCACAGACAGATTTCCTCACAAATTACTTTAGATTTTGCTGGTAGAATTCATTGTCCCATCAATGATGGCAAGTCAGCCCCCGATGCAGCAAAACAGTATTAAACCATGATGCTACCACCACTGCGTGGTGTGTATACAAACGTGTTTACAAAACTTGTTTTCCTTTTGCCAAACACTTCTAATTTAAACCAGAAACACATTTTTTGGTCTCATCTATCCACAAACCTTCTGGATTGTCCATGTGATCTTCAGCAAACTGCAGATGGACATCACTGTTTTTTGGAGAACTTTCTCCTCGTAACCCTGGCATGCACACTCTTGCTGTTCAGTGTTCTCTTAATGATGGATTCATGAATATTAACATTAACTAATGTGAGAAAGACCTTCGGAAGTTACCTTTGGAACCTTTGTGGCCTCACAGACTATTAAACACCTTGATTTTAGATTAGGTTTAATAGAACATTATTGATCCCTTGGGAGGGTTCTCTCAGGGAAATTAAGATATTTTAGCATGATCTCTATAGGTTAACCACTCCTGGGGAGGGTAATAATGGTTTTTGAATTTTCTCAAGATAAACAATTCTTCTTGAGTTCCTCAGATACACTTTCACAAACATTTTGTGATAATCAGACTTTGATTTATCCCTGTTTTTTTTTTTTTTTAATAAAATTGGCCACATACTCTGATTGTCTCCAATTGATTGAAAACACCTGACTCTAATTTTACCTACTAATCTGCTAAATAATATTCTATATTTATAATTAAATTATTTGCCATTTTGTCAAATGTTGATGGTTTAATGAAGTCAGTATGACATTAAAATTATGACATTTGGATTTATTATATTGTAAAATCTAATCATCTAATCACATTTAGCACTAATCAAAAATGGAACAATAATGGGTTGTTTTTCAAGAATTAACTTAACTTTAAAGTCCACAAAACCAGTACATAGAATTGATCTTATGCAAGTTTGTATCTCAACTTTTAGTCTCACTTTATCAACCTACATAATTCCATGTTTAGTATAGTAGTATTCCAGTTATGTTAACTTAATTATTCCATTGAAACAGAAACAAAAGAAGTGTGGTAATAATCACATAAAATAAAAGTCCACAGTAAAAGGCATTTAGATCACATGCTCTGGCACTTTCCTTCCTTCATAAAAAGGGATGAAATGTCCATATTAACATCATATGCTGGCTCTAAAATACAACAGGATGAACAGCTTTGTGTCGAATGCCTCAGCAGATGAGATCAACAGGAACGCAGAAGGAAACTGTCAAAATCCCAACTATTTTTATTGCAGCAGAAGGAAAGCACACTATGCCTTCTATCGTCACACTGTGAGTGATGCTGAATTACAAAGCATCAAGACACAATACTCACATTCCTGAATGACCCCTCACGTGTCCCACCCAGATGATCTATCAGAACCGGATAGGTGGAGATACTGGTAGAAATAAACCCTGTTGACCTTTAGTGGAGAGAATGTGAGTAACAGAACATTAGCTGAATGAAAATGGATACAGAAAAAAAGACACTTTATTTTTGGTCTATGGGCTGCTATAAACAATGGTGTTTATTTAAATCCCAAAAAAAACCCTGCTCTGCTGTTTTAGAACGGTGTCAAGATTCTGAGCTCCACATGATGCTAAAGTTTTCAAATAGTCGTAAAAGTACAGAATTACTGCTGTAGCAAAGCTGAAATGAAGGAAACATAAATTAATATTACACAATTTCTATTTTACACAAAGTATTTCAATTGGTCCATGTGTCATGAATTGTTTACATGATATAAGAGAGAGCCTTATTGGTCTTATTGGTGTTGTGTGGTGTGATAAGGTGAACCCTAGTTTCCCATAAGTTAAGCAGTGATGTTTCCCACTGAGCTACACTAACCCCAAATATGTGCTTGAGTACAGCTGAATGTGTATTTCAATGCCCATATGTCTCAAATTGAGAGGCTGGTATTGAACAAAGCAATGTAATGTATTGCTGCACTCCTAGTACCATCTTCACTGATGAGACACGCTTTTGTCTTGGTTGAGACAACCAACAAATCTGTGTGTGAGCACTGTTGTCAGCTCCAAGATAAACAGTTTGCTGTCATATGTCACACATTCTGGTATCAGGATATGAGATGAAAAAATGATGCTAGATTACCTTTAGTCTTCATTACAGGTACTTTGACAACCTAACATTAATTAGGTCCTGCAACCAGTGGCACTATATTTTCTGAATGCTCACCCCAATAGGACTATAGCAGGAATGCTATTCCAACATGACAACACTCATACTGCTGCCATCTCAAGAGCTTGCCTTGAAGACACAGATACTGTACCGTGCCCAGTCACATTGCCAGATCTTCTCCTTATAGAAAATGTGTGGGATGCTACTGGACACATTATCAACACTCCATCCCTACCACAAAATCTGCAGGAACAGAGTGAGAATATTCAAGCCTCTTGGGATGGATTATTGCAGGACACCATTAGGAACTTCTACAACTCCATACTAAGACATCTGGCATGTTGCATTATACCTGACACCATTCTAAGAGATGTATAGCTCATTAAATTTTGCCCATATCATTCTAAAATCTTTTTCTTTTTTGTTCCTGGGAATCTTTATCTTCCTTCTAAATAGCACTGCAATCCGAAACATCTTTCTGGGTGCAACAATTTGTACAAATATTTATTGAGTGTACATTTTATTTACTTGTACTGTATTTATTTTCTCTATAATGAATCATCAATCAGTCAGTGATTGTTGCTGCTCTTTTCTCGCCTCAGGGGATCTGATCCTGGCCTTCTGTCTCTCCATGGTGGTCGGTTTGGTGCTGGGTGCTCTTGTTTATTTGACCCTGACCTGGATGTCCCGACGACGGGCCTCGGCTACCATCACTCGCCTGCCTTCATCTCGCTGTGCTGGCCGCTCCTCATCTTCCTCTTCACCACGCTCCCGAGCAGCCTTTAGTCGCCACAGCAGTGCCTATGATCGCCGCAGTAACAACAGCTTAGCCAGCGCTGCCTTCTCTTTCCATCGACAGGCCTCATGCTCCTCTCCCACAGGTGACCAGGCTGACCTTCTAGGCCGCAAGTCCAGCTTCAGGGCTTCGACCTTCCACCCACTGCTTCAGTGCAGTCAGATTGCCAGAGAGGCAGAAGAGGGCAGCCAGGGTAGCCTGCCTCGCACTCCCACCCTCACCAATAATCCCACAGGCAACACAGGTTCTACTAACACAGTCAGCTCCATGGTCACACCACCCAGGGCCAGGCCCAGACCAGACTCCTTCTGGGGAAACAGTGGTGTCAGGGGCATCCAGACTCCCCCACCAGCTTATGAGAGCATCATTCGGGCCTATCAGGAAACCTGTACTTGAGCCATGATGATGGGGTGGCCTATGGAGGATGGAAATGTCCACAGTCTAGGAGAATGAAAGAGGCATGATGACCTCAGGTGGTCTGAGACAATAAACGTTGGTGGAGATAACAGACCTGAAAGCATATTGAATTTATCAGATTTGGGAGGGTTTTTACAATGAGAGAACATACCATATTTGCCCAAAAAGTAAATATCTATGGTACTCCTCTGTGAACGAAAAACCTTCTCTATAACACTTCTATGGACACATTTTTGATTACTTCTGTCCACAGCAATATAATAATAATAAATGTTTATATTTTACAATATATGTATTAAATAGCTTTAGTGTTACCATAGCTATAGAAAAATTATTTTCCCACCTTATATAATAATGCAGTATTTGTAATTTTATGAAACAGTGCTTTGGATATTTACCTTTTGTAGAGCTTTCCCATGCTTAGTTCTTCATATTTTTAGTGCTTTGTTTATTTATGTGTGTGAAGGCCATAGCACACTGACCCACCATCAAGTCCACAAACAAAGTATGAATGGAGAGAAGAGCATCCAATAAACTGTGACATTCAAGGACAGTGTGAATGATGGGAGAAAATTCTACTATAAAGTGAATGTAGAGAGCATTCCAGAGTATTCTTGAACAGTGTTATAAGGTGTGAACAGTATGAATAGGAGAGGACATTACAGAACAGTGTGAACAAGGGTGTCAAATCTTATCAGCGTAGGGCTGGTATTGCAACAAGTTTTTGTCCCAAATAACCTGAAGCACACATGATTCAGTTTAATTGTTTAGGTGGCCTCAGTCTTCTTTGTTGGATTGAAAACCCATAGCCATACAAGCCCTTATCGTAAAAACTGGACACCCCTGTTCTAGAGATTCCTGGCAGCACACACTCAGATATGGTGTTTGTTGGAGAATGTTGGGTCAGTGTGCTTTGGCCTTAAGTTTGTGAGTATCAGCTTCCATCACTGAAAGGGAGAGTAAAACTTAAACTGGACATAATAATATGATTGGAGAAATAAATCAGAACAATAGCTTCTCCCTCAGCACAAGATCCTTGTGGTCCCTGTCCCCAGTACTTATATATTGAGTCACTGTAAAACTGTCTCCATGCAATATGTTTATACCACAAAATAAAGAAGTGAACGATTTGTAGCACTATTGAATTTCCCTTTACTTTTTAAATGTTATCTGTCATAATATCTCTAATAATAAGGGATCAAGCTGCTACATATTGAGTGTGAATTTACATACACCATCTTCAAATTTGTTTTATTTCTACAGTATCTGCAAAGAGAAGGTCAAATACAGGAGGTTTTCAACTTTTTCCACCTCATTGTCCAACCAGAAAACCTAACAGCCCACAACAAAACAAAACTTTTTTTGGAAAATTGTTTTTGTTTTTTATTGTTTTTGTTTTTTATTGCTCGAGTGCTGGCACTGAGTGAAAATTTAAGGCCTGAGAAATATGTCTAAGAAATAGCATGTCTTCATCTGTCCCAAGCGTAGTTGACAAAAACGAGCAGGAAAGATGCATTACTAACATGTGGACCTCATTCTAAAAGCTGTTTCTGTACATCTCACCCCAGGTCAACAATCTATCTATGACATCTTATCTGATGTAGCCTGGGTTGTACCTGGGAATGATTTTTCTGAGAAGCAGTGTCACCATTTCGTTGTTTAAGAATCATCTACATCTCTAGTTCACTAATTGTCTGCATTGGCTGTGTTGTCTGAGACACGTTATTATTTATTCATTTCTATTAATTTAGAGTTTAAACAAGATGAATCTCTCGATATTTACTTTTTTCATGCACACAGGATATTTTTTCATTCACATTTTTTCATGAGATGATTTAAAGCACTATTACCAGCCTCTCCCTGAGGATGGGCCTGCAGATCACTACAGTGTTTCAAGGCCCACTGGTGATCCTCAGCCCTCTGATTGAGAAACTATGCACTAGACAACACTTCAGATTGACAGTGACCTGATGCATGCTGTGGAAGCAGCACAGTCATTAAAGGGAAAGAAACCAAATGTTCTGAAAGCAAGCATGCCTGAACTGCAGTGAAGGCCTGGGACAGTATTCCCAGAGAAGAAACCCAATCTGGTGGTGTCTACAGAACCCCGACTTCCAAAAGCCATCGGCTGCAAAGTATTAGCAATAAATATTAAAACTACTGTTGAGTTTCTTGTTTGTCAATTTTGTCAAATGAGTATAATTACTGTTATTTACATTATAATGTCCAAAGAATATGAATCTGTCTGATTTGTATATTTACACACTCTTGTAATGCACCAAACAGGGCAATAGGTCGAAATCAGCTTTTACAAGATAATATTTCTAATAAAATGACCAGGTGAGAGTGGGAGCCATTCATGCACGACAGTATGTAACAATACACCACTGAAGATACACACATCCTGCCTGTTACTGATGTCCTTCACACCAGTGCCTAGATTTCCTTTTTCCTAGAGGAAGGATTGATTGTCACTGGAATGTTTTTAACCTCGTGTATGTTGACCTGCAGCAGCTGCACAATGACATCATTTCAAACTTGACTGCAAGTTTTAAAAAGCAAAACAACAGCAGTGCGTTCAAACAGAAGTGGTTTGGGCTTTAACTCTGTAACTTCCCTTGCGCATTCGGTGGTTTACAGTGTTTACGGTAGTCACGTGGCACGACTAGGTTCCTGTTTATATTGAGCAGGACGTTATTGTTCGCGCCCGATGTCAGGCGGAAGTCGCTTCCTGTACCATGATTGGTAGACTGGGTTTGAGCGTGAGGTACCAGCCAATCAAAGCGCGAGAGTGAGAATTGAAACCAATCACTGCACAGGGAGGCGGGAGTTGTCGGAATACGCGTGGAAATAAAGGCCGCTTGTGTGTAAAAGGTGGGCAGCCGGGTTTGGGGGAAGGTTATGTTGGCAGGCGGGTTTTGCTTTGCCTCACGTCCTTAGTTGAGACAAATCCACTGTTTAAACAAGGTAAACAATCACACTTTCCTTTAAGTGGGTGGAAAAGAGGGCGGAAACTGTTAGAAAGGTAATTAATACTAACCTGTTATAGTTAGCGTAGCTGTTACCAGGTAACAGTGAATTCTCACACTCAGTAACGCAGTAACAGCAAGTGATCGTTACTATTATACAGTCTGTGTTTGGACACAGTGCACCACACCTTCAGTATAGACATACATTAGTCCATCTGATAACGGGACTGATCTCTATTGGGTGAATGTGTACATTAGCAAACATACTCTTCTGAATCATTAATTTGACTGCCCTGTCTGTGGTCTTAAGCTTTAGAACCCCTGAGTAATTTTGTGGGGTGTTTTTGTAATTTGAAGTACCTTTAAGTTCTCCAAAATGCCTGATAGTAGTCCAAATAAACAACCTGAATGTCTGTTATTATTTTTGGTGTTTATGTATGTATATGTGTATTATCGCTTCTTGGGACTTTTATTTTGAAACTTGAACACCATGAAAAGAAAGTGAGCTAACAGCCTCTCCCTTCTGGTTTTCAGATGTAACCCAATATCTGAGTCAGTGATGTCTGTACAGGTGGATAGAGCAGTAAACATGCACTGGAAGTTTCTTTGGGTTTAATTCGGTTGGAAATGAATTCGTTTTAGCTGTATTTGCTGTTTTATCAATCACAGATTAGCCATCACACAATGATGAGACAATAGGGTAAATCTTGATGTGTATCACATCTGTAGGTTACCCTGATCCTGAGATATGAAGCTTAGAAAATGTAACTACCTGCAAAGTGCGGATCTTGGGTTCTAAGAGTTAAAGCTACAAATCTTTTTATGTCCAAAAGTGTCCAAAATATTTGTAATTAGTTAAATCAGCTATTATAGGTGCACCCCTTGCTGACAGGTGTACACACAGCTTTTATTATCTCCATAGAATAGCACTGACCATTAGAGTGGGAGACACTGTGGAGCAGCTGCAAATGTGCCTACAGTCACCATGTTCAATGCCAGCTGTTAGGTAAAGGGGTCTAAACAGTACATTGTACAAAGTGCAAAATCATTGGGGAACTTTTGAAGGTTCTTTACATTGAAATAGTGGAGGAACCTCTTAAAGTGATTCAAGGAATCTTCAAGAACTTCAGAGAACTTTGTCCTTTTATTGTATGTTTCACCATAAGAGGTTCTTCCAGAATTTCAGGTTGAAGAACTGTCAAAATTTCCTCAAGGATCTTGTGCTTTTAACAGTGCTGTGCCAGCATTGAGCTGTAGAGTAGTAGAACTGGGTTTCTGTAATGGTGCTCCATCTGATACATCTGGGATGAACATCTAATGTAAAGCCTTCCCAAAAGAGACTGATACTGCTGCAAAAAGGGACAGCCCCTATTAATATCCTTGATTTCAAAAGAAATGTTGCATGAGCAGCTGTCTACACCCTGTTCAGAAGTAGGCAACACTGGCCTGGAGTAGTATCTTCTTGCACATTTGACTGATATCACTATTCTAACAAACCTACTAAACCTGGTGGGTTAAATCAGGTGAGCTTGTGCAGGAGTCTGGCATTCCAGGTCATTGTTTGCCTACCCCTGGTGTAGTTAAATTATTATTGTTGTTGTTGTTATTCACATTAACAAGGTGCCTATTAACAGCTGTGTTTATCCACACTGGATGAGCAGTTCAGAGCTTAAGTGATTGCTCAGATGTTTTGGTTGTTTGCTGTTATCCACTGATTTTCACCTCTCTTGAGTCAATCTGCAGATGTCTGTAGCTGCCTTGCGCTTAATCCCTTGCCGGAGGCTGAGCACTGTTGGTCCAGGCATGAAGAAAGTAATCACATGGCAGGATATTCGTAGGTTTTTTTTTTTTTGTATTCCATTCTGTATTGTTTTAATTGCTGCTTAACTAGTAAGTAATAGTCAATTCATAAACAGTTTTGTTTCATTTTACTCAGTAGGTCTCTTGTTTGGTCTTATCTCTTGTTTTCAGGGAAAATAGCTAAAGTAACTGGTGCCATTATTATGGGGTAGGTTTAATAGCTACATATGTGTTTTATCCATGCAATATTAAAATTATGATATATATATATATATATATATATATATATATATATATATATATATATATATATATATATATATATATATATATATATATAACACCTCCTGTTTCCTGTTCTAGCAATGTTATAATTTTAATTATGTTTACTTTATTAGTGTTATTATTATTATTATTATTGTTGTTGTTGCTAATATTAGTATTATACTATATATATATATATATATATATATATATATATATATATATATATATATACTATGACACCATAATATTACATGCATATTATTACATATTTTGGTAAAGTAATATATTATTATTATATTTTGTTTCTTCATCCTAAATCTAACACAATAACGGCTTCTGTTCACACAGCGGCTGTGTTTTTATTACTTATGAGGTCATCACCCTGAGTCAGGCAGTCACCATTGATACTCGGGCAATTCTTCAGGAGAAGCAGAAATCATATATCTACCTGACGCCAGTCACAAGGAAAGAACAGGATTCCCTTGGTATCAGTATTTTTTTTTTTTTTTATATCTGTCCATTTAATGTCAAGTTCTTTATGCTGACTAAATGTTGGACTGATATTATGTGTATTAATAGTAACTGCAGATGGTTTAACCTTTTCCAGGTCTTACTTACAAAGCCAGGAAGGAGCTTCATAAAGCAGCAAGAAAATTTATTGAAATCTCATCTCGTGTTCTTCATCATCCAATGGATGGTGAGAAAATTTTGACATTCAACACTCTGTTTTGCTTGTTCTTGATTTCAATGTGAAGTATTATAAATCAATGCAAGATCTATTTTCTATAACATATTGGAATCTGTGTGTGCTGATTAGATTTATGTGTGAGTGCAGATCCAACCTGAAATGAATGCCTGATTTATTAAGCCTGTAGAAAATCACACAGAGTAAACCATTGGTCACCTACTATCTGAAGCTCTTTCTTCAATGTTCTACAAGGATGCAGTTCGACTAAAATTTAACCCAAGCATATGTTGATGCCATTGAGGCAAATCTTGTACCTGGTAGTGGATTTTAAAAGATAAAGTGCTGTGCTCAAACTTTATTTTTATGAAGGACAGAAACACTTTTTGAGCACAGGACATAACATGCAGAATGTGTCCAGTTTACATTCAAATAGCTCAGTATACCAGACCCTCTGTGCTCTGTATCTCACATTTTCTATATGTGACATTTCCAACCTCTGCAGATCCTCTGAAAGCACACCCCACAGGAAGATTGTCATTTTGTACGCTGTAGTTGAATGACAGAGTTCAGAGTTGAAGACTGGCTATTTGCTCAGGAAACACCTGGCCAGCATATACTGGAGCTTCCTGGACACCTAGAAGTTTGCCACTGTTACTGTACACATAGAGCATCCACTTCCGTAGAAAGCCCTGGGCCTACATTGTACACTGATGTTTAACTGCTGCTGGTTTCTGTTTTTTATAGCTGCACATTTGAGGAAGTCAGGTTTGAATCTGTTGAGTAGCAAGAGTTCACTTTAAGTAGTGTACTCCACAGCAGTAGCTAAATACTGGAATTCAGTTCCCTTTTCTGTAGTTATGTACCCCTGAGGTAGATTTTCTTTTCATTCATTTGACATGAAGAATAAACCATTTTGAATCTGAATCAAACCATTACTTTAGAACATATTGCTGTATAATTGCTATGGTGTTTTTCTGGTAGAGCGCCTAAGCCATTTGGATGCAGAACCTCATGAATGTGCCCTGTGGCTGCTGCTAAAGAAAACTCGATCTAACATTTGGGTGGAGCGACTGCAGGCAGTACAGGATCTGGCACACAATCACCACTGGCAGGGTGAGAAAGGATTACATGCTGAAAGAACTGGTTTGTCAGTAAGCAGGCTTATGTTTGTTCATTTTTTTTATTAAGAAAGCACCTGTGAAACCCACACTTCCAATCTCCTCTCCTTTATTGGAACCATTTTTGATGGTCTTGCTGCGTGCAAGGTGGATGTTTACTCAGTGTGCACAAAACAAGAAGTTGTGTGTTATTAGTTTAGCAAGGACATCAGGTATCAAATTTGTCCATTGCTTTCTGGCATATTTCAATGCATCATTTCAATCAACATTTTTATCAGAGCAGTGGGTCTGTTGATCACTGGGTTTGTTTCTGTGTGGTGATTGATTGGCCTGGTATCCATCACAGATTACCAGTACCGGACAGCTGCACAGGCTATAGACCAGCGCACAGCTATAGGCCTGGCCCGTATGCCTCAAGTGGATCTTCGCTTCTTTCTTTCCCCTCCTGCCCTGCCTGAGGTGGACGATGTGGGTATTCGTAACACTGTTGCTCTTGCATATTATTGGATTCTACTAGTTTGAAACCTCAGACTGCTTTGTGTTAATGCTGCTATTTATTATGCTGGTAGGAGTATCTGATAGAAGATGGACTGAGGCTGCTGCTCGCTTCTCTGCCCCAATCAGATGTGGATCAATGTGTGCAATACTTCACTTCACTTGCATTAAGAGAAAGCAGTCAGTCATTAGCCTCTCAAAGGGTGAGCAACAAATATATTCATACACTACAGAGATAATTTAAACCAAAGAAAAGTAACTGAATAGTTTTTCATTAACACTTGATTGATGTTTTTCAAAGTGAAACAGTTCAAGACAGTACAATTTAAACACACATCTTAAACCAGATACATAGAGATGTAGATTACAAATAGTTAGGAAATGAAATGTGTGAATTGGCGAAATAATAATATTTAAAACTAATAAATTAAACTGATAAGAACCCACAGCCGTTATTCCCCCTCATAACTGCAAGTTAAAATCCGTACTCACATGCAGTCTGTCCAAGTACCTCAGCCCATTTTGTAATAATCTAGAAAACTCCCCTATTTACTCTAGTACTGATCCAGTCTTTCGTAGGCTGCTTCCTTCTCTTCCGTAAGCCACTGCTGGAATGACTGCCTCAGGACTTCCAGTCTCTCACAATTATTTGTTGGCCCAACATAGTGATGTGTTTGAGTCGAGAAGAAATCAGCTTTACACGAAATGGAAAAATATAGAGTAAAACTAGTTTACTGTAATCACACAATTGACTTAATTTGCACTCATGCACTCAAAAAAAGTTTTGGAAAAACTGCCAGTAAAACCTGTTTAATTAAACATTTGTGAAAATAAATGATCTAAGAAAGAAAAGTTGGAGAAATTGTTCATATAAATATATTTATAAAATAAGATGGCACAATGGGCTGACTTACCATAAGCTACTGTATTTGTTACTATACACTTTATGCAGTTTTTCTAGACATGCAATAAAACCACTACTATACTCTCCCTCAAAGTAAGTTTAATGACTATTCAAAGTCTTTTCCAGACATTCTGACTCAGAACTTCTGACTGTGGATGTGTTTCTCTGTATATTATTGATTAGTGTCCTCTTTGTGGATCTGCTGTGCTTGTAGGGTGGGCTCTGGTGTTTTGGGGGGAACGGACTGCCCTATGCTCAGAGCCTAACCACTATCCCCTCTGAAAAGGTGGAGTCTTTCTGTCTGCAGGCCCTAGTGCAGCACTCAAAGGTGAACATGAACAAACCACATTGATGCTTTTTAGTTACATGAACAGAACCTAGCAAATACAGATCTGACAACTGTGCTTGGGCTACCAGCTACTGGAAAATGGATAACAATCATGACTAAAAAACAGTAACAAATGTGTACAAATCATGTCTGATCTTTTAAATAAGGTTGCATATTGTAAGTATTTTGTTTTTCCACTGTGTCCTAATGCTACACAGGTCCTGAGTCATTGTGATCACATAGTGACCAATGGAGGGCTGCAGCTTTTGCAGAGAGTCTACCAGCTTCGACGGGATTCTCAGAAAATTCAGAGGAACATTGTGCGCATCATCGGGAACCTTGCACTGAATGAAAAATTGCACACAGCCATAGTGCAGTCAGGTTTGTCTTGGTTTTGGGCTTATAAGGTACATTCACAAAGGTACACTGAACATCTGGTGTGTATTTGTGTGCTAAGACAACCATGGTTATCAGACCCTTATTGACAACTTGTACTCGCATGTGAACTTTATTAGTCTGACAGGAAGCTTTTATCAAGCTAAATGCTAGCTAGGGGACCAGTAGCAGTAGTTTAATCTGTAAATGTTTTGGTGTTACTATCACAGCAGTTTCTGGTGATTGTTGAGCTGTTGACTTTTTTATGTTAATTAAGTGGCTCCTTCCTGTCTAAGTAAGCATGGAGTGAAAAAAGAATGCATTCAGGTCAAGGGGTCATATGTATGAATAGCGTGTATGCATGAAAGGATACTGAGCCACAGTGTACATTAATATTTATTAAACATGACCATGTAATAAACACCTATGCATACTATGACGGCAGGTTTTTTTTTAAATTACTGATGGAAAGAACAGATATTGTAGAATTTAATGAAAGCTTATTGGAGCTTGTTTGTTTTATCACACATCTGACAAAAGTCATATGTATGAATAAAGTTAGAATATGATGCAATAGAAAAGTGTTTGCCCCTGTCTGAATCACTGAGTTTGTGTACATTTTTATGTCTGCTGTCATATGTCGTCTGTTTTTTTTTTTGGTTTTTTTTTTTGTGGATTTTGGTGGTATGCTGTGAGTCTGGCAGGAAACATTATTTTTAATTTTAATAAATAACAATTTTAGTGCTTCTTTCCTGTCTTGTTGTGTAAGGTGTGTAAAAGTGAAGCAGTATGATATAGACAGATAAATCTAAAGTGCTGAGCACCTTGCTGCCATTGAGTTAACTGAATTCTGATCTGTACTAGACTTTTTCAACAGAAGGTCAGGTTATCTGTCCATGAGCTGAAGCTGTAACACAATTGGGTAATGCAAAAAAACGACCTGTAGCACAAAAGCAAATCTACCTAAATTATTCCACATTTTAAGACATTAATTAAGATTAAAAAGTGAAGTTATTGCAGCTAAATTGAGATGTCATATATTTTCTAAATGAATACTGTATCTTTTATGTCAGTGTCCATTTTTCATATTAAAAGGTTTTAGTGTCAGATGCCATCCAGTGTTTGAAATGTTTGCAAATTCAGGAATTCATACAGGGAACAGCCTGGTATGTTTGTATAAAGTTTAGTGGGGGTTGTGTGTACATTTTCATTCATATAACCCCAGGGTTCAAACTGCTTCCTAATTTGTTTAACATTTTCATTGATGCATCTCCTCTCTTTTTTTGCATTTTGTTCATGCTGTAGGTTGGGTATCTGTCCTGGCTGAGATGATTCAGTCTCCTCACATCATGCAGGCATCGCACGCTGCCCGTGCTTTAGCCAACCTTGACAGAGACACAGAGGTGCACAAGTACCAAGATGGAGTCTATGTTCTACATCCACACTGTCGCACTAAGTAAACAATCTAAACTTACATCTTAATTCCTTTAAAAGAACTGTATACTGTCTAGACTGGTCATGGCTAGATTGAGGGTATATTTGTTAAATTACTTCTAGACAGCTTTGAGCACACTCTATCTCTCTTCATTTCTAACTCAGCCAGCCCATCAAAGCGGATGTTCTCTTTGTCCATGGCCTTTTGGGAGCTGCTTTTAAGACATGGCGCCAGAAAGACTGCGATTTGACAGAGGATGAAAAGTCTGTGGGAGTAAAAGAAGACTACACAGAGTGCTGGCCTAAGGTAGGGTCCAAAACAAAGCAAAAAAATTTTACTGGCTTATATTTTGCATTCATAACTGCACTTACGGAATTCATTTCTGCAGTCATGGTTGGCAGCAGACTGTCCCAACCTCAGAATATTGTCTGTAGAGTATGATACTCATCTCAGTGACTGGAGAGCCAAGTGCCCTGTTGAAAACCAGAGGTAAACAAAAACAATATACTTGATTTCACAAAGACTTTTTTCAGAATTATTTGCATAACAAAGAAGGGTCTTGTCAATCCTGATTATAAATGTTACATTTTTATGTCTTCATAGAAAGTCATTGGTGTATCGGAGTGGAGAGCTGCTGAAAAAGCTGAAGGCTGCAGGTGTAGGGGAAAGGCCTGTAGTCTGGGTGGCACACAGTATGGGAGGTTAGTTGTTGCTTGGGCATTAAGAAACCAGCATTCATCGTTTATTCTGCTGACAACAGGATGCATTTTGTATGTTATATTTCTGTTTAGTGCCTACAGTTTCTGTAGTTCATTTTGGAATGAAATAGTGTATCAATTTGAAATCAATTTCATTAAAAATGTCGTGAATATGTGGGGGAAAATCAATGAGAATAGTCTGGTGCAGGATGTCCAACCTTATCTGCAATGGTTTGCTTTGGCTGCAGGCTTTCATTCTAAACAAGCAGAAAGCACAAGCATTTCTGAATCAACTTAGTTTAATTAGAAAGTCTGAGAGCAGTTGGTCAAATGTAATACTGGAGCCTTCACACCAGGTCAGATGCGTTGTTTGTCTTCTGGGTCTAAAATGTCCACTGCATTTTGATATCCCTCCTCCAGATGAGTCGTGAGGGAAGCTGTAATTTGCACCTCTTTGGGGACATGCATTGACTACAATGGGCCGAGAGAAACTTATCTTCTGCTAAATAAATTGGCTGTAAATTTCTCACTGTCATTCCTCAGTCATTCCTCAGTTAACCGCCATATTGTCCTAGTCAGCATGTTGCTTGCCATATATATTTTTGTGTTCTGCTGCAACCAAGATGCTGCCAATTAATACTCAACAATTTGATCTGCAACCACAATAACATAGCTCTGATTGGTCACCCTGAACTGATATCACAGAAAGTAGAACATATTCCAGCTGAAAAATGTATGCAGCATCACAGTCCATCAATTTTAGTCTCTAGGTGAAAGACATCATTAACATACACGTTCCTTTGGACTGTGAAAATTGGACTGTGTGAAATGCCTTTAGTCTTGTTTTATGTTTTCTTGAACTTCCTAGGTCTGCTGGTGAAAAAGATGCTTTTAGATGCCTCAAAGGATCCTGAGCTGAGTTCCTTAGTCAAGAACACAAAAGGTGTTCTGTTCTACAGTGTGCCTCACTATGGGACATTCATGGCGGAGTATTCCGTAAATGTACGATATCTGCTGTTCCCTTCCATAGAAGTGAAAGAGCTTTGCCGAGGTTTGATCTACATTTTCACTCTCTGATCAGCACCACTATTTTTCTGCATTTCTTGTTTAGCTTTGTTATTTACTTACAGGTGACAGATTTATGTTTTCGATCCCACAGACTCCCCAGCCTTGCGAGATTTGAATGAGAATTTCATCAACATTGCTAAAGACCAGGAATTCAAGGTCCTGAGCTTTGCAGAAAATAAACCCACATCCATTGGCCCAATGATAAAAATGATGGTTGTTCCTACTCAGTCAGCAGGTAGATCAGCTTGAGCACAATACAGACATAAGTAAAACATACAGTCCTTGACCATAACAAATAAATGGATTATTAAGCTACTAAAACAGCATTGGAGGCATTTATCCATTGGCAGATCATGCTGAATCTAATTCACAAACATTTTTCTTATTACCTCCTTCAGATTTGGGTATTGGAGACCTGATTAAAGTGGACGTAGATCACCTCAACATCTGTAAACCTGAGAAGAAGGACACTTTTCTTTACAAGCGTAGCTTACAGTTTATCCGAGATGCCCTGGGACAGATACTCCACTGAATTCTTTTATCACTGTCCAGAAGCTCAAGTGTGTTTTTTGTCTGTTATTCATCCACATTTGTAGAAAAAAAAGTGGACTGTTTTTGAAACTCCACTTGATGGGTGCATCTAAAAAATAGAATACTGTGTAAAAGTTTAATTATGTTCATAATTAAATTAAAATGATAAACTGTCCTATTTTATATTCATTACAATTAAAATGAAATTTATCGTGTTTTATTTTTATTGAGAGAGTGAGAAAAAAATATTTTCAATTAAAAAAATGTCTAAACAAACATCAACATTAAAACAAAACAGTACAAATGTAATGAATATAACATATGATCATTAAACTTATTAATGAAACTATAGTAGTTTGTTAATGAACCAAATTATTAACAAAAAATGTATATATATATTTTATTTTATAGATGCACTGGTACATAAACAATGACCCTAAATGTCTTTGCTTTTTCTTGTTTATCCCTAAACATTATTAAGATATATTTTTTTTTCTCACCTAAATCTTGTTTTGATCATATTGTTTAGTCTTTAAAATGCACTTGATTTTCTTCAATAATTCTTCTTCTTTTCTTCTTCATCAGTGTTGCAGTGAGTCCACAGTCTACCAGGAATCACTGGGTGCAAGGCTTGAATACCCCTCACAGGGTGGGAGTCCATAACAGTATTCCACACACGTTCACTCACACACTTACACATATAGGCTACACAAAATAACTCTGGTTCTTGAACTGGTTCCATTCGGGCTTACAAGAACCTTGGTGTTTTTAAGCGAACCATCCCGTGTTTACACCAGTTTTAGTTGAACCGAGGATATGTCATGATAGATTGCGTCATTAACATTAAATGGAAATGAGAAGATGGCAGAGTGCACAGACTACCTGCAAGCATTTGTGCTGTTACAGATGTTTGTTTTTCTTCAAAAAGCGAACATGCATCAACCTTTGATGAAGGAGTAGAAATGCAGATGCAATGTACACATTGGTGGAAAAGGCCTAATAGATGGCAAGTTATAATTGGCAGTTCACTTACCTAGTTGGTGCAAAGAAAATGAAGGACCATGAGCTAACACACTGGATACTGGGTGAAATGGAGCAGTGCATTTTTATTAATCTAGGACTGGACCACTAAACAGTTTATATTTTATAAACTTTTATTTATTTTTTTTAATAAAACCTACAGAAATACTGCATTTTAAGAACACCTTGTTGGAGAACTCATTAGCCTTTTCTGGGACCCCTACCTCAAATGTATGTCTTTTAAATGGCTTTTGGTCAATTATTTTTGTGTACATTAGTATTCACTAGTTTACATACTACTATAAATCCCTGCCTTGTATTTCACTTAATACAAGCACCTTATTCTGTGAATCATGGTGAACGGAGCATGGCTGTTTGGGGCTCTATACTGCATCATGGTCTGGAGACCTTGCCATTATTGATGGAACAAAGGTCTTTAAAGGTATATCCAAACATTTTATAGGCTAATGTAAAATCAGCAGTCCATGACCTAAAGCTGAAGAGATGTTGAGTGAAGCAAGTCCTTGACCCAGAAGCAAATCAACTAAAAAATGTTAAAGAAGATGATTTTAATCACTGTGACCTTAACCCTATTGAGATGCTGAGGCAACACCTGAAGAGGGCTGTGCATTCAAGATATACTAGAAATGTTGGACTAAAACACATTTGCAGGCAGGATTGTTCCAAATTTCATTCTCAGTATTATGCAAATCATAGTTGCAGCTACAGGAAACATTTGTTTGGGGAGACTCTATGGGTGATTTAATCCAAGGGTTCACTTATAGTGTCTTGAAACTGTATGTATGTATATACAATTTGCCCTGGGTGAGCAGTGAGTGTATATATATTTATGTATAAAAAAAATAAATGACAAGGCACAAAACATCTAAAGACTTTTAAGATGCTAGCCAACAAGGCTAGGCTCTGCGTTGTTTGTTCTGCTAAATATGCATGTGGGCTGATGACTGAATCAGACATTGGGTTATTGAGGAAGATTTCAGAATTGTATAATAAAGGAGATTTAGGTTTTTTGTTTTTATTTGAACCACTGTTAAGTATTTTGAAGCACTTATTATACATGTAAATGTTTTTTAGTCCTCATAAGCAAAAGAAAATATTGTAGGTGCAAGTCTTTTTTTACCATACATGGTGAAATTCATACAAATATCTGAATTCTCTTCATTTGAACATCTTAAATGAAGACAAATTTGAAGAGGCTAGGATCGAAAATAACTATATCTGGCAGGTGTGTCTATATTCATGGGTAGAAAAAACAGAGTCTGGAGCAGCTCATTGGATTCAACTTTTTATGGTGAATGAAAGTAGATCAAAGTATGACAAACCCCAGAACTGGCCTAGTGTTGTAAAGATGATCTATGGAGGACCAACCCAGTGGAACTGGTGTACTCGGCTCCGCTACAGCTGGGGGCGCTGCTGAGAACCATTCCACACACCAGGGTCGTGCTGCTGACTGTCAACAACAAAAGAGGACAATGTAAGAGCGTTTCTACTTACACGAACGGTGTTAACATACGTTAGTTCATAAGGAGGACATACCTGGTCGGTAGCTGATCAGTATTAAGCTCCAGGTTTCTGATAGTTTCAAGAATGATCAGTACAGTAGCTTGTATTGCTGGCGATCTAACGAGTCTTAACGCCTCGAAATAAAACTTTCTTTCTGCTTCATTAAAACTCAAAAACAGTTAATCCTTTTTAAAGAAAGGTTTGTCGTTTTGAAATCAATGTAAATGACTTCATTGCTCTGAGGGAAATCTAGCTGTCTAACTTGGCCAGCTCAAAGATGCATTTCTGTTTTTAACTGAGTGATGTGTTTAATATCTTCTGATATTTTATCTTCTGATTTATTTGTCCCACAGTGGGGGACTTCAGTGTCACAGCAGAAGGGATAACAAGGCCCTCAAAAAGTACAAAAATAGATAAATAAACAATCAGATTAGATAGAACTTTATTGATTCCTTGAGAGGGTTCCATCAGGGAAATTAAAGAATATACGCAATACAAATAGTCAAAATCTAATTATTTACAGATAATTGCACATGAGCTTTTCACTGCACATGGGGAAATAGAAAAAAAAGCTTATTATTATGGTACTTTGAAAACTCAGATTTGTGTGTTTGGTTGCTGAGGCCAGTGCGAGTCTAACAGCAGCAGTGAAGAAGGAGCTATCATACAGCTCTTTCACACACACTTATGGTCACTGAAGGAGCTGCACAGTGCAGCCAGAGTCTCATGCATGGAGTGGCAGTTGTTCTCCACCATGGATGCCAGCTTGGCTAACATCGTCCTATCTGCCACCACCTGCACTGGGTCTAAGGGGCGTCCCAGGACAGAACCAGCCATCTTTATTAGTTAGTTCAGTCTTTTTTTTGTATGCCTTCGAGACTCTGCTGCACTAGAAGGCCACTCCAAAAAAGATGGCATTTACATTACAGTAAATATTACTGTAAATATTACAAAGTTTGTCATCAAATATCTTTCTGAAATGTAGCTAACATTCCTGTTTCTAAAAGCCAGTTCTTATTATGATTTCATCATTTATCCCTGTTCTGAGCTGGATTGTCCATTATAGGAACTGCTTTTAGAGAAAATCCAATTCATTACATAAGACTACCTGAAAAGTAAATGTCCAATTTGAATGAAGGGTTTACCTGCTTTTCACCTAAACTGTGTTTTATTCATTCCCCCAGCAGATCAGATAATTTCAGTGGTTTGGGATTTGCTCCATTATTTAAGAAGATGGTGAATGTACTGAAAGGGGTTCTTGTGGAATGGTAAGTCTTGTACTTCTAATAAAGATGTAGCTACTGTTTATGGCATTGTTCCACATTATAAGTTTTTTCAATTCTATGTGCATTAATCTATGTCTGTTAAGCATGATCAGTTCATTTAAGTAAAGCTGAAATTAATGTTAGAAAAAGTTTTTAATATGTTAAAAATGTTGTCTATTCATAGTGACCCTGCCATGAAACAGTTCCTCTTGTACCTGGATGAGACATCAGCTTTGGGGAAGAAATTTATTATACAAGACTTGGATGACACCCATGTCTTTATTTTGGCTGAAGTTGTGCAGTTACTTCAGGAGAAAGTGGGAGAGCTTATGGACCAAAATTCTTTTCCTATCACTCAGAAATAAGCTCAGAAATCCTGAATTTACACTGACCTCTTTGCGTCTTGGAATTGAGTCTGAGTGGCATCGGATTGTCAATTGATTGCCGGGGATGAACATGTAAAGCAGAAGCAATCAAGAAGAAACCATGAAGATGTTTCAATGTTAACTTGTTTTGGATATGTATATATTTTTCAGAAATATTTTTGGCTTGTTACCAACTAATGCTAAAATGTTGTGGAAAAACTGATAAAATCTTAATTTATCTAAGTTGCTTTGAGGATATAAATTCCATTGAATAACAGTTATGATTATCTAAGTATGATCTCAGCAATACTCTGTGAAGTCTGATTTATTACACTTGGATACACACAATGATATACAATACAATACAAACCCTTATTTTACTGAAGAAAATGTAGAAAATATTAGGATACTGATGTAAAGGTCTCTCCAAAAGCTTTTAGCAAATTTAACAAAAGTGTTAAATTATGCTACACATTTGTGAGTTACTGTAAATGGACAATGAATGAAGAGGAAAAACAAGGTGGATGTGTTGTGGTTGATCTCTGTATGTTAAAATTGTATTACTTTTTTTAAACTTGTAGCAGCTTCATAATACTAATGTGCATTAAGGAGAACAGCATCTCTATCATTCTCCAGGCTTGGCATGCTGCTTTTTGCACTATGAAATGTTATTTGAGGAGGAAAGGACAGGTCTTTTTTTGTATTTCACTGTGCTGGTAGTGTGCACATGCCCCTCTCTATTGCAATTAATAGTATGTGGCGAGACAAAGTGGCAAGTGAACATATATGGGGTAACCTGAGTCACATTTGTATAAAATCCTGTAATATTCCTATCCTGTGTTTTCATGGATGGGATGGATTGGATGGATGAATGGGCGGTCGGTCCGTCCATCTGCCCGTCCCTCGGGAGGGTGCAGCATCATTACAGTACAAAAAGAAAAATTATTTAGAGAAAAAATTGAGAATATTTAGTGACAATCCTCAATCTCTCAGTGTCCATAAATGCCTGTGTGTCCTTGAATGATGGCTTAAAGCACGTTATAATTCAATGTTTTTAGCCTGTTGTAAGAGGAGTTAATATTAAGTATAAAAACACTAATGCAATGTAAAAAATACCTAGAATTTATAAACAGAAATTTTTTTTTAAAAAAGCCCATTTTTCTCTAGTGTTTCTAGTGGAATGAATGAGAATACAGGGAAGCCAATTAGTGGTTCTTAGCACAAATATAATTGTTAAATGTGAGCATCAAACTAACCACTCTCTTACCAGTTAAGATGATCTTTACCAAACACATGGTTTTGGTACACTGTCCAAAACAGTGGCCAAATACTGTTACAAAGGGTTCTTTTAAGATACAGACAGGATGGTTAATGCTCATGTAAAAATGAATATAAAACCAAGATCAGGGAAAGATCAGACCAATGCAGTATATATGGACCCTTTAACAATGAATTTTCCATAATACAAATACACTCATCCTCAAAGAAATAGCTGTATCCACAAGCAAATATTGGATTGCAATGTTATTGAGAAGAGAGATAAAGTTTACCAGAACTAATAAATGATGAAATATGTAGAAAAATATTTATTTGTGCACAGAATGAGAAACGATAAAAGGTTGGTCCACTGGTTGCTGAACATCATTACTGTAATTCTTGGCTGTCAAAATGCCTATAATGAAGACCAAAAGTGATCTGACATCTGACCTGTTACTCACAAGCTCTACTCTTCTCAACCACGTAATGGAGAGAATCTGGTAATTTCTCAAAATAAAAAGTTTTTCAAAATAAAATATCCTTCAGACTCAGAATTACATAAAATGGAAACATTTAATTATTTATTGTGTGGCATTGTGCCAATTGTGCCCGGGGGTTGGTGACCTCTGCTCTAGAAACCCTTGATGTCACTGGTGCATGCCTTCTTCTATCCTCTGCCACCAACAGGATGCTATTGAAATAACCACCTGACCAATACAGAGCACACCACCGATTAGACCTCTCGAGTCCATATTCAACCTCATGTATATTAAATTCCATTCAGCTGCTGTTGGCCACTTTGCATTCTTGGCTCAAATCTAAAACAAATTGAGTTCTGCAGTCTGTTAAACATGCTTTAGAACAAAAAACGTCTGGCTGCTTCCTGAAGCCTTACGATATGACCTCAATTGAGCTCTTCCAACTGCGCTTACTGCTTTCAAACGTGAGACATATATTTGTTGCCAACGATGCTACCAACACAACAGCACAAGTCAGAAAGAAACTCTAGTCAGGTGACTAGAAGCCTTGTTTACATAATGTGTATTTCCTTCCATTCCATCAACGAATAAAAGCTTCAGTCATTATTGTTTCCCACGATTATGTATGTGTGTATATATATATATATATATATATATATATATATATATATATATATATATATATATATATACACTCTAATCCGACTGTTATATATTGTATTCCGAGTGTGTCTGCGTATGTCTTCGTGTGTCTGCGTGCTCGCGCCCGAAAGTTCACGTGCTGCGCGAGCGCGCGTCTGTTTTCTACCGTATCCAGTAAATGGACAAAGCAGCGCCTCCTTCTGTTCTTCCTCCCTCTCCTCCTCCTCCTCCTCCTCCTCCTCAGGTTCCTCTACATGAGCCCACCTGTCTCCACAGCGCCATTCTCGCATCTCCCGCGCTGAAGTCACCGGAGGAGCAGAAAGTGTAACATGAAGAAACGCTGTGTGGAAATCGGCAAACTGCGGAAAATGAAGAAGCTCAAACTGACAGAGAAGCTTTCTGAGAGGTAAAGAGGCCGCTGAGGATGCTGTGGTGCTGGTGGTGAGGATGGGGAAGGTGGTGGTGGTGGTGTTTGTCGTTGTGATGCTGCGCTTTGTTTACGTTTCGCTGCGGCCGGCGGATTAAACACAGCGCAGGCGCTCCGACATCACCCTCTCGCCTGTTTATCGGCGATTTAATCGATGAGATGTTGACTGGGTCAGTAGAGGAGAGGCCTGACAGTCATGAGCCCAACGCATAGCTTTACCAACCTGGACTTGAGCCTCTTGTTCTAATTCACCGGTCCACCTTAAACAGCGCCGGAGAGACAGCGCGACGCCTGAAGCGCTGTGACCGGAACAGTGGATTGTTTAAGGTGGAATTGCGAATTCTATGTAAGAAGGCAAGTTCGTCCGTGTCGAACCTTTGTCTTCTGTTGTCACCGTTTCTTCTTAGTCTGTTCAGCTTTGGAATGTGCTGTCTGCTCGCCTGTGATCCCGCTTTTGTTGCGTTATGCAGAAGGAAGAGCGAGCGGAGAGCCTCGTCTCTCCAGAAGCGCTTGTGTGTTCAGACACTCCGAGTCTAAACAAAGGAACGGAACGACGGACAGTCTGGGGCTTCTGCTCCATTTCGGGGGCTTTTAGGGGCTGTGTAAGAGCAGAGGAGGATAAAGAGCGGTGTCAGAACCTGCAGAAGGAGCTGTCTTGTGTTTTGTGCGTTTTTGGTCTAGACAGCTGTTAGAACAGCTGGGACTCATTGGCTGAAGAGCAGCAGTGTGTTTACTATCATGTCAGATTTGTGATATTAAATCGGCACAGAAAAACACACATCTAACTGAGCATCATGATTGTTTTCATCCCTCCTGCTCTATAAATAGAATATACGTCAGGTTTGTGCCAGGCTCTGGTGCTGGAGGGGCAGACACATCTCTCTCTCTCTCTCTCTCTCTCTCTCTCACTCTCTCTCTCCCTCCTCCTCTCACACCTGATTCAGCTCATCAGGTAGTTGAGTAGGTCCAGTGAGTGTGTTCTAGTAGGGAAAATGACCTACAGTGTTTTGGACTCATGCCCTCCTTCCTTTCGGTGCTGATGCAGCTGAGAGAAACAGACGTTGCCATGGATACCAAACACAAAAGGACACTGAAGGCAGTGCACAAGAACAAAGGAAATGAAAACAATAGGCCTGTACATTCATTATGATTATGTCTTTAAAGACTACTTTAAGCATCCCATCTCTGTAGCTTAGGTTTTTACATGAATGTTTTTGGCTTTTCTTACACGTCCATTCAATTTGAACAAAGGATGAATCCAGCCTGTGGGATTTCTGTTTACTTCAGTGCCTGGAAGGATGGATTCAGTGATTGCTGTCAGCAAGGAGCAAGAGGGCTGCACAAAGATTTCTCAGCTTTGCATGAGATGTGTTATAAATGTATTAAAATGAATTTCTTATAATTGAATATAAGGGTTTAATGAAAACTTCAAAACAATGTCCAAATAATTTCTTTTTGATTGGTGAATTTGGGTTGTTTAAGGCCTTGTTACTGAGTCATGTAATACACGTGCTAATGGCAATAGAAAAAAATGCTCTGGAACAGAAATACATGATCATGCCCAGTGTCAAATAGAGGGGAATAAGGCCCCCTAGAATTGGATTATGCAGTGGTGGATCTAATGTTAAAGATTAATTGTTTTGTGGCAGAATGCAATCAAATTGCCACAACAATGTTCCAACATCTAGTGTCTTCCAAAAATAGAAAAGGGTATAACATTTTTTATAATATCATGTTTTTATCTTGTTTTCAAAAGAATCAGGCTAAATGGGATAAACATTTGTACATACAGTGCATATATTATCAGTAACTTATCAAGGGAGTTGATGTTGTGTGTATTAGTAATAAACGCCCAGTTTTCTATTCTTTACCAATGAGTTGTTTATGTATTTCAAATGTTTTCAGTGCGTACTCTTTCCTGAAGTTCATGATAGTCTGGATTTTGGTGCTTTTGGCTGACTTTATTCTCGAGTTCAGACTGGAATACTTGTGGCCTTGTTGGCTCTTCCTCGGAACTGTCTACACAACATTCCACTGTCATGGACTGGTAGGTACTTTTTGCTTAGTTTAAACCTGAGTGCAGCGTCGGAGTCGACAATGCGTATTTTTAGTTTACAACAAGTATGTATATATTACGGTATATATGTATGTATGTATATAATCCTTAAATTATAAAGTATTTACCAATTAATTTACACTTTTAATACTAATAATAGAATTGAATCTTTGTTCTGTTAATGGGTTTAACCTTGTCGACTGCTGTTATATTTGTGCTGTGCTTTCCTAATTTTAAGTACGATAACTTGGAGCAGTGTTTTTTTAATTCAGTTAAATTGTCCTGTCAGTGAGTCTACTATTTTAATCTATTATTTACATTTTGTCTCCTCTATTTATTCATTTACTCTTGTCTTTTAAAAGGTTTTAAAGTTTATATTTTTATTTTAGATTTATTTTATTTATTTATTTTCAATAAAATGTATATTTTTTGTATATCTTTTTATTTTAGATTTATTTTATGTATTAATTTATTGTCAATAAAATGTATATAGATAACCTAATTTTTAACACAATCAGAATCAATAACGAGTAAACATAAATAATGACTTAATATTCACAACACTGTTAGTGATGATAATGTTCACAGCACTGCAGTGTATTATTCAAGGCTTCAACAGGTGACTGGTCTTCACTTTCTTTTCTAGGCTATTTGTGTCGTGTTTGTGTGTGCAGCTTTTACACTGGACATATTCTGCTTAATTTTTGTACCCCTACACTGGCTATTTTTCGCAGCCAGCACATATGTCCTACTCAACTACATATGGCACACAGGTAAGTAGAGGAATAGCCACAATCATCTGTATGTTTTCCAGTTTTTGAAAAAACCTAGATAATTTGTTGTTCAATGTTCCACATTATTTGAATATATTAGCTTTTAATAAGTGAACAGTTCACAATGGACCAATCGAAATGCAGCAGAATGACTTGGAATACATTTACATGAACTTACATTGATAATTAAAAAAATTTGTTTTTCCTTCTTGTTTTGTTGGAGGACTAATGGATATATGGATGGATGGACGCATGAATCGATAGATAATTGCAGGATGGGTGGGTGGTAGATAGATAGAGGGATTAATTGATGGATATTTCGTGGATTGGTAGATACACTTAACACATTGCCTTAAATTTGCTATTAATGTTTTTATCCCAAATTTTCTTTCTTAGAAAAGGGCATCTGCATGTCCACTGTAACTTTATGGATTCTCCTTGTATATACGGAGGCCTCTCTCAGGCTAAGAGACCTTAAGAATCCATATGCCAACCTGTCTCACCTCTTTGCTGCACACTGGTAGGCACTGCTGTTCAGAAGCAAGTAGATTGCATCAGTTTTGCCATTTTGTCATTTAAAAAATATTCTTTACAGCATGGATATCTGTATGTGTGTATGAAATGTAATGTTCCCTTTTCTCCAGCATTGGGTATCCACTGGTATACATGGGATTTGATGCAACATGCTACTTCTCCAGCATTTTCAAGCTTCGCACTCAGAAAACAGTACAGAGTGACAGTGACTTGCACATGCATCTCCTTCAACAGTCCCTACCTCCATACACACAACTCTACCCAAAGTTGGGAGTGGAAGGCAAGGCGTCTATGTTTATATGTTTACATTAAGAGTATATTAATATGGAATGACTGGAAATAACTAGATAACAATAACTGATAATTGGTACTTTTGCATGTCCTAAAATATTCTGTCTCTATTTAGAATCCAAATGGAGGACCAAACCAGCACCAATGCAATACCAATGTCAAAATGATGCCATCTTATCAGAGGACAAGCAGGACCTGGAGGATTGCTTACAGCTCCACAGACTTCAGGGGAGGGCTGAGAGAGACTCTGGGGACACAAAAATAAAAGACCCCAACCCTCAACCTCCAGGATCCAAGCCACATGGAGCTGAAGTACGCTTGGCTCCAACATCTCTTGCTGATGTCCCTGAAAACCTACCTCAAGAGGACCTGTGTGTTAAAACTCAGAAAGCCTCTAAGGGCTCCCAGGTTAAAGTGCAGAGGAGCTCTGCAAACATCAATACCAGCAAAGGGGAGAAGAAACAGAAAACTCCCAAAGCCATCAGCTCCAGTGCAGATACAGCAGAAAGGAGCTCAAACATCCAGAGTCTTCAGAATCCTCACGCTGAACAAATATCAAAGTAATACAATTTACTGTTCAGAATAAAAGTTGTATAAAATAATTTGTTTGATTTATAAGAATAAATAAATAGACTAATGTTTTAATGTGTGAAAATATAAAAGTTTATTATTGGCCAAAAAACTTAACATGTGTTACTTCACTACATTATACAAATTATAATTAGTGCAGTTGAATGACCACCTTCAGAACTGTGCAGGTTTATTTTGCACACCTAATGTCTTCTCTGTCTTGTGTGGTGTAGGCTGGAGCAAGAAATGAGGAAGCTGAAGATGGAGCTGCAGACAAGCCGACAGAATGAGCAGGAGTTACGCAGTCACGTCTGCAACCTCACCAACAGCGAGAACAGCCTGCGGCCTGAGATCTCGCTGCTCAGACATGCAAACGAGTTGCTGCAGAACAAGTGAGCTCTTTAGTGTTGCCATGCTTTATTCTTTGAAGCTGTGCTTTAACTATACAGTACTGTACAGTACTTAACTGTACAGTACTTAACTGTACAGTACTTAACACTTGTAAGTCACAGTTACTGCTGGACTGAGAATAGTCTACCAACCAGAAATATCCAGCCAACAGCATGCTGTGGAAAGAATCCTGTAAGTACTGATGAAGGTCTAGAGGGTGATCAATACAAACTCTGCAGAAACGGATGAATTTCTGTCTCTGACTTTACAAAGTGGACCAAATGGGAAAGGGAATCTAATAGAGGGGTCAGTGAGTGGACACAGTGTATAAACACTCCAGCAGCACTGATATGTCTGATCCATTCATACTAGCACAACATAAATGAACACACCATAGCCATGTCTGTGTCACTGCAGTGCTAAGAAAGACTCAGCACCCACATAATACCTGCTCTGTGGTGGTCTTGTGAGGTCCTGAAAATTGAAGTATAGAGGGGGCTAACAGAAAAGCAATTTGTATTTATAGAACTACAAAGCAATAAAATGGTCAATGATAGTAGAAACAACTCATACAGGTCATAATGTTATGGGTGGCTGATGTATATAAGATGCATACAAGTCTTGCAGCTAATCTGATCAATCTGATTCATCATAAATGTATTAAAAGGCTTTTAATTTATTTTAACTTGGATTTATTTATGTAGAATGTCTATGAAACTAGCAGACATTCATGTGTTAATTAGCCAACTTACATGTTTATATGAACAATAAATATAGTGACATGCAAAAGTTTGGGCACACCTGATCAAAAATTCATTTACTCTCAATAAGAGAGCAGAAGACTAATTTACCTCTAAAAAGCTTGAAGTTAAAAATCAAACAATATTTAAGTTACTGTATTGTTGTGCAAATGTACAATAGTTTTAAGTGAAAATAAGGAAAGCAGCGCAAGTCCAAATTGCAAAAAGATCAGGATTATTTCATAAAATGACCCATTGTAACCCTGTACATCGCAAAAATGTACTAATATGGATGTTATTAGTTTATTCTGTAAAGTTACCTTTTATTGAGGTAAAAACCTTATTTACAGCATATGAAATGTACTGGTGACCCAAACAGTCACCAGTTCTATATTCTGTAACAATTAATTCACTGTTATTTACATTTAACATTAAGTGTGTCCAGTATGTATTTGCCCCATTATTTACATGCAGATTGTTACTTTCATAAAAACATTGTATGCATACAGGTACAGGTAATGGAATGGCTTTATGGGATATATGTGGGATATATGTGACATATACATTTTTCTGTGTTTTGACATAAATATATATATATATATTTATATTTATATAAATATTTGGTGATGTTTTATGTCTGCAATCCTGCAATATAGGCCATATATGGGGATATATTATTATATATTGTTTTTTTAGGTAATGCTTGAAAACAGAGCGAAAATGGAAGAAAATGTCCAGTGGGCACACAAATCTATCTACAGATCTTTACTTTCCTCACAGTTCATTTAATCCTCTGATGAAAGTCTTCTGCTGTGCCCCCTAATCTCGTTCTTTTTCATTTCCAGACTTCAGTATCTGACAAAATCCAGGCAGAAGGACAAACAGAGCTGTGCCATGTTGGAGAAGAGGACTAGAGCAGAAACAGAGAACAGAGTAGTTGTGGAAAAGCAACTCGCAGACGTCCGCTCCCAGAAATTTGACGAGGCGGCCTTTTTACTTCGCAGTGCACCGAACAGGTGTGAAAGTCATGCATGCATTGGCTCAGTATCTTGTAAACACTGCTGCTTGCTCAGTTGCTCATCCATGATTACTTTCCCTTCCCTCTTCATTTGCAGTCGATCAATGCTGAATGTGCTCTTGAAGCCACAGCATGGCCATTTCAGTTCTGAATAAAATTTGCTTTAATGTGGACAGAGCAGTTCATGAGGCGATTTTTTGCTGTCAGTTCAAACTGCTGTATTTTCTTCCCTCATCCACTAGGCAGGAACACACTGAAACGCAGCTGTTAAGGAAAAAAGCTAGAGATCTAGACACAGAGTACAAACAACTACAGCTGGACTATCAGGGGAAAGAGAATCGAGTGCTAGCTCTAGAAAAAGAAATGGAGGTAAAAATCTGTGGTTCACAAATACATTGGACAACACATCTGAGTAGTTGTGTTTCGTTTGTGGTTTTGTGTGTTCCCATCCTATGTGTGTGACATCTGTGGATACTGGTGGCTTTTCTATGGATTTAATTTTATGCCTCTTGCTACCTTTTGTTTGTGGAGTGAGAAATTGTGAGGATGGTGTTTCATCTTTGATACTTGTGTAGTTCTTATGGTTGTACCCGTTTCATTTTATGTTGTTTGTGCCATCCATTGTAGTTGTGTGTGTGTGTGTGTGTAGCATGCTTTCTGATCTTTGTTTTGAAATGAAATGGAACATTTTCCTGTGGCTGTTTCAGTCTGCAAGAATTGAATTGCTTGGTTTGTGAAGTGATTTTGCAGCAGGTAAAAGTTAGGGCTGGGATCAGGTTTTGATGTCTTCGTGATGGGGCTGGGTGATATATATTTATATTGGTATCCGGACATAAACTGGGCGAGGTATGAGCTTATGTGATATGGTTTATATCAAGTATTTTCGTACCTTTCTGTTTTAATGTTACGGGAAAAATTTTTCTGCTCTCAGCTCCTCCTCTACTCTGCTCCCATCCACCCCCACTCAGGTTCTCACACGCAGCATGAAGGGGCATAAGACAAAGCTCTGGCATGAAGATAAAAAAAGAAGAAATTAACAGAAATATGTAGTAGTTAGTGTTCTCCAAGCACACATTGTGTCAGCAACAGATGTGGTGGCTCATTTCAGGTGTCTCGGGAAGGAAATTGGTCAGTGGTAACTGGAAATGATCAACTGGAGAAATATTTAACAAGGAAATAAATACATTTATTAAAAATAACTTTTTGTTAGTTATTAGAGTAATTAGAATGGTAGTAGTGTTCAGAATCATCTACTGAAGAGTTGACTGCAGTTTATTTTTGTTTTTTGTTGTTTTTTTGGGGGGGGGATGGGGGGATGGGTGGGGGGTTGAGGTTCATTGCTTTTTGGGTTACTTAATTTGAATCACCATTTCTCATCCGACACAATTTCACACTGCTATACTGGCCCAAACCAAAGCATTTCAGAAATGAAATTAAACCATTGGGGGGGTTGAAGCAAAAGAAATCATGTTTTAGGGTCATTGCAGGAGTGTGAATATTAAATGTTAAATTATTTCAGTTCATCCTGGCTATGTATCCTGCATCACTGCGTGTGCTACCTGGCATTCCACAATTCACCCTACAGTTGCCTTTTATTAAAAACCTAAACATAAACACTTTATGACTATTATAAGTAGTTACTGGACATACATTTGAAGCCATATTATCTAATTGTCAGTTAACTCATTTATTTACTTCAACCAGACTAACTACTGTATACTGAATCTGTTTTAACATATCCCCCACCACCAAATGTCCAGAGCAGTCAACAGAAGTTTAACATCATGATGAAATCAGTTTATATTCATGCTAAATCTCTGAGTTTTACCAGAGGAAGTGCTGTATTGTAATTAATACAGTATAAAGAATCAGTAGTTTCCCCAGATAACCATTGATAGCCTAGATTGCTCTCAATTCATTCCACAGTTAATAATATGAGAATGTAAAAACTAGACACCGGAGATTCATACTGGATTAAAATCAGTCCATAATTTTCAGTGTCAGACTGTTAGAAAGTACACAAACTGCAGATTCATACTGGATTGAAATCATTGCACAATTATTACTGTCAGACTAAAAGCTACACACACAGTGGATTAAAATCTCGCCACAATAGTAAACTGGATTTAAATGAGGGATCTTGTCAGCTATCAAATGAATTACAGTACCTCCCAAAGTACAATCAATCTAGCTTCAACAGGGATTAGATCGGTGTGTATCTGATCAACGCTTTCTGCCTGCTTGCCTACAGAGCCTTCAGAAGCACAGATGCACAGAGCAGGAAGCTGATGCTTTGCTCTCAGCACTCTCTTCCCTGCAGGATAAAGCTCAGCACTTAGAATACAACCTGAGTGCAGAAACTCGCCTCAAACTGGACCTGTTCTCTGCATTGGGAGACGCCCGGAGACAACTCGAGATAGCCCAAGGTCAGTACTGTAGAGAACCATTTTGCTATATATCCATTTTGAACTACACATTCAGTTCTGTTTCTGCTTGCATACATACAAGTATTGACTGGTCGAGGCAGACTACATCCACAACCCTGTTTTTTGTAGCAACTGGGTTGTTAAGGTTTTACAAATGTTTATTGTAGCTAGTGAGAAATAGTACACATGTATAGTTCACACACTTACAGTTCTCTAAGAATCTGACAATCATACCATACAGGAGCACTTTGTAGTTCTATAATTACAGTCATACTCTGCATTCTATATTAGCCTCCTTTCAGCCTGTTATTCACTGATCAGGACCCCACAGGACAACAGAGCAGGTATTATGTGGATAGTGGGTCATTTTCAGCACTGCAGTGACATTGTCATGGTGGTGGTGTGTTTCTGTGAGTTGTGTTGGAATGAGTGGATCAGATATGGCAGTGCTGTTTCAGTTTTTAAACACTGTCCACTCACAGTCCACCTAGTTGCTCGACCTTGTAGGTTTAAAGTCAGAGACGGAAGCTCATTGGTTTCTACACAATTTATGTTGTTATCCTCTAGTCCTTCATTAGTGGTCGTAGAATCCTGTCCACAGGATGCTGTTGACTGGATATTTCTGGTTGATGAACTAATCCCAGTTCAGCAGTTACACTGGGGGGTTTAAACACTCTGTGCAGCACTGCTGTGTCTGTTCCACTCATACCAGCATAACACACGCTAACACACCACCACATCAGTGTCCCTGCAGTCTCAGAAGTGTGTAGGTTCAGTTAGTCTTCAGCCAGTCCATTGCTCGTATTGGTTTAACTGTGTTCAGTGTATTTGAATAGCGAGTTGTGGCAGAGATCAGTGAGCTACCCTTTTATATTTTGCAGTTAAACTTGTGAAGCAGGACCAGGAAATCAAGGAGATGAAGCAGAAGATCGCTGAGGTGATGGCAGTTGCTCCAGGTATGTCTTACGTAGCTCCACGCTCAGCCGTGCCACAGTACCTCAAGTTCCTCAACTCGGAGCGCTACGTCCTAAACCCTCGAGGGCTCATGTACCAGTGTCTTAAGAAATAGACACTCTGACACGAGACAAAATGGAGGCCTTCTGTTTTTTAAGCTGTTTTTGATCAGCTTGTTCCTACAGTCTAAACGGAGGGCATCTTGATTGTTGGTCAGGCAACGTGCCTGGGCTTCCCTGACAGTGCCAGCAACCTCCTGTGCGCTTAGAGCTGTGTGAAGTTTACAACTCTGAGACCGTGGGGAGCTTTAGATGACCTTTCTTGGAGCCAGTGGTTCTTGAGAACACAAAGCTGATTGTACAACTGATTTGTGGTGCTACAGAAGAACAGATGAAAGCAACACTGACCTTTTCGAAACGTTTAATACACCTCTCTTCGGTACCTCTAGACTTGCTCTTTTTAACAGTAAGGTGCCGCTCAGAAAATGTTTTGACTCGTCAGTCTGTGGCAATTAAAAAAAAAATGCTTTGTGAGTCCAACTGCAGTCCTGGAAAGTGATTTTGGTGATTTTTCCTGTTGAAACACCTGAATCAGCTCGGCAGTAAAGGGTCCATTTCATGTTTAAAAGTCAGACCACCCTTCATTTAATTTCCAGTCATACATTCTGACCTCTATGTGCACGTTTTTCACTTTTCAGGAGATCTTTCTGATTAGATATGACAATCCACTTGCATAAGAAGCTTGATTTAAGAAGTTAAAATCAGGAGTGTCCAAAGATGGGAAAGATTAAAGGACACAAAGAAAATATGACCCTGAACTGTTGTTTATGTTCTTAGAACAGTGACCACTCGAGAGGATAGACTTCAGTATCACTGACTTGAATGGTGAGAAACAGAAAATGCTTTGACTTCTAAAACTGAACTGTAGTAAATCTCCTGTATACTTCCTTACACACTGAGTCTTCTGAAAAGAACAGACGCTGTAAGAAATGTAAAGGGTGACTCACTACACCATTAACCATATTAGATTTAATAGCTGAGGTTCTGTTTAATGTTTTCTTTTTCTTTTTTTTCTCCTGAAGCTGAAACATGAATCATTTCATGGCAGGTTTGACTGTGAATAAAACTAACAAAGGGTGGTCTCTGACTTTTGCAGAGTTTAAAACATACCATTCCTACTCATCCATATATATGGAAATAAAGCTGTAAAAATTCTTTTTTAAATGTGTGGATTTTGTGATGTCATGAAAAACAGTGTATTTCCATATATTCACTAATTCAGTCACTTTTTCAGACAAAGGAAAAAAAATGGACAGATTAATTCTAAGCAAGAAAGTGGGGTTGGTAATTGGTCATGGATACGGTACCAAAACCACATAAACATGAACCTCAGGGACAAAAAATGAAAAATGAAGATGAGACCAGTCTGCACGATACTGACAAAATATTAGTTATATCATATCTATATTGCCTTGCAATATATTCAAACATATTTGTAATTTTTTTATGGGTAAAGAACAGCCTGTACTATTTTTACCATATTTATATACATGTGAATGTACTGAAACAAAACACCCTTTGGTTGAGTTTAGTCAGAATGGTCAGAGATTCTCAACCCTGGTCCAAGAGGCACCACTGCCCCCAAAACACCGGATTCATTTAATCCTTTCAGTTTATTAAGTTTTATTTTTTGTGTTAAAGCAGGGAATCCTGTAAAATGTGTGGAAGAGGGGTGCCTCCAGGACGAGGGTTGCAAAACACTGGGCTAGAGGCTCTTTTGTTTAAACATCAGTATTGCAAGAGCCAGGATCACCGTAACATTAAGTAAACACTGCACTGGCCTAATGAGTACAAATGTTTGTACAGGAAACAATCACCAAACTGTGCTGGACTCACATCCTCCCAGAACTAGGGCTGGTTATCACCTACAGTTTTTTCTGATATTGAAACAATTCCTAACCATTTATTCAGATATGGCAGACTAATTAAGATTAGTCATATGGAATGTTATTTAGCTAATCAGCATCTTAGAGCCTAGAACAGGCATGATTAGTGGCTCACTGATGCTACGACTGAGACTGAATTACAATAACCAGCCCTATCCAGGACCACAGCTGGATTCCCCAGAGCTTGACGCTCTGCTGAGGTAAAGTTAAGAGGCCATGACTAATTTCACTACAAACGGCAGCCCCAGTGGCTCATGAAGTAACTTTGTGCCTCAATACAACAAACAGACTTAATTAGCATAAAAAGCCAACACCTGTTGTCAGTTATGTGAATATAAGTGCTTTGTATGGTTTTGTATTCCTTTTTACATTATACACATTGTAAAGAAATTGACTCCCAAAAATGTTTGTAGGTTTTCATGTCTTTGGACCTGTTGCCTTTTTAATGTGTCAATGGGGTGTTTTTTAATGAAATCTTTATTTTTCTGGCTTGATGTACTTTTTCCCTGAAACAAAATGAGATATTGGATTAATGGTGTTGGTCTGCATGCTGATTTATGTAATGATTGTTTTTGAATAACAAAATAAATAATGATCCGTTTTCGAGGTTTTTATTGCGTATTTGTGCAAGGGCTACCAATTTCCTCCAGTTTTTTTTTTTTAATGGAACGAGTAATAAAATATTTTAAATGACTCCCACTAGAACTGACCCTCCATTTCATCTGACATGTAGTCTGCAGACTTTGTAAGTATCTATCCCCAACAGTCAAACCAAATTATCACAGACTCACAATCAGAAGTGCTCTATGTGTTGTCTTTATAACAAGAAATGGTGCAACTTTAAAAAGATACAGAAGAGGAACGGTGTTGTCAAAGCAGTAACAAGCTACTTACTGTCCTGTGCGAGATAAAAGATAAACATGATTGTTCTGAAAATCAAGAGTGTCCAGTATTGTCTTCCAAAACCAGACAGATTTAACTACAAACTTTAACATTAACATCCATATTTCTTAGGTTCATTAGATTCAACCCATCACGTGTTGTCAGATGTTTGGCTGGTGCACAAAAGGGAGGGGAAAAAAAAAAAAAAAAAAAAAAAAAAAGCAACAAAGGCTTTGCTCTTCGGATGGTCACTGAAACAGTGAACCAAGTAAATATGAAACTCAATAAGAGCATCTCTGGTTTACTCTATTTAGTTTGTTCTTCTAAATTTCTAAATACGACCCACTGCAATGGGTAGCTATGTTCTGTACATTTCTGCCATCACTTGGGAAAATGAACTACATTTGACCAACTGGTTGATCGGCCAATGAATCAATGAAGTTAACCGTCCGGGATATGCCCAATCTCTAAAGGCTACTGTCTCATGCTGAATTGAAATTAAGTGAAGAGTTAAAGTAAACAAAAAGGAACTGCTATTCACAAAAATTCAGCTGATAAGGACTCTGCTACAAAAGGTGACTCAGTCCTCAAATTCTAATTATTTCACTGAGACAGCTTAAAATAGGTGCAAAATTTTGTACTGAAAAATCAGTTGTTCAGAATTGCACCACAATCATGTTTTAATATACAGTATATGGGGATAAGTGAAGGTCTTGGAACTGACCTTGTTTCCCCTCTACTAAACACCAACTAGAACATCTGCTGAGAATCTTTAGATTCAATCCTTAAAAACACAGACTTGGATTCAATTACAGACTGTTCTGAGGGGTGAGGAAAAAGCAGTTCTGCAAATGCAAAATGACATCTTTAAAAGGATAGATCAACTGAGATTTATACATGCATGCATGTCTAAAGAGCTGACATCCGTTATGCAACAAACAGAAACTGCCCATCAGTAACCAGCAAAAAAGAAGAATAAAGAGCTAAACAAGGGCCGAGTGTGTCTTTTCTTCATCTATAGAAGGCACATAACAAATCATTAATGGTGTAGATTAGCCAAACATATACAAGAGGGGGTAAAATGGTCAAACCAAGTGCCCTTTTCTTTACACACCATTTAGATGAAAAACGTATACAGCAAATGAGAGCATACATTCACAAATAGTTGCCACAACGTTGAGAGTGAAACACGCTTTAAGATAGTCCTTACATATATAATGTTGATAAATAATCTGCACTTTTCCCCACCCAAACACTGACAGCCCCTCCCTTTCACAGTATTGGCTTAAGTTAATTTTGCATTGCAGGTGAAAACTGAACCACAGTTACCGTTTACATTGAAAAGGTGCTCCAATTAAGATTTTCCTTTATGTTCCGAGGAAGCTGAAACTCTTGAGAAGATGATGCGCATGTTGCATTTGTAACAGAATAAAACACATTCGTACCTTTTGGACATATTTGCTGAAACAGGAACTACTTTGACAACCGCAGGCTTAATGATGCTCTTTTTATTCTTTATTCTATTTTTGGCCTTTTGACTCAACAATCCAAACTAGCGCACCTCCAAAAGGTAAGACGGTAACAAGGTCATACTTTCTTTATGCTTCTTGAGAACTTGTTAAAGCCATAAGCCATTAACGCTGGGCTACTTCTCTTTTCAATAAGAAGATTGTAGGTAGAGCAAGACCAATTCATATTTAATAATGCACGTGGTGTGCAGAGAAAAAAAAAAAAAAAAAAAAAAAAAAAAAAAAAAAAAAAGACCCATCCCACGGATACTGCAAGTAAAAACGTTCCAAAACACACAGCTTGTAATACTGACTTAAATAACAACCTTGTCATTTTTCTTCTTTTGAAGCAGATGGCTACACACAGAGAATAAATGTACACAAACATTAGGCAACAGTTTCTGCCACCTACAGCGGTGTGAAGGAGAGAGCGAAGGAATTTGGGGGAAATTGTTGCAGGATTTTTTTAGCGCAAGTCAAAGTCTCCTGAGCCATCCCTGCAAAGCTTTCACCCAGTCCGCCGAGCGATGAAGCGCAAGAGTCCCGTCCCGAGTGTGAGGATGTTGAGCGGCGGAGAATGCAGTAGTTTGTCCACCGCTACGAGGAGACGGTAACAGGATTGAGAGAACCATTCCTGCTGTAGAACTTTGAGAAGGCCTCTTCCAACACGGTGGTGAGACGTGGCTGATCACCCTTCAGAGAATGAAAAGGAGGGTGTGAGAATTAGTGTAGTAACACTACAGTACAAAAATCAAAAACGATAAAATTAAAATAAAAGCGGAAACAGGAGTAGACCACTAGACTGGACTATGTTATCCATGCACAATTCATGACAACAATACTGTATATTACTGACACCTGAGTAAAGGAGGGTACTTCACCTTTTGATGAATCACAGTGAAATAATGAGAAAACATCAATCAAGGGACTTTCAAACAGTAATCCTATTTCATTGAGGTCATGGTATCTATGAGGTGACTCAGGGTTCTCTACTTGCAGTGCTACAATTATGCCCCGCCACACACATAAGTGAGAAGTTGCTGACCTTCATAAGAGAATGTCTATAAAAAGTTAACTATGAGAACCCAAGTTCACTGTTGGAGAGTTAAAGAAGAGAGTAGCTATTTGGGATAGAAAGGACTCCATACCAACAGATTATTAGGAAAGTTTTCTTTCATTTAACCATAACAGTAAAGTAACTGCCTGGAGTTTTCTTCAAGGACATTGACTGGAACCCGGGTTCCATGATCAGATGATTTACAAATGGTGCTTTTTGCCAACAAACACTCAATGTGGGATTAACATTAAGAAGGATGACTACACTAAAGGGAACCTGATTCCCACTGTTCTACATAGTAAAGGGTTCTTCCCCTCCAAAGGATGTGGGAATCCCAATTCAGGTACATGGACATGAAATACCTGGATATTTGAAATTAAAATGTGGCTGCCTCCATCAGGATACTCGAAATGAGTCATTGCAGAATCTTCCAACAGGGCAAAGATTTAAAATACATTCTCAAATATGATTCACTGAAAAGAAAATCAAGCCTCTGCTTTGGTCAGACCAGCCCCAGATCTAAACAACAAAAATCAATAATAATAATTCTGTAATGTTTTAGAATATAGAAAGTTTAATCCCATAGAAAACCTGTGGGGTGAGCCAATGAGGAGAAGGCACAAAAGAGGTTTTCGATCCTGTTCCTGGCGTAGCACTGCCCTGCTGGTTTTAGAGTTTTCCACACCCAGTTTGTATCATTAGTTAGTTCAATACCTGGATCAGGTGTGTTGCATTAGGGGAACTCTAAAGCCTGTAGGGACAGTGGTACTTCAGAATGACTGACCTAGATGATCTGAGGAGATACTGTAAAGGTGAATGGTATCAAGTTCCCAGCTCTATATTCTCAAACCTTAGTGCAGGCAAAAAAACCCATAAAAAGTACATACAGTATTAAAGGCAGGGCTTCCAATGTAACATTGTTTGGCCTGAAATTTGGTTAAAAATAATCATATAAAAATGTATTTCAATCAAAGCCTGGGATTTTCCTCATTTTGTCTGTTTGATATTATGCTAATTGGCCAAAAGATGAATTGCTTATAACTCATCTATACCAGGGGTGAGATTGTGGAGGGGGCTGTAAACAGTCCTGTAAATGGACTGTAAAAAGATATAAACAAAGTGAATGAGCTACAATGGTTGAATGAATAGAATAGAGAAATGGAGGCAAATAAGTGAGAAAAGAGAATTAGTGGGTACACATCTACACAGATGATGTGACAGCTTTCAATGAAGAGCAATGTTGAACTAGTGACTGCACTCAGTTAGCTAAGATTATTTAATCATCCTCCGTAAAAGACATCTGCTACAGAGGCTCAGAGAAAAGCAAGCTGCAAATCATTCAGATCTTTATCCAACAACAGGAGAAATGTGACAAAAATAGCCTAAAAGGCCATTTCAAAGCCCCATTTCCACCTGGTCATTTCATGTCACTTTGTATTTGGACTGTAACATGAGATTCAAACCTCCGCGTAGTAGGAACAATATCTAACTGAAGGGTAGTTTTTAAAATGCAAAACAGCTTACGATCAATAACCAATAGTCTGCAGTGTTCCCCTTTATTCTTGTTTTAGTCGTCACAGTTCACAGTCCTCGTGTTCTGTCTGTTATGAAGTACCTTTAAACTTCAGCCTTTTTCTAAATTATAAAATATTATAAACAAACGTTTAAATACTATGATTTAAAATACTTGATTTTCAAAATTCTTAATATTATGTTATATTATATTGTGAATAAATACAGCTTTAGCGATAATACTGATGTTTTGATCCATCTTCACAATGAGATGGTTCCAAGAGATGGTATGGATTACTGTTCTGTTGACAAAAGTAAAGATCTGCCAGTTTTTCCTCCCCCCAAAAAAATTATGGTACAACTGGAAATGACCTGCTTTCTTGAAGAATCATTCTAGTTTGATGCGTTACATCAGCATCGCCCACAGGGCTCAGTCAATCAAACGGAGATCCAGGAGGATCAAAGGCCGTGGGAGGTAAACCGTGGGAGGTAACTTAATGGCACATAAAAAGGCAGCTTAAATTATGATTTTGGCTTTCAAAGTAAAAATAGATTAAATAAATGGGAATATAATTGACAAAGAAACAAATCAGACAACTAATGCAAGATGAACCTAAAAACACTCAGCTGTATTAGATCGTAAGCCAGGATGTTCTGATGAGCCACGGGGCTGATCTGAGTGTTACGCTTATTTAAGGCACCGAAATTAAACTCACATGTGACGTCTTTGCTTTACTGACAGGTCTGAGAGCAGTGTTGAGAAGCTTACCTCACTGATGAATCCAAGCTGAACCAGCTCCACAGCCAGCTCCTGCACATTCTCATCTGCAGACAGTTGCAGTAAATATTAGGCATTTTCTCGAATAAATGGAAGATTACACCAAAATTCTCTTCTATAATGATGGCAAGAGTTTTAACAGTATATGATAAATTAAAAACAACACTGAACTGAAAATGATGAAAAAAAACTCACTTGGTGCCAAGTCACAACTCAAATGTCTGTTCAGCTTATCTTCCAGTTTTAGCAGTAAGGTCAACTGTTCATGAAAGAAGATGTATGTGTGTGTTAATGATTCAGTGAGACTAGACACTTTGTCTAATCTAGGGCAAATTTTCAACTTGACAAAAGCAAACTCACATGATGTTTTGCTCCTTCCTCCACAGGCTCAATGTTGCACTGCATTTGAAGCACCTTCAATGACAGTAAAGATCACATTGACTATGTTTGGTCTGTGTAGCACAGTTAACAGGCTGCTCTTCTGAAGTTTGTTCTAAATATAGTTGCCGTGTATGGGCTTTTGACCAAAATGTACTCTCAGCCATGAGGTATCTTGAGGTCAGTATTGCAGTGTGATGTGTTATTCACTTATTTTCAACTTGTTCAAAAAAAAAAAATCTTTGTATTTCCCAAATACACAAGGCAACTACTGATGTAGCTAAAAACTACTGCTGTGAAAAAGATAAACTGCCAAAACTTAAATTATACATAAAATGAAATGCATCTCTCCATCTCTCCACAAAGCTCATCAGTAGATGGAAACACAGTGCTTGAAAATCTGGACTGGATTTGAGACACCTTGGATTCTGTGCCTCTTCACTCCTCCAGATTTTAGAACCCTGAGGTGAAACTCTAGGACCTGCTTTCCTCAAACGAGGACTTTGGAGCACAGAGCAGCACTTAAGTTCTTTATCTCCTAAGCCCAGGTAAGTCAATTTAGACAGTCTCAGTTTCAGAAGAGGCTAAATATTAGGAATGCAGCACACTTGAATGCAAAACACTTCAGTTCACATTTCTTAATTAAATTTGGTATCTAAAAAAAAAGGAAATAAATAAACTTTCATTAAATAACATTTTAGCACTAGAACGTCTTCCACCGAGGAAGTAGAGACTGGGGATTCTGGGTTGGATCCTCCGATCTCTGGGGCTGAGGTTACCAAGGTGGTCAAAAAGCTCCTCGTTGGCAGGGCACCTGGGGTAGATGAGATCTGTCCGGAGTTCCTTAAGGCTCTAGATGTTGTGGGGTTGTGTTGGCTTACGCGACTCTGCAATATTGCGTGGGCATCAGGGGCAGTTCCCCTGGACTGGCAGACCGGGGTGGTGGTTCCCCTATTCAAAAAGGGGGACCGTAGAGCGTGTTCCAACTACACAGGGATCACACTCTTAAGCCTCCGTGGCAAGGTCTATTCAGGGGTTCTGGAGAGGAGGGTCCGTCGGATAGTTGAACCTCGGATCCAGGAGGAGCAGTGTGGTTTTCGCCCCGGTCGTGGAACACTGGACCAGCTCTACACTCTCCGGGGAATTCTAGAGGGTGCATGGGAGTTTGCCCAACCAGTCTACATGTGCTTTGTGGATCTGGAGAAGGCATTCGACCGTGTCCCTCAGTGGGAGGTACTCCGGGAGTATGGGGTATCAGGCCCTTTGATACGGGCTGTTAGGTCCCTGTACGACCGGTGTCAGAGCTTGGTCCGCATTGCCGGCAGTAAGTCAAGCTTGTTTCCGGTGAGGGTTGGACTCCACCAAAGCTGCCCTTTGTCACCAATTCTGTTCATAACTTTTATGGACAGGATCTCTAGGCACAGCCAAGGTGGTGAGGGGATCCGTCTCGGTGACCTCAGGGTCACGTCTCTGCTGTTTGCAGATGATGTGGTCCTGTTGGCTTCATCAGGTCATGACCTACAGCTCTCACTGGAGCGGTTCACAGCTGAGTGCGGAGCGGCCGCGATGAGAATCAGTGCCTCGAAATCTGAGGCCATGGTCTTAAGCCGGAGACGGATAGAGTGCTTTTTCCAGGTCAAGGATGAGGTCCTTCCACAAGTGGAGGAGTTTAAATATCTAGGGGTCTTGTTCACGAATGAGGGAAAACTGGAGCGCAAGATCGACAGGTGGATTGATGCGGACGCTGTACCGGTCCATAGTGGTGAAAAGAGAGCTGAGCCAAAAGACGAAGCTCTCGATTTACCAGTTGATCTACGTGCCTACCCCCATCTATGGTCATGAGCTTTGGGTCATGACCGAAAGAACGAGATCTCGGATACAAGCGGCTGAAATGAGTTTTCTCCGCAGGGTGGCTGGGCTCTACCTTAGAAGCTCAGTCATCCGAGAAGGACTCAGTAGAGTAGAGCCGCTGCTCCTCCATGTCGAGAGGAGCCAGTTGGGGTGGCTTGGGCATCTAGTGAGGATGCCTCCTGGACACCTCCCTGGTGAGGTGTACCGGGCACGCCCCACCGGGAGAAGACCTAGAGGAAGACCCAGGACACGCTGGAGGGACTATGTTTCTCGGCAGGCCTGGGAACAGCTTGGGGTTTCCCCAGAAGAGCTAGACCAAGTGGCTGGGGAGAGGGAAGTCTGGGTCTCTCTACTTAGGCTGCTGCCCCCGCGACCAGACCCCGAATAAGCGGCAGAAAATGGATGGATGGATGGATAAATAACAATTTTAGCTGTACCACATTGCTGACAGTGCTTTGTAAACTAGAAGATAAACCAAATATGAACAATAAACATTATAATAGAATTCAGAACCTTCAAAATCATAGGATCTGACCAAATCCTTCCTTCAGTACATGCTCTGCTATTCATCCATTTCCTCACCTTTCTGGTCTCGACTTCGGCAGGTTCTGGCGTGGGTGTCTTGACAGAGGGTGGCACAATGGGGGACTTCACTGTTTCTTGCTGGGGCTGCTGTGGGCAGGGCATGCCAAAGGCTGTCAGTGGATAGATCCCATTCCTGCAGGAAGAGAAAGACACTTCAGTTCTCAGCCCTGTTAATAATCCAATCTTCCAAACTGTTCCCATTCATGGTTCTCACCTCACATCTTCAAGGAACTTATCAAGTTCTAGAGCAGGAAACTGGGAGAGCCTATTGAAGGAAAGACATTTGTGAAATATTTTCTTACATTTGAAGAGAATAGAGAACCTAAAACCTGAACATGACAAACAGATTTCTACTTTTTACATCCTCAGAGCTAAGACTGAATGGTCACAACTATCACAGGAGGAAACACTCACTTCAGCTGCACTTCCTTCCTTTCCATGATCACCAAATTAGGGTCCATGTTCTTGGTAATTTCCTCTAATGCATTTTCAGGAATCATATCTAAGAAAAAAACAGATATTCATATACTTTAACATCAGGAAGTGCAATCTTGAGATCCTGTTCAAGCCCCAATTAGCAGAATTTCCCCAACCGAGCTTTTAAATAGCTACATCACACAAGCTCAGCTTTGACAGAATTGGAGACTCACGCTGGTGGCTGACGATGCAGTGTGCTGCCAGCAACTTCAGCAGAGGCACCTCAAACAGAGCCTGGTGGAAAAGCAGCTCTCTGGCAGTGGGCCGTTTACTGGGGTCCACTTCTAGACACTTCTGAATAAACTCCTGCATGTTCAAACAGGGAGCAGTTAACCCAGGTTTATACATGATGCAGAAAACTTAAAATTACATTGATAAAATTTTAAAAAGGCTTCAATGGTGTTTTAACAGTCTGGTTCATTTTGTCTGGTTTCCTACAAATAAGGATCTGGCAGCATAATCTAAACATTGATACACTGAAACTACTTATACAATAATATATAAACACTGCATCCGGAAATTATGCACAGTGCTTCACCTTTTGCACATTCTTATGTTGCAGCCTTATTTTTTCCCCTCAAAATTCTACACACAATGCCCCACAATGACAAAGTGAGAAAGGTTTGTTCAAATGTTTGCAAAAAAATAAAATAAAATAATAATAATGTACATAAGCAATCAAGCTTTTGCCATGACACTCAATTGAGCTCAGGTGCATCTGGTTTCCACTGATCATTGTAAATATGTTTTTACAGCTTGATTGGACACCTGTGCTAAATTGTAGGACTTTGTCCTCACTGTAGGTTTATGGGCATGCCAATAATAATCCTGCACCTACCCTCTGCAGGGGGTCCTCCAAGGACTGGATGGCACTGTTAATGGCTTCTTGTGACACATATGACGACTCTCCATTGCTTTGGATTTCCAGGACAGCCATCTGTAAAAACACAGAGGGAGACATTAAACAACTGGTCTTTCTCCAGGGCTTCATCTGGAACATTAAACACACACCAGACCAAGTACTCACCTCTAAGGCGCACATTCCAAAGGAATAAATGTCCACGGCTGTGGTGACGTTGGCAACAGCTGGAGGTAAAGAAAGGAAAGTCACATTTACTTGCATACACTTACATTCATTTCTCTCCAACTATGAACAAGACAGCAGAAAGTATAAAAATTGTATCTACAGTGTATGTTATGAGGTGGTTATCTCTAGGGGTTCATCTCAGCTTACTAATCAAAGTTTATCTAAAACAGAGCTTAAAGTAAATTAAAGTGTCAAGCTAGAGTTAAATTTACCTCCATATTCTGGTGCAAAGAAATGCAAACTTTTCTGTTCTTCCCGACATGTTTTAACATGGTTATTAATGGTGTCCGGAGCAACTGCAAAAAAACACAGAACATCAGAATCAAAAATCAAAGATGTCTAACATACACCTTTACTGCCTCGCTGCAGTATTCCCTAGCCCACCTGAACCAATCTTAATGAGGCCATTATGCTGTATGAAGATGGTGTCACAGGTCAAGTTTCCATGGATGATGGGGGGCTCACATGAATGCAGATAACTGAAGAGAGAAAGGAGAGAAAAGCTAATTAGTACATAAAATGCACTCCAGGAGAAAAACATTAGGGTTACCATGTCTACGTCAGTACCACTTAAATAGGTCTCTTTTACAATGATGAGTACCCCTGTAAAGACAATGTTAAGCAAGCCTTGCCTTAAAAGATGAACAAGAGAAAGTAGGGAGCTTTATTCAAGGATAAATGTGACAAACTGACCTTAAAGCAGATAATATCTGAGTACACCAACGTTTCCATGCCTAGGGGAAGAGCACAGTGTAAACATGGTACAGGATGTTTACATCACAAAGAAGAAACACAGGCCATTCAGATCAGTTTGATGTTTACTTAAAAAAACCATACCTTTTCATTCATAGTCTTGTGATTTTTCTTGGTCTTCTTCAGAAACTGTTTCAGACTCCCTGAGGACATGTACTCTGTGATAAAAATAACCTGGAGGGAAGAATATTTGCAGGTTATTTCTTTAGATGTGAAAGAATAAAAGTAGATTTGAATGAATCAATGCATTCTTTGTGAATTAGTTCATAAAGAAAAAACACTGAATCAGCCAATGCTCAACACCTTAATACTGGCATAAGACAATGAATATTATGACATTTCTAATAAGCTGTATAAGAACTAGGCCCATTTTTAATACAAATTTTAAAGTTGTAATGAATGTCTTAAAGATTTGCCTTGTGTTGCAAAAATCAGTTTAAGATTTCACATCTTTTGTCGTCTGTATGTCTATTTTAAAGAGAAGTTAAGTTTGGAAAATCTGAGCAACTCTTCACAATAAACAGATTTAGGTATACAAGCCCTGAACACAGATTAGGCCTGAAGCAATTACCACCAACACTGATCTCTGCCTTTTAATCCAAAATGGACTTGGTCAGGATTGTTTTTCCCCTTTGTGGTACTTCAGCACTGCTGCAGAGTCACTTACCCTGGCTCTGTTCTCCTTCACATCAGCCCAGTACTTGTGAAACTTCACAATATTCAAATGCTCCAGCTGAATCAAGTTATCAAACACCGCTTTCACTTTTTCCTGAAACAAAGAAAAACATGATTAATGAAATGGAAATCAAGAAGTATGTGGTGTTACTCAGTCACCTCTACTCTGACAATCCACATTCTGTGAAATTGAATAATTGATACTCAGTATTTCATAGTACTTAAATTAAATTCCAGATTTCCTCATTCTCCAAAAATGCATTTCAGTTTCCAGACTAAGCTGTAACTTGACCCATTTATTATAATTAATTAAAGCCCAAAGTGCACTTCTATTCAGAACACCATGAACTCTGGCAAAACAAACAGAACAGATGAACAACCCGATTAATAGCTAATGAAGCAAAAATTAAAGTATACCCAAAACACAGAATGTGTTGTGGCTGAAGTTTTGTACTGACAATGAACACTTTTTATAAGTGAATGAGGCTTCTGGAGGGTTTGGCAGCTGATATGCCCAACAACTGTGGATAAGGAGCTTACAGCCAGAGTGGACAGCAAGCTAATGCTATTTAGCTTTATTAACATGCAATGCAAGCAGCTAATGAGCAGTAATTCAGTTTCTTAGTTTTGGTGTGAGGGTAAAAGTAGGACGGTCAAACAAAACTAAACATTCAGTTGGCCTGCTCTCATTAAAATGACTTTTGCAGGCCAGTGTCCTGTCTGCATTTGCACATTTGTCTGTCAATTATACCTCCTGCAGCTTGAAATTTTTCCTTTCGGAGAACATGACCTCATTCCACACAACCTCCACTCCCTCCTCTGTGTCCATGGCCAGGTAGGCGTTGTCAATGCCAGGAACATTTCGCTGGTTGACCTGTGGAATGTTGAACATGTTACTAACTACTGATAAATCTGACACCTTGATGAACCTACTGAACCACTGATTAATACAGGCTGACCTGCATTATTTAAAATTTTATTCATTACAATTTATCTTTATTCACAATCGTGCCACAGAACCGAAGCACTGTACCTCTTCTCTGCGTTTCTGCCAGCGTCCACATGGGCTCTCTTCCAAAATCTCAGACTCATCTTCGCTCTCCTCCTCCTCATCCTCCGTGGCTGCAGTGGTTGCTGGAGGAGCCTGCGTTACTGTGGACACTGGAGGAGACACGGAAGAGACACCCTGGCCAGCAGGGACAGAGGCTGCAGACTCAGGCTTCACCTCCATTGTGGACGTTGGAGCAGGAGTTGTGGATTGTTTGCCTTCTCCTTCAGACATCACCGATGGATAACAGACTGTCCACAACCTCCAGCTACAAACGCAGTCTGGAACGCTCACACCACAAGGGTGGGGGCAGATCACTGTGAGATGAGAAACAGCATGGACACTTATATATGTGTGTGTGTGTGTATATATATATATATATATATATATATATTATATGGAGAGACTGGGTGTCAGAAATAAACACAAGCATCAAACTGAGTGACCATACAGAGCTACACTAATGAACCACTCTTTACTACATTATACTGTGCACTCACTGTTGAGGTACACACATCTTGTATAATCTCATTAAAACAAACTCTGCCAATGGAGTGGGACACTGTTTTTGGGCTTGTGTACAGTTGTTTCAAACACCAAAGCCAAGTGTGAGCCACAGGTGTGTAAGCCCCCCTTTGTACAATGTTTCTGAACCTCCAGATTGGGGACCACCACTGGGCAATGAAGTACTCTAGAGGTTTGTAGGCCCACCCTTAGCGGGAAGTAGTAGTCTATTGTGTCCTGTTAAATAATTAAACTGAGAGATCAATCTCAAACTATAAACATTATGGATCCCTATTTACATGTTAGAGCACTAATGAGGATGTCATCCATTTTCCTCTGATTGTCAGAATCATAAAATGGAGTTCAAACAGGGTTTTTTTAAGGGCACTGATAAACCAGAATGCAACTGTGAGTCTCATTACTAAGCAACACAGTGAAGTGAATGTAGGTGACAACATTTGCTCATATTGCTGCTAGCTAAGCCAGTGATAGTTACGAGCCACTAGACACTGTCAAGTTCAGCTGTTTACCCAAATAACGTTAGTTCATTAATGGGAGGCTTATTTTTGTAAGCAACATAATCAATGAATATTCCATAGAACTTTACTAACATTAATTCAGATTTCAGTTTGTGTGTGTAAAAGCTTAAAAGCAGATCAGACACTCGCGTGTGTGTTTATGGGTCTGGTGCTGACACGCATTGCTGATGAGGAAGTGTCTTATCTGCTTCTTTACACTACATAGTAACCTAAATAATCTATCCCTATATAGCACAATTGTAATGAGGGCATAGGGATCTATTCTGGTCACAGCCCATATAAAAGCATAAACAGAACTGAAAAAATAATACCACTGAGTACTGCAGGGCAAATTCAATGCCATCATTTGAGACAATTCAGATAAGTGAACCAGCTATGTAAAGCTTCCTAAATAAGGAAAGTCCGGTGACACTGTTCATCCAAAAAAGCAACAAATAATAATCTGCAAGTACGACCCAGACAACATTGGACATGATGTGATAAAAGCAGACCGACTGTCAAAATGGGGTCAGACATATAGACAGCTTTAAGTCAGAATTATAGTTCACATTTTGTGAACTTAGAAGCTTAGACAAGTCAAAGCTTCAACAATGTCTCAACATATGGTATGAAAAACAACAGAGACTGTTACTGTATCTAAGGCAGTAAAATACCAATAACAATTCATTTCAAAAGGTTGTGGGACATATCTTTGGACATATAAAGCAAAGATTTTCAGTTTATGGTTTAACCACCAATGAAAAGCACCTCAAGAAACAAAGATAACCCCAATTCTTTAATGAAAAAAGGGAATAAATAATCTAAATATAGTTATTTTTTTTGTCTATACCACCCAGCTCTATAACAGAGATGCACTGGAATTTAAGCACATCCAGCAACTATCAGCATATAAAATGCAATTTGTTAAGGGCAAGTATTCTTTTGGTGAGACTTGGTCTAAAATAATAAGCTTGTGAGAAGTGTGAGAGCAACAGCCAGGTGCTGAATTAGGGAATTACAAGCTAACTGAGAAGGATTAAAATGGAACCGAGGAACAAGTAGATTCCTTTCCTCACAAATAAGCCTGAACACTGAGAATTTGAGTTTAAGATACTTACAACTAACAAAATTGTTGGTACTAATATGCAAGAGTAAAATATAAACACTCCAGCACATATCTGGCAGTAAGTATTAGTAGTAAATATAGCAAAAGCGCACAGATTATCAGTACAAACAGTTTAAATATTTCAACACAATTTATTGGCCACAATAACTCATTTAGCATTGAAACTACAAAGCTGATCACCCAAAATGTGATGGACAGACATGAATGTATCTACATCTCTCCAGACTAATCACATAATCCACCACACCCGAGGGAAGGATCATAAAAGGGCATATACACAGCTGGACAAAGGACATAAGTGCATTTTCTTCAGACAAAAATACTAAACTTGGGCTCTTTAAGTGTATATAGCAGTGTGCTGTATACTTAGTATACTTACTGTCTGCTTTAGTTAGAAAGCCAACACAATGACTTGCCCTCCTAGACTTGTTTTGGTAGGTTAAATGTTTAAACAATGTGGAAAGTCAAGCAGGTGTGAAAAATAGAATTAGCTAAACAGTCCCATTAAAGCAAACTTCGTCGGGCTTGTTCGACACCACACTTCAAACTCCCCTGCCACCACCATTACACTGTCTGCCCACCTTCTGGCTACTGGATTCAGGCTAGTTTCTCCATCCTGCTTTGGATGACTTGCTCACCTGCCACCACAGGGTCCATGCAAATTTCTACATAGTTTAATTAAATGCCAATGTTACTATTAATGACCACCATCAAATGGTCATCCTTTCTCCAGTACACTTTAGCATTACAGCAGACATGGCGATCCAGTGTTCCCTTATCATTGTATGAGTAGTTTAATCAGAAGAGGAGGAGGGGGGCCTTTTGAGTCTGGATCCTCCCAAGGGTTCTTCCTCCAGTTCCAAGCTTTGAGTTGATCGTCATCACATTACAGTTCTGTAAAGCTGATTTGACACACCTGCATAATAAATAACATGTACAACACTGGGGCACAGGCTCAGTGTCAGCCTCTAACATAAACACAGCTATATGACCATTTGTCTGACTGTGTGGGAGACTGTCTGTCTGACTGACTGAGAGTGTGTATGTGTGTGTGTCTGTCTGAATTCTGTGTGTGTGTGTGTGTGACTGAGAGCACGGGGACACTGATCCAGCTCTGAGCAGTTCTGGTAAAACTTGTTCCTCCTGTTTGGCTCCAGCTGAAGGCCTCAGGATCTGCCAGCGCCAAGCCCAGCTCTGCTCAGCTCAGCTCCCTCACAGATCTGTGCTCGCTGCACTGTGGAGAAGCGGACTAGGGTGCAGGAACAGATGCCGCTTTCGGCCGTTACAGTAACACCAAGCTGCGTCTACTTACCGTGTTCAGCTCGAGCTGCAGCGTCGCCAGTTTAACGGGCCGGTTCGGTTACATCCACCAGAGACGCCTTTCAGCTGCTTTTATTCCCGCGCGGCCTCCTGAAGCGCAAGCTGAATGTCTGTGATGCTTTAACCCAGCAGGGAGAAGCTGTCTGTGTGGAATAAACGCAGTAAAGCGCAGTCTGCGCCGGAAGTCTACAGAGTGGCTGTAGCTGGAGATGCTAACTGAGAAGCAGCGCGGTGTCCCCGCTCCGCCCGCTCAGCCCCACAGCTCCGCTCGGCCTTAATTATCCCACACGCGGCCGCCGCCTCTCCTCTGCTCAGTCCGGCTCATTTCAGCAGAACAGCTCCGCTGAGACGCTGAACACAAATGGCGACACAACCCGCTGCCGCTGCTGCGCCTCTTCTTCTTCAGTAGCGACACAGAGAGGCCGCGCACAGCGCCCCCTACTGAAACAGCCGAGCGCTAGCGCTCTTTGCAGGAGCTGGAGCAAACCCATGTTGACAGTCCAAACCCTGGACTGGGTTGGTGTGATGTTTACATGGGTTTCCTACAGTGTATTAATACCTTATGCCTGTACTGAATGTGTGCGTGTGTGTGTGTGTGGGGTGGGGGTGGATGTGTGGGTATGGGTGTGGGTGTGTGAGGGGGTGAGGGTGTGGATGTGTGTGTGGTAGACTATGTGCCCAATGATTCTGGATGGGCATCAGACACAATACAACCTTGACCACAGAAAATATCCTTTAAATCTACTTTAGTATGTCTATCCAATTACAATGATACCAATAAAGTGCTTTGAATGAACCAGGGACACTTTCTCTCCAAAGCCTCAGAGTCTGAGTCTGAAGTGCGGCGTGTGTTTGTTTTTTTGCTGTAGTTTTTTGTTTTTGTTTTTGTTGTTTTTTGGGAGGGGAGGGGAGGGGAGGAGAAGGGGATCAGACAGGTAAGAAGGAGCAAGATCATTAAGTTGAGTTTCATAAGTAGGGTATGCTTTGGAAGAGGTGTGATGTGGTGATGAATGTGAGGAGCTGAACAGTGAAAGCTGAACAGTGAAAACAAAGAAGTGAAAAAGCTGCTAAAAAAAATAAATTTAAATCTCTGCACCTTATTCAAAAGGTGTTCTCCACCTCCACCAAGAATCAATGTGCTGAAATGGTGGGAACAAATTATTATGTGTTCAAATTATAGAACAGAAAGCTGTACTTTTACACATAAGAACAAAAATATTTTATACAACATTCAGTGTAAACCTGCAAAATTATGCTTGCTTATGCATGCGTCTAAAGACAGAAATGAACATAGTGCTGAATTCTGCACTGAACATTTATCACAGATTAAATGTTTAACAGTTTGAGAGAGGAAGGAGTGAAAGTGAGAAAGAGATGGGAGGGGGCATAAGAGAGGGAACAGGAGGGAGAAAGAGACCATCTTGTGCCACTAAAAGACCTATTAATAGAACAGACTATAAGGATGGCTGTGTGTGTGTGTGTGTGTGTGTGTGTGTGTGTGTGTGTGTGTGTGTGTGTGTGTGTGTGTGTGTGAGTGATGATGATGGCAGGGGGTGTGACTGAGAATATAAAATAGCTCACAGCCTGAGCAAAGTGGGAGCAGATCAGCTAGAAAAGAAGAGAGAACTCTTTTCTCTGTGTCTAACTCTGACTGTTCACTGAGCTCATTAGCTCTCTCATCTTTACTGTTGTCCCACATAGATTGCAGACATGAACAAGGACAAAAACAAAAAGAACACAATGGAAAAAATAGATAAAGAAGAAGAGAAGGTGGCAGAAAAGAAAGCCCAGACCACAGAGGCCGCTCCTGGAGCTGACAGCACTGCCAGTCTATTCACAGCCCCCGGGAACATTTACTCGGCCATTCTCAGCCGCAATGAAGCTGTCAAAGACGCCAAGAGGCTGAAGGACTTTTTGGAGCTCAGGGACAAATATGTGCGCAAGAAAGTTCTGTTTAAAGACCCACTTTTTCCTGCAGATGATTCCTCACTGTACTATAACCAGAAATTCCCCCTCAAGCTGGTGTGGAAGCGTCCGTCGGTGAGTGAAATCACTCTTTTAAAGGGATACTCCAATGTTTTTCAACCTGTCTAATTAATACAGCATCCAGTCAATTAACCTGGATAATAGACACGTTTACATGCATTTAGTGAAAGAACAAAACACTTGTTTGCTTAAATAGAAGAAGAAGTGTACTGTAACAATCTTTTGACAGTAGACAGTACAGGAAAATAAGTTTAGCATATTTTCTAGGATGTAGAAAACAAACATTTTAAGGAATAGTTTATTAAGAAATCAAATGAACAAGTTTGCTTCTTTACAACAGACCTGGATTGAATTAAAGTCAATAATGTTATGTGTTGTTCATGGAATAATCCTTGATTATATTCTTACAAACATAATCCTCCAATTAATGAACTAACATTACATGGGAAAACATCTGGCTTGTAACTATCACTGGCTTAGCAGCTATATGAGCAACCATTGTCAGCTCCATTCATTCCATGGTGTTACTTAGTAACAAGACTCACAGTTGCATTCTGGTCCATATTCAAGTCATGTTGTGAACTACAATGTTTACTGTAAATTACTATAAATAAGTGAATTGTGGGAGATTATAGTGCCCTCAAAATCACGATTGATTTCTACTTTACAACATTCTCATTAGTTGTCTAAAATGTAAATAGGGATCCATTTCAGCCACAGCTTTAGACCGTCACCAGTTTCATCTCCTCAATACATGGCCAGAACATGCTGTGACTTTAGTTTAAAACCACAAATGTAAGTTTATTACAGAGTTGATTAATGAGGCACCAATTTAATGTACTTTTGCCTATGTGGCATCAGTCTGAGCAACACTCAGTTAATAGTACCATTGCTTTCTGACTCCTCCATGTGTGAAATATCTCACATTTTAGCTTTAAGCTTTAAATGTTTAAATATGTTCTATCAAACCATTTTAAAAAAAATGCAATTTACATTTTTTTCCCATGTTTAAAGCCAAGACATAAAGATATTGCCTGATAAGACGGATATTGGAGCTGGGATTGACATCAGACCCAAGCCAACCACATTAAACAGGAAGTTTTCACTGTTAGCATTGTTCCAGGTTGGCATTGTTGGCTAGATCAGATAAAAATAACCCATAATATAATATTCTGTGCATCTAATTAAGTCCATGCAGCTTAAGTCCAATGTTTGATTGTAACATTAAACTAGAGAAGTACGCATCAGAGAGAAATCCCACCTCAGTTAGTTACTGTTGCTCTGTCCTTCAAAGTTTCAGCCCAGGTTTGCAGTGTCTTTCAGAGCAATACTATATAAGTGCATGTGTTGCCAAGAAATCAGTATCTCAGGTCTCACTCTCCACCAATCACTGACCACTATGTACATAAGATGCTTGCAATCACTTCCTCTCTGAGTGGACAGCCTTGCTGTGGCCTGAAATAAGTGGCCTCTGCTGCAGTGCATGCCATTAGAGAACGTGAGAGTGATCCTGGCTGTGTGTTTGTTGGGGCATAACTGAGGCTTAGCAAGCTCTTGGGTCTCAGGCAGCTGACTCTACACATCAGACTCAGTAATGCAGCCGCTGCTGGGCAGTACAATCCTCACACAGGTTCAGCTCTTACACACTCCAAACCTGATAATACGTTTCTGTCACTGCATTTGTTTTATGGCTCCAAAACTGCATCCTGTCAGTTTTACTCAGTTCTCTCATATGAATTAACTAAAATAAACACATTTTCACTGAAATCTGTGCTGCTTTGAACTGACTTTCATCTCAACTAGACATTTTGCATCAATGTGACATTTCAGTTTGTTAAATTTTTTGGCTAATTTTTTTTTGTAATTTGTTTTTTTTGTAAATTGTTTTAATATATACATGTTTATATGAAAATGCAGTGCACATTCAGTGTATCACATTTATATGTTAAACAATTAAGGGAATAAAGATTTTATTCCAAGTAATGTTGGACTATTTCTATTCACTAGACTATAATAGAATGTTTACAGATTATTTATATAGAGACACATATAATAATAATAATAATAATAATAATAATAATAATAATAATAATAATAATAATAATAATAATAATAATGAAGGAGTTACAGTGGCAGAGTTTAAAAAATGTTAAAACTCAGTTCATTCAACTCATGAATCCCTCAAGTGACATATAATGCACATCCTGGACAAATCACAGAAATTTCAGGAAACTTTGTGAAGGTGTGAACATGTGACCTTATTTACAAAGTGCTGATGTGTTTGGTTAGAGCTTCAGACAAAATCATATAAATAGAATAAATAAAATGTCTTAAATTACATTTAACCAGTTCTGAACTCATTTCTAGAACTAAATTATGAAATACAAGTAATGACATTGTTGATATGACATGTTACATTTTAAGAATAAGAAATATTAATTTCTTAATCTTATTTAAAAATAAGAAATAACATGAATGATATGCTCAATTAATTAAACCATTTTTGATATTATAAATCAAAAATCAAAACTGAGTCTTTTTTATGGGTTAAAGCAACATTATGTAGCATTTTACCTTAATAGCAACTTCAAAAACACATAGATGCTCCTAGTGTGTACTCTAGGCTCAGCACACCATCTACTGCGCTGTGTAAGTTGGCAGGATAACATTCACAAGAACTGTGTAGAGCAAACTAAAAAAACAATTCAAATTCATGGACTAATAACAAAGTATCAATGTTATAATTATGGCTATGTGAATATTATTGAATTGAAAACAAATATGTAACTGAGGGCTTGAGCAGCTTGATTGACAGGTGGTACATAAATTGAGTGTCAAAGTGCTGTGGATGGCCTTGCAATTGCCAGTTGTCATTCTGCAAATATTTAATCTCATCACCTATACCCTGTGCCAACTCAATAAAACACTTTTAGACTGTGCTTCAAAGGAACAATCCAACAATGCTTTCAGTGTGTTTATAGACCCTTATAAATTTCCATGAATTAAAATCATAAAACATATCATTGAATATCAATATGCATGATATTATGCTACGAATAGCCAGTCTATATGAATTACTGATACTGACCCTCACAGCTCATAAAACAGTGGCTATATTGTATCAGTCGCACTATACTGTGCTGTACAGCAGTCTTGTCTGTCATATTATATATTCGTTTTAAAGACAGCTTTACAGCTATAACTACAGTAGCACAGTACTGAACTAGCTAAAGGTAGCTAAAGGTGAGGTTTAAAGTGTCGAGAACCAAGCAAGGGGGTCCCTGCTGCAGCAAAACACACAAAATTCATCTCAGTTAAGACAAAATCTGACAAAAAAACAAATCAAATTTACCATTTTCCTCAACACTAGGTTATTAGACTGATATGTAGTGTCAGAATTTTGCCCTAGAATTATGAGATTGAATGATGCTTAGAATCGTTCACCCTTCACACATTTATTATAGATTTATTTTAAGGCTTACTATTCAGATATAGAGATAGAATTATATCATGGTACAATAAAAAAAGAGATCAAAATGCGACCAATTAGTACTGTACCCAGCACTGAGTTAAACTGAATAAGCTGTTGCATAAGAAACAGGTCTAGAGTTGTTCCTGGATGTGGTGTTTGCATTTTGCATTTGTCTCTCAACATAAAGACGAGAGACGCTAATGTTCATACATATGTGCAAATCATTAGGTCTTAAAAATTAGGCAAAAAAGCCAGTTATGCAATTAAAGTTGGGGAAAGTGACTTTTATAAAATTATTTGAGCAAAATTTTAATACATCTAAACAACCAGCATATCTGTGATTAAAATGGAAATTAAACCAACCAAAGAGATGAGAGTGAAAGCAAACCTCTTCAGGTGATTTGCTGTCAATGAGAGTTGTTTCAGGAGGTGATATATTAAAGGAAGCCAAATAAAATCAATAGTGGAAGTGGAATAAAATTAATAATACATTCTATTTTTAATAATATTATTATACCCAGAGTCATTGGGAACAAGGCAGGAAAAAACCCAAGACAGGGTGCCATCACAGTGTACAACATAGTATACTATGGAATATTTGATATTTAAAACATAATACAGAACTGTAATCTGTTGAAATCTGGGAAAACAAGAATATGAGAAAAAGCACATTTTACTTTGAATTATTGTGCTAAATGTTAAAGCTTAATGTCAGAATTCACTCAGTTGTTAAGTTTGGCTCAGAATGTTATTTGTTTAACGTGAGCTTTGCACCTCTTCACAGAAAGCCTAATAAACTGTTAGATCACTTTAACTCACTTGGCTGTCACAGTCACAGAAGTGAGTGTAGAGTATAAGACATTTACTACAACTCAGTCTGCATCAACAGGCACTGAATACCCTGATACTGATACATGCTTCTGTTTCCTAACAGGAAATTTGTAAGAATCCCCAGTTCATTGTCGGAGGAGCTAACAGGACAGATATTTGCCAGGGAGACCTGGGTAAGATTGTCATTAAATGAACAATTTAATGAAAACCTGAAAGCTAGTAACCAGTTATTGGAAAGCTATTAACTATTCTTCTAAAAGACTGTCATGTTACTTAGGCACATTTCAAGCAAGTTCTACTGAGAAATATGAATTTATAAACATGTGCACTACTTTATTGAAAACTTAAAGTTCAAATCTATTAAATGCATATTACTTAAAAGATAACACTGTTTATTTTTACAGTAATTGATTTTTTAAATAAACTTTTGTGATCAAAAGTGTATTATTTTTCAAATGTGTTTTAAAATATTGGAGAATGCCACAGTTCTGATGTCATATTACACTGTCATGACTGTCAAAAATGTGAGAATGTGGCAGGGTGGGTTTGGGGGTTGTGTGTTATGTAGCTCAGCACTGAGAAACCCCCACAGATATTCTATTTTACTCATCCACGGTGCCCAGGGAGCAGCTGAGGAGTTCAGTTATGTCGTGCCAGTTCAGGGAATTGAACCAGGAACCTTCCAGTCACAAGGCTGGTTAGCACAGATGGCCTACCATGTTTGTTCCTGACTCATCTCACCCACAGCTGAATTAAATTCAGCTGTGCAAAATCTATTGTCATTTTTTAAGTAGATATTCTGAGTTTGAGTAAAGTTCAGCTGAAGAGATTCTTGTTTCAGTACTATCTGCCAACTAATGCTTCCCCTCTTACCCTTATGAAGTCAGTCAGCCCAGACATGTTCTGTGCCAAATATGCCTTCAGTTTCATACTGGCATAATATAAGGTTAATGCAGCTAACAAGAAATGGATGCACATACCACCATAGTTTCATTACTTACAAAAAAGGCCATATTACATATGAGAGGTGCTGCAGCTCTTTCTGAAATCCTGACCCCTTCGTGACACAAGACCAGGTGTTATCAGACAGGCCTTGGTCTAGTCACCTGACCTAGTGGCCATCGGATCCAGTGGCATCACAAGACCAAGCAAGCTGACCAAAAGCTGCATGTGTGAGAATGGAGTGAGAAACATTTGTAGAGGAACACACGAGGAGCCAAATGTTCACACGAGAAGCACTCTGAAACTTCACTCCCACAGCAGCCGGTTCACTGATGCACTGGAACCCACTGGGCCTTGTCCTCACACCATATAACACATCAGGCAAAAAATAGCCCAGTTACGAGCCACACTTGTCATGTTAAAATCATCTTCATCTTAATATGGGAAACATCAGTGGGGTAAGCCATGCTGAAGGTGTCCTGTTTCACATGCCAAGAGCACCGGGCCACGCAAAGAGTTGAAAGCATGTTTGCTTCAGCACCTGTATGAGGTTTTAAGGGCAGGGGGTCTAGTGTTGAGACCACAACAGAATGAATTTGGGTCATGTGAACGTGTATACACTTGTGCACTAAGAGGACAAAGGCGTTTGGACTGCATCCATCATCAAACCTTTTTCTCCAGGATCAAATGACTTGTCTCTTTTACTTGACAAACTGCCCTGCATGCAGGTCCACTTTAAACATGTCTTTGGTGTGGCTAGTGTTAGTGTGGTGAGTCCTCACTCTCCTGTCTGTGTCAGACTAGGACACATTTCTATTCTACAGAAATAACAGTCTTTGGGCAAGACTCTTAACATTATAGTCTCTTATTTGCTTTGGATAATAAGATCAGCCAAAGGCCATAGCCAGCCCCCTTACAGGTCCACCTTGCAGATCCACTTTGCACTATTACTTTTCACACTCTCAGAACAAGTTGCCACAAATGGTACTTTGAGTGATGCCGTAGAAGAAACTTTTGGTTCCACAAAGAACCATGTTTCAAAAATAGATGGTTGAGAAGAACATTTTAAATGGAAGTGGAAGGTCTTTAAACTTTCTAAAAGCCTAACTTGGCATCTTTATAAGAATGTACAACAAACACCCTGTCATGTTTTGGTCCTGTCTCCACCCTTGCTTCGCCCATTTCCACCTGTGTCTCATTTGTTACCCAGCCCATTCCTTATCCAGTTCCTGGTGTGTGTAATGTTGTTCATGTATTTAAGACCCTTTGTTTCAGTCAGTCCTTTGTTTTGTGAGCACTTTGTGTTCTTGTTTTATTTTGTGATTGTGACAGGTCATCTGTTTCCAAGAGTTCTGGTCAGTTTGTTAGCTGTATGTTTCCATGCAGTTTGGTGGTGGTTCCTGTACAGTATTGCCCCAAAGAACCTTAAGAATGTGTGTCCACAGATCGAGTCACAATAAAGAAATCACTTTAATGTTTTTATAATACGTTTATAGTGTATAAAGTTAATGTAGTGTATATAGTGCAGTGTAGTGTATTGCTAATTGTTGTAAGGTGAATTTTAAAACTCTTTTTCAGGTGATTGCTGGCTCCTGGCTGCCATTGCTTGTCTGACTCTAAATGAAACCCTTCTATACAGAGTCGTTCCTGCAGACCAGAGCTTCACACAGAACTATGCTGGGATTTTTCACTTTCAGGTACAATCTTGTGATATTTTGTTTGCCACAGTGAGTGATAAACTGTATGTTAAGCTAAAAGTGTGTGATTTTAACAAATTTAACCCAGATCCTCTATTTCTCTTGTCTTACAGTTCTGGCGTTATGGTGAATGGGTGGATGTAGTTGTGGATGACCGACTTCCTACACACAACAACCGCTTGGTGTTTACCAGGTCTGGGAATAAGAATGAGTTCTGGAGTGCTCTTCTGGAGAAAGCCTATGCTAAGTGAGTTTTTTTAATGTACATTTGTACAATGCTTAATATTGAATGCACACCTGATTTATATACATTTTTACAAAATGCCTTGCTAAATTTGTCATATTTTTCTATGCTCATGACAAGGATGGCCTTTTATTTAAAACATGGTCTGGTTCTGGTTCAAGGCTGCATAGCTCTTATGAGGCTCTTAAGGGAGGAAACACTTTGGAGGCCATGGAAGACTTCACTGGAGGGGTTACAGAGTTCTATGAAATCTCAGATGCACCCAAAGAGATTTATAACATCATGAGGAAAGCTTTGGACAGGGGCTCTCTTATGGGCTCCTCTATAGATGTGAGTGTGATAAATATTCTTTCTGTTTTAAATGTTTGACATAAAGTGTCCAATATTGAGTATCTTATTTTTAGTTCAGTATGTATGAAATGGACAAATATACAGTGTTGTTCAACAAAACCTCAAGGAATCTTAAAGTATTAATTATGTTCATAGTTTTGGCATTTTTACAGAATAATACCAGAGGCTATATAAAAAGGGTGATTTGGTGTGAAATGCTCAGTTCTAAAGAAACCCGCAGAGTTAGAATGGTTCACAGTGTTGGTGACAGGAACCAGACGTCTGAGGAGCTTATTAAAATACATTTATATTATAATATAATGAACTTCAGTGAACGTTACTAAAATAAATGCTTGTGAATGTTACCTTGTGCCTGAGACATTGATTTATGACAGTTCTGTAATAAAATTTTGATCTCATAAAAGGTAGATGCAGGAATTCAAGTTTACAATCACCAGCATTATATGTGAACACTCAGAAGACATGAAGGTTCACTGGCAATTTTGGATAGAATCAAATGGCTATATTTGCCTTGTAGACATTCCTGGCACCGCCTCTTCACAGAAAATTGGTCCATAAGTTTCTCCTCAATTAACCCTTTCACATCAATCCCACCTAAAGGTCTGTGGGTTAATGGGAACATTTTGTGAGCTTTATTTTCTGCCAAACTGTTTGAGCAGCAGAGAAAAGTACAGTGCAACTTAATGCATGGTAAACACTGTGATTGAAATCAATTATGTTTTGACTTTTCCTTCTCAGTCTTTGGTTCCAACTGCAAGTGAAACCAAAACTGATACAGGTCTTGTGAGAGGCCATGCCTATTCAGTCACTGCAGTTGAACAGGTGAGAGATCAGAGCAAGAATCTACACATGCCTTCCACACAGTCCAGCCTGGGAGGCCACATATGAAGTACCTTTTTGCCAGATTATGAAGGGCTTGAAGCTCACACACAAATGTGCTATGGTTCTATAATTACAAGCTGTAGTCCATCTGTTTCTATGCTTACTTTTAAGCCTCTTTCACCCTGTTCTTCAAGGGTCAGGAACCTGCAGGACCACCATGGATTAGGTATTATGTGGGTGGTGGGTCATTCTCAGTTCTGCAGTGTGTTTCACTGGTATGAGGGGATCAGACACAGCAGTGCTGCTGGAGTGTTTAAACACTGTGTCCACTCACTGTGACGGAGACAGTTGCTCCAACTTGTAGATGTAAAGTCAGAAACAGAAGCTCATCAGTTTCCACACAGTTTGTGTTGGTCATCCTCTAGTCCTTCATCTGCGATTACAGGACTCGTAGCAGTGCAAAACATACAAACACACCACCACCAACTCGGTGTCTCTGCAGTGCTGTATAATACCTGTCCTGAGCATTGAAGATCCTTGTAAAAACAAGGATGTGGTTATAATGTGTTGGTTGATCTGTGTATATATTTTATTTATTAGCTCCTTGTTTTGGCAGGGTAAACAGGAGGATGGAAGTGACACACGTATTCGTCTAGTGCGTCTGCGGGACCCCTGGGGGGTTGCTCCTCCACCCTCCTGCAAGAGTTGTGACTGGTCAAGTCTTGCAGCCTCTGAGCAGGACAAGCAGAGACTGAAGCCTGTAGAAGCTGGAGAGTTCTGGTTAGTCCCTCATTAAAGAGTCAAACTTTAGACTGTAAATTATATTTACATAGCACTGGTGTGTCACATGTCTTATTCCAGCTACATAACAAACACAATGAATGCAAATGGTGGACTACTTGTATCACCAGTGTTTCTCTTAATGTAATGTGTGCTAACTATTTCTTATCAGGATGGGCTTTGAGGAGTTCCAGCAGACTTTCACTAAGCTGGAGATCTGTAACCTGACCCCAGATGCCCTGCAGGGTGATGAGCTACTGAAGTGGGATGTGTCAGTAAATGAGGGCCGCTGGGTCAGAGGCTGCTCTGCTGGAGGCTGTAGGAACTATCCAGGTGGGCTGATGATCCCACCATCTTGATGAACAGTATTATAATGTATACTAGAACTGCATAACATATTCATATATAATATTATCATTTAATTATCATGGTGCTCCAATCAGTTCTTTTGGGATGAGGTGGTGTGGTGGTCGTCCAACATCCTGACCTCATCAGTGCTCTTGTTGCCGAATGCACTCAAATTCTCAGTCGAAAGTCTTCCCTGCACAGTGGATACTGTTCAACAAAAACAGGATAAACTAATTAATACCCTTGATTTCAGATGAAACAGTGAGTGAGCAGGTGTCTTAATACTTTTGTCCATATAGTGTAGGTGCCAGAGGTAGGGGTTATAGCTGTCTAATATTTATTTTATGCCAATCTTGGATACCCAGAGTGCATTATTATCATGAAATGTTAGATCATGGACTTCTGATGAAATCTGGTGAAAAGGTCTGTATTATTGTCACACACCCCTAATGCCCTAACAATGTCTGAGGACACATAGCATTTTACAATGCATATGATGCACATAAGCAGGCCTTCTTTTTTATTTGGAACTTTTTAAGGTGGGTCCTATACATTGTCTTTGCAAAAACTGAAAATCCTGGATCTAATGCATACTAATGTCATGTGATATCAGTAATATCACACAAATATATTCAAATATCTATTAGTAAATAGTCATTTTATGTTATCATATTCTTTATGTCTTATTTGTCTGCCAGTGAATTGAGACATTTCAAAAGAAGGCAAGATGTCCCCAAACATTTGATGAGCATTATATTGCTTGTGTGTTAGTGTATTATAGTTCATTTCTTAAAGAAGCATAATTTGAACTTTATCTAATTTGTGAGGAGTTTTAGACGTGACACTTGCATATCCTCACTCTGTGTGTCCACTGACACAGACACATTCTGGACAAACCCCCAGTATCGGCTGCGTCTGACTGAGGAAGATGATGACGAGCCTGATCATGGGGAGAAGGGCTGTACGGTGGTGGTGGCGCTTATGCAGAAGGGCCGGAGGAGGGAGCGTTGCACAGGAGCCATACTACACACAATTGGTTTTGCCATCTATGAGGTAGTTATTCCATTAAACACTAAAGGCCTGAACGCATACTTAGATTAGTTCCATAGTAGTTTCATAGAGATGCAATCATTTATAAGCTACAAATTCATATGTAACAATTCATAAGGACAGTTTTATACATTGTTCAAATGTGTATAAAACATGTTCAGTATATAAGTAAACAAATGTATAGAAACACATTTCTGAATGTAAACAATTCATTTACAGTGATTTGAGTGTTTTGTAAGATATAATGATTCTGATAATGATCAAATTGTAGTAAATTCTGAACAATTGGTCATTTTTTTTGTCTTATGTAAACATGTTCCTTAACATAATATTACTTAAATTAGTCTTAAAACTATGTTCTACAAAATAAGAATAGTGGGATGAATGTTAGGAAAAAAAACATACAAAATGTACCAGGCCTCAGGCAGCGTATCTGTAACCATTTTGTGTGTTATCTTTCTGTATGGGAGCTTTATCGCCGCTATTGTCAATTCTGACTTCCTAAATATCTTTAAGGTCCCATTTCACTCCAGACCACTCTGAATGACTTTGGTCACAATGTGATTGTGCCAATTACAGGAGCATAAATGCTGCTTCATGTCCATTCAAAAACAGTTTACTTTAGACATTTTGATCTAGAAAAATATAAAGACACTGACATATTGGTTGCGTAGTGGCTGGTGTTGCTGAGAAGACCCAGACAGCCTGATGAAAACTGGTGATAACTAAATAGATTTAGGAAATATCAGTTACCTGTATGGTGGTATATTTGATTTCTATTCAGAGGTTTAATGGCTGATATTCTATCCTCTATTTATTCACATAGGTTCCAAAGGAGGTACGACTAAGAGAGCATTTGTGACTTTACTGCATTGTCAGAGCAGAGAAGAGGAATGGACACTTCACAAACTGTCTTTCACTTTCTTTCACTATCTTTCCATCTCTATCATCTACCATTGATTACTTTGAAGTGTTGACAGATTAGCACCAACACTGCCAACCACTGTTTAATTCTGATTCTAAATTAATAGAAGTAATAGTAATATAAAATATTAGAAAATAATAAATCGATTGATTTTAGTAATATGGTTTCTGCTTTTATTTTGTGTAAATTATGGTAAAAGTATACAGCTCTCAATCTCTGTCTAGCAAACACTTGAAGAAATATATAGTAAATTCAATTAATTAAAATTCAAAACTGAAATGGAAAGTATAATGGTTATATAACAATTTTATTTAATATTTTTTATTATCTTGTTAAGTTATAATTCTTCCTCTGACAAGTCTTCTCCATCTCCACCCTAGATGCAAGGTAACAAGCAGCACCTACCCAAAGACTTCTTCCTTTACACAGCCTCCATAGCCCGCAGCAAATCCTACATTAACTTGCGAGAAGTGACTGAGCGCTTCTGCCTGAGTCCAGGGGAATACGTCATTGTCCCATCAACATTTGAGCCCAACAATGAGTCTGACTTCATTCTCAGGGTTTTCTCTGAGAAGTCAAGCACCTCAGAGTGAGTGTTAACATTAAAGTACATGATCCTGATCAGGTCTGTCCTTAAATTGATTGCTTAAACCTCACTGATTTATCACTTAGCCCATTAAATGGGTTAAAACTGATTTTTTTGTATTGCCAACTTAATTACCAATATTTTGGATTTTCGGGTCTTGGCATTACTTGGATTCAAACCCTTGACCTTCTGATTGGTACTCCAGTTTTCTAACACTTTGTGAGTCTGAGTTTGAGAAACGTGACCATTGAGAACTGTTTTACTGAAAGCTGCAGTTGAATCATTTTATTTCCGCATGGTCATCTTTGTGGAGGGGTGTGAATTGTGTCCACAGCAGGGGGTCTCTCCATGGTGTAAAATATCTTTTGGCAGTTAGGAGGTCCTTAGCTTCAGTGATGGCTGACTGCCAACTCACTTTCCATGAGACTCAAGCCATGCACATAGTTTCAATGTGATAATGTTCGTTGGTCACTTTGGAACACTTAATAGTTCTGATAAATAATCTAAGCTGTATTAGAAAAGATCTCTGTTGTCTGTTTTCAGATTTAAGCACGTCTGCTGCTTGGCTACTGTTGCCCAGTTTAATACCAAGCTGCTAAAACAGTGCAGAACAGGATAGAAAGTCAAAAGTCTGAATTATTTTGGCTAATTTTGATCCATGCAAGATGGATAAAAAAGGTGCAGTATAGTTACTGTAATCATTTCTATTCCACCAGCATTAAAGAGGTGTAGAAGAGGGCTGCCAAAATTAACACATGGATTTTTTTTTAGTATATAAAAAATATATATATATTTAATTATATTGATGAATATTATTATAGTCTTAAAATCAGTATGTTTGCTATTAGCATTGTCACTGTCCAATGTAAACCATGTATCTCCGTTTTTAGTTTTCTTTATAATGTGAATTTGACAGTTGTTGTTTTCATTGTGTGATGAATGTACCAATGGAAATGCTCTGGCTTTAATTACTCAAAACTTCCATTGCTTTCTCTTGTAAAGTCTCCATTTTAGAGATGCATGTTTTTCATTGGACAGTGATGACATAATATACTGTATATGCTAAATATATTGTTTCTGCAATGCAAAAGGTATTACTACAAAAGTTTTTAATAGCGCTACACTGAAACATCAGTACAGCTTATGGACTAAAGTGTTTTTTTTCCAATTCCAGTGTTAAGTCATTGTAACTAAATATGACAAGATTCATATTCTCTAATTGGTTGCTAACCTTTGGTTGAACTTGAGTCTAAGTAATCCTCAACAGGATGTACACAAGCCACCTGTCTTTTGCTGTACAGCAGACTGACTGTGGTTTATGTTCTCTCAGGCTGATGGGTGCAGTGATTGAGGCTGATCCCTGTTTGGTGAGTTACTTACAGTAATGTGTTCATCTGTCCACAGTACATATTTCAGTGCAGTACATGCAGTAGTAATGTATGTAAGCTATGTGAGTTCATTTGTCTTTTCTAAGCAAGCAGCAAATGGCACTGCACAAAAATGGTAATGGTCTAAAGTACTACTACTATTATCCAAGGATCACATTTATTTTATAAATTTAATTTAACACATTTAATTATAAATTATTCAAAGCGAAAAGTTCAAAGACTTTACTCCATGTTACGGCAGCACAGTATTATTTTATTCATGTAAAAATGAGATCCAATCCAGTCCAATAAAACTCCACCTTCCAGAAGACTTTAACCACAAACCTAACCCTCAGTACATACACCACTTTCATTTATTCATTCATTTGAGGATCCATGTTGGTGATCATTGATGCAGACATTTGTATTATTCAAATTTTGTGCATCAGTGCATTAGTGTTTTTACAAGTGATTTCAGTTCAGAGAGAAAGCAGCATATTTCCTTTGCCTTTAGTCCCTTATCTGATTTGACTGGAAGACAAAATAGACAAATGTTGTTTTTAAAGATGTTGTTTTTAATCTGTTTGTCTTTTCATCAACAGCTGGATAATGAAAATAAGAAGATTAAGGTAATACATTTTGAAAAGTGTACAATTATTGTGTTTATATTTGCAGTTTTATATCCTCCATCCAGCCACTAAATATCACTTGATCATGGCATGTGAACCTGAGGCTCATAAGTTATGTTTTATTAATTAAATTACATTTTCATTCATATTTCACTTCAATTTCACCTTTCTCTTTGGTCAGTACTTATTGTCTTTAAATGTGGTCTACAAATTTAGGGGATGGCTTAAATGACAAAAGAGTTTTGTGGCAGTAAATACACAACCACCACAGCCACTGATATTTTTTTTTTCTTTCAGCTACCCAAACCTGAGGAAGAGGAGAGTGATGAAGAAAAACAGTTGAGATCCATGTTTCAGCAGATTGCTGGCGATGTGAGGTCAAGGATATGTAGTATATGTACTTTAAACTGTGGATCAAAGCCTTTTGCTAACACTAACATGTTCAATGTGGTCTTCTCCCTTAGGATATGCAGATCAATGCCAAAGAGCTGAGGAGTGTATTCAACAAGTTGCTGACAAAATGTAAACTTTTTTTTGCATTTAGTTTTAGTTCACATATTTATTTTTCTAGGCATACTTACTGGATTACGGTCTTCTTCTTGCTCAGATAAGGGGCTGAAAAGTGAAGGTTTCAGTCTGGACAGCTGCAGAAGCATGATAGCACTCATGGATGTATCCTTAACCTGTCTTTGTTTCATGAGCCAATATTACACACAAGTAATGTGTATAAAATGCATCAAAAACTGCAATCAAATATTTCTGCCAAAACATTGACTTCATTCTTCTTTAACCATTCTATAGTAGAACAACTTGTGTGCTTAGGGTGTTGTCTTGCTGCATGACCCACATTGTGGGTTAAGATTCAGCTCACAGACAGAGGTCATGAAATTTTCCTTTAGAATTTGCTGGGATAGTTTAGAATTCATTATATTCAATAATTGATGGCAAGCTGCCCAGGACCAAATGCAGCAAAACAGGCCCAAACAATACCACCACTATGTTTCAGAGACGGGAAAAGAATTGCAGTGTTTCCTTTCTCCAAACATAATGCTTCTCATGTACTCCACAAAGACCAATTTTAGTTTCATCCAACTACAAAACATTTCTATCATTTTTTCTCTTTTTTGAAGAGTAACATCTTTCTTCTTGCAACCCTGACTTGCACAATTTTGTTGTTCATTGTTGATTAACATTAGCCAGAGTGTTACACGTCTTGCTCTTAGCATGATCTTTGTTAGTTGACCTCTCATGGGGAGGGTAATAATGGTCTTTAATTTCCCCCATTTGTACACAATCTGTCTGTCATGCTGAACACTAGTTTCGTAACTTTATCCACCTGAGGAGCATCTGAGCACCTACACACAACTAATCATCCCATTGATAAAAAAAAACAGTTGACTATAATTTCACCTTCAAATGATCTGCTAATCCTAAGGGTTCACAGAAATATGCCACTGACATATGTAATATTAGATCATTTTCCTCCTTGTTTGATTTGGTGCTACCTTTAGGTTTTAGGTCTAATTTAAAATGACAATATAGGTCATTGCACAGGGTTTAAAAACATTTAAAACACCTTCCATTTGAACAAAAACACCAACATTGTACTTCAATTCATTGGTCACTTAACTGTACAACACAGTAAGGCTACAATGTATGGGGTTCTAATAAAGTGGCCAGCGAGAGTAGATGAGGCCTGAGACTACTGAACTTCAATGCTCACTGTTAAGTGTCTGAGCAAATGCTGTCAGCTTTTGGCAATGATGCATTTTACCTCCTTGACCTTGTACACAATGAAAGACTGATGGAACAGGCAGATTAAATCTGGAGGAGTTCAAGCACTTATGGAACAAGATCAAACAGTGGCAGGTGCACAAGCCCTTTTTACTCTGGCCTTCCAGCTTTAAATATGTATTTAAGACATATCTCTCATTTTACCTTCAACACAAATGGATTTTCAATAAGCCTTGTGGTTTTTCCTACAGTTAATCTTCTCCCGCTATGACAGAGACAAATCCAGCACCATCAACAGCTTTGAGATGAGGAATGCTGTTGCTGATGCAGGTGCACCACTTATTTCCTTCTGCAAGTTTCAGCAGAGAAACATTTTTGGCATGTTTTTCCACTGTGCTCAAGGTTTGGTCTCTCTCAGGTTTTCAGCTCAACCCCCAGTTACATGACATCATAGCTATGCGTTATGCAAGCGAGCACCTGTATTTGGATTTCGACAGCTACATTTGCTGCCTGGTGCGACTAGAGGGCATGTTTAGTAAGTATGGACACCTACTACACGTAGTACACACTACTAGTGCAGAACACTGATGCTCCACAGGAACAGTCTTCAGAAAGCCAAAAGTCTGTATTACTATTTTATAGTAACTTAAATTCTTAATTTATCTTTTCTTAATTTATGGCTCAGTAAATACACTTTGCATACACTACCAGTCCACTTTTTTCAAATATTTACCTTTTATGTCCCATTATACAAGTGTGCATTACATAGGGTATATCTGTAGCTGCACTACCTTACCTACCTTATTCAGCACTGGCCAGTTTCTAGCCAGTCCAGTCACAGTACAGTTTTCATGGTTGAGAATGGTCTCCCAGCCAAGAGCACATCTACAGTCATGTGAAAATCACTTCCAAACTAGTTTGATAAGTTTTCTTTTCATAAATCCCCCAAAATAAAGTATATTCTCTTATAGGAGCGTTCAAAGCCTTCGATATAGATGGAGATGGGATTATTAAGCTCAATGCCCTTGAGGTAAAGGCCACTGCATCTAAAATTAAGCTTTATTGCACTGCAATAAATACTGCTTCACAGGACTGCCTTAATGTCTTGTTCTCTTATTACCTACAGTGGCTACAACTGACCATGTATGCATAGAGAGATGGGCATAGTCATCCACACCTTCCTCACTGTGATACAACACCTCAGGGTGGACTTTTCAGCCTTCAAAACAAGAACAAAGATGACTTGTTTGAACTTTGACACTGCTGACACTTTACAGGCAGAATGTTTCAGAGCTGAAGAAACCTCCCAACTGGGATAAAAACTAGGCTGAAACACAACAGTACTGTTAAGGGCTGTTTATCCTGATAACTTTCTCTCTGGGATTAATAAAGTAATTGTTTTACTTGTGTTACTAGAATGTGATTGTTTAATGTGTTCCCCATAGTGTTACTTTGTGTCTTTACTCAGTTGTGCAATTCACGTTATTTAATTAAATAACACCATTTTATGTCCAAACATTTGTGGACAGCTCATCCATGGTTTCTTCTCAGACCAATTGTATCAGTAGGGGGCTTCCCCCCTTTTTCTGCAGGAACAGCTGCTATTCTGGCAATGTTGGATTGTGGCTGTAAGGATTTGGATACATTAAGCCTCAATTGTATTAGTGAGGTCCTGAGGTTCTGATGCTGGGTGATCAGTTCTGCTACTCCACCTCATCCCAAAGTATTCCATCACTTTTGACTCATCTTAAACAAGCTGAATTCAATTAGATGTGCTGTCTGGATACTTTTGTACATGATAAAACAAATGTGCAATATGTAGGAAATGTCACACAATCAACATGAATTCATTTAACATAGGGCCTGGTTAACTTCAGACTGAAACAAACATAAATCAGCCATTCTACTGCAGAGTTGCTGACTGATGATTTGTTTGTTTGCGTTTAACAGTATTTTAGAGGCATTTTCTGTTCAATTTACAGCTTCAGTACTTAGCTAATAAGCGTTTTTCCTAAGTACAAGCTCAGATTCATGTATATCTTAAATTTATTTAATATTCTATGAAGTGTCTAAATTTGTATTTTTCCCCACACAATTAAACATCAAATCTGTTTAGTCAATACTATGCCCACTGTAAAACACACCAGTCAGCCATAATATTATTACTACTTCCTTGTTTCCACATCAATCACCCATTTTATCAGCTCCACTGACCATATAGGAACACTGTAGTTCTATAAATTACAGACAGTTATCAAACTACAATGTATGGTCAGTGGACCTAATAAAATGGATAGTGAATGTAGAAACAAGGAACATTATGTTATGGGTGATCGGTGTATGTCAATATGTATGTAGCCAATACAAAATAAAAAGCTGAATAAAAACACAGAATCGGATGTAGTTACTCACTGCATATTCCTTTTTTTTTTCTTTTTTTTTACAGAAAATGAATGAGTACAACTGTTCAGAATCGTGGACAGAAACTCCAGACAGGGGCATTCAAACTCAAAATCACTCATGAACAAAGTTTCAGACAGTCTGAACCAAATTCGAGGAAAAAGAATGATGTCCACAATACTACTCAACTGAACAAACCCATTCTCTGTAACAGCAGAACAACTGTCCAACAGATCATAATACCTGAGCAGTAAATACAGTTAAGGCCGCAAAAGCAGAACTCAAATAATTAACCTGTATAGAGAAATACAACTTAACCACTGCAAACAGTCAAAGTGCAATACATCTTAAATTACAGCTTCAAATTACAGCTTAAATTACAGCTTTAAATTACAGAGTCACAGTACATTCAAATATCTCACCTGAAGAGTCAATCATCAGTCCATTTAGTCTTTGAATGTATGACAACGTGCATCTACTCACCCAGGGAATTACAGTGATTAACAAAACCAAAATAATACAGAAGCAAGCAAAAATTTAGGAATTGTGGAACGTTTTTGTAACAGTGAATAATAGTTGAAATCAGAAGCTGACAAGAGGAAATACTTTTTTCAACATTTTAAGCAAGATTGAGGTATGTGAAATTTTAGAATGAAACAATGAAAAAGGAACCATGCAAAAGTTGAGATCAATCACCGCTAGGAAATGCACGTCAAAGCTTTGGAAATAGTCCTCAAACCTTGTGCCTACAATCCTCTCGAGCCCCTCTAAGCCTTTTAGAAGGATGAAGCCCCCAAAATAAGCACTGAAAGACCCTGTGACACAGCCAAATGGCGTATTAACCATATATCTGAAAAAACTAAATAGTGAAATTATATAAAGTAAATAGTAATCTTCCTTGAAATATTACAAATGTTAATCTACTATTAACATAAAGTTTGACCAGAGGTTCCCTTTTGAACGTCACTATATGTGCTTTGTATTACATTAATCAATGTAATTTATTAGTAAGCTAGCACATTAGCATTGATGGGCAGCAAATATAACATTAGTTTCATAGATCTCTTCCACCAACTTCAACATTCCACATATGGCTGCACAAGAAAATGAAAACCAAAAAAGTGTGCTCACTGGGGAGTCAAGTATGAGCCTTCTGATGTGATTCTAACAAGAGGTGAGAAGGAATCTTAGAAGATGCAGCAACAGAACTCTACTTTCTGGGCTTTCTAAGGAAGGGTGATCCAGCCATTTGTTGCTGTCTGGAGGTATCTGGTACCCTCTGGTGGCCCTCAACAGCAGGGTTAGGATAATCTGCACAGGAGGTTTCTTCTAGCCTGGAATCTTAAAAAATATGTAGAAAATGTTAAAGAATTCAGACTTTCTGCACTTATTCACATAGCGATCATTTACCTCATCAGGTCACACGCAGTGCGGAAAGAAGATGAAAAGATCTTCAAAGTCCAGGAAGGGAGAGACCAAATGACAGCATTCCCCACACGAGTTCATGACATGACTTCCTGCCCTCACTTTTAGCTAAACCTGACTCTTGAGGTGGCTGGTAGTGAAAGTCAGTATCTGACCTTAGCCTCTAACTTTTGCTAACATCATTCAAATGATATCCGCCAACATCACCCAACCCTACTATTAAATATTACAAAAAATAACTGAACATTAAAAATTAGGTCCTTACTTTGTAGCTTCTGCAGGATCTTTATCCGTTTAGATCTGAGAGTGGCCATTTCTGCAGTGACCTAACAACAGAAAGTCTCAACTTTAGACATTTATATACATGCTTCATTACTTATTACTACTAGTTTTGTTAGTCAAAAGGGTTGCTATTAAAAGGGCTCCATATCCTGATGTTCTTTCTTTATTTTGTGCCCTGAGTTTTTATACATGCTCAGAACTGATTTAGGCTGTATATATTTTATGTAATTCATATTTATAATAAAAAGAATCATGTAAACTATGCTCACAAACATCAAATTACCTTTTTCATGGGACCATTAATTGAGTTTTAAAAGGTGGATTAGGACAAGAATCAACCATGTGAACAGCTTTCACAACTGCAGCAGAAGCTCACACTTACCATGGGTGGAGGGTGTGTGTGGTTTTTGGCCAATGTACAGGATTTTATAACTTGCAGATCTAAAATGACCCCAAGACAATATTTGTACCCTATAGAGTTTTCATGGAAATATAAACAAGTTATTTTTCCCTTTTTCCAATCTTGGAGACAGTTTAGGAAAAGTAATTAAATTTGTTTAAAACAAAAAAAAAATACCCATACGACAACATATGGGTTAAACATTTAATATACAAAACATTTTTCAAGGTCTGATCAGGCCTGAAATGATGTGTAGTATGTGTAAAACAGTATCAAGCAGTGATGAACGCTGCTACTTCATACCTGCTGTTTCATCCATTGGAGCTGCTGGACGTCACTGAGGGCAGCCTGTAGAGCAGACTGAGCGAGGAGCAGTTGATTGTTCACATTCTCCAAACAACTACTTAGCTCCTCCTCTCTCTGAAATGCCACCAGCAATTCACTCAACTTCTCTGAGCACAGCGCACATACATGTACAGACACACACAATGTACAAATAAGCAGAATAAACTCATACAGACAATGGCACACTAAAAAACAGAGGTACAATGAAGGTACTGTTTTATGAATATACCTTCAAAAAGGTATAGTACTGTACTTTTGATACTTCATAGTATTTTAATTGGTACAGAAAGTCATTGCTAGATAAAAGGACCTGCACTGAAAGGTACTTTATTGTACTGTAAAAGGATACAGGCCCAGCAACAAGTTTTGTACTCTTTTAAGTACATATTTTCTTAGTGTAATGAAGTGAAATCATGCACATTTCCTTTAATTATTTTTAAGTTATTTTAAATAAAAATTTGTTAAACAAAAAAGTATATTTTGGTTTGTCATTTATAAAACTTAAATCTACCTTGGATAAGCTGTTTCGGAACACACGATGGCTAAAGCAATTAATGACAATATTAAGCAATTGCATGGTTTTAAGCAGTGTATCTGTATGTTAAAGATGTACAGGGAGAAATATAAAGAATATCGCTAGGCCCTATGAGATTATAATGTTATGATTAAATGCCAAAACCATCTGATTCAGTGATCGATATACAGTTTTTATAAAGGAAACTGTCTCTTCTTCACTTTCTAACAAAACAGAAGAAAGCACTTACTTTTTGGGATCTCTACATTCTCATTAGTGTCTGGAACTTCCTTTGAGAAGAAGCAACAGTTGACATTCAGATAGTAAAATAAAACTGGTGAAATTTGATGTTGGTGTATATGAGTGTACTCAACGTACCTCTTGCATGTGTCTGACAGAGTTGGACTCAAATCTGCTGTTCTCTTCTGTTACAGGACAATCTAGTTTCTCAGTTTTCACACAAACTAAATTGACATCTGACATTAAGCAATGTTGTGTCTCAAAATCTGCAGCCAGGGCATTTTTTGGTTCTGCTGATGGTTCTGTATCATTTCTCCTCACCCCCAGTGTAACAAGCCCAGAGGTTCTGTTTGACAGGGATGTTATGTCCCTTGTTGCACCATTAATGTCTCTTCTTCTCATGTTTTCCACTGAGAGAGTTTCCATTGCTTGTGAAGTGGGCTTGTTTATTGATGTTTCACCATTATGCCTTTCAGTACTAGGACCTGGGGATGCCTCCACTGGCTGTGATCCACATGTGTTCTCACTTGAAGGAACTACTGAGCAAGATGGAGTACCAACCTCACAGCTGATGGATGCCCATTGGATGCTTTCATCTATGTCCTTAACTTCTTCCAGAACCAGTTCAAGTGGCCCAGGTGTTATTGGACTGACAAGCTCAATCCCAAACCTTCATGAGAACAAGTTCAGTGAAAGTAAACCATGATATATACATGTGCGTTATACAGTGTGTACAGCCATTCTACCCACTCTGACTGAGGCCTATGGCATTGCCTCATTGCACAGGGCCAATGCTTAGATGGTTGCACCATATGAGACTCCCTCAGACAGACATGTGATGGGCTATTGTGCTAAAATGTGTGTGAATGTGAATATGTTTTAATATGTTATCTCTGTAATGCAAATCAAAGTAGATTAATTTCCAAAAATAAATTCATTTCAAATAAAAGTCCATAATTTCTATGTTTTATGAGTTCAATTCAAATATCAATCAGAAGATATACTATTCTATCCAAATGTTAGTGGACGCCACTTATAATGAATGCATTGCGGACACAATGTGCAAATGCAAACATTGGAATGATGATGTTCCATCCAAAACTGTTTGGGTGTGTTGGGGAGTTGGGAATGAAATGGGGTGGTGATCGTCCAACATCACTGAATTAAATCAAATTCTCACACCAATGAGGAAGCCTTTCCTGGACAGTAGAGACAATTGGCCCAACAAAAGCAGGATAAACTTTTTTTTTCAATAAACATGGTGGTATCACAACACTCTTGTCCATAGAGTGTATGAACATTAATACAATAGTTTATCTGTATCAACCCACATTTTCCAAATTTATGCATCTGTAATCACCAATGACCTCACCTGGGTAGGCCCTTCTCTCTCTGCAGCTTCCTCTTTGTTGCTTCCTGATAAATCTCCTTCCAGTTCACCTTCCACTTGGAGCTTTTAGAACTGATAAGCTTCTGTAGTGCAGGTTTTAATACCTTAGACTCACTCCCAGTCTTGTTTGGCCTCTGAGAGGTGCGAATACCTCTGGCCATGCTGAGATTGGGCTTGCTTGCTTCAGTTTTGCTGACAGATCGGTTCAACAAGGCCGGAAGGCTATGACTGCTATGTGAAGGCACTTGTTTTTCGTTCTTGCTCTCCTCCAGCAAATTTGCTTTGGATGCTGCAGGCCTGTACACACCTGAGGGCTTAATTAGTGGGAAAGACTCTCCTTTAATCTTTGCTTCTGGCTCTTTGGTCTTGTAGAACAGTTTGGAGGAACCTCCTCCAATTGGTTTATGACCAGGAGATGGCTTCTCTAGAGAATTTTTAAACAGTGACGATGGTGTCTTTCCTTTGGCAAGTTTGCTTTTCTTTAGTTTTCCATTATTTACATGGTTTGACTTGGATCCCTCTGCTGATTTATTAGGTTTTTTAGCTCCATCTGTCCAGCTGTCTGAATTTGCTGAAGAACATATAATGAGGCCCTCCTTTACTGACTGTGGCGGAATCATTGGCATTGTAGAGAAGCATGGATTCACAAGGCTTTGGACCATACCAGAAGCATGGATTGTTTGGGCATGTGTTTGAGATGTAACTTGAGTCATGCACTCACTCTGAAATTCTTCACCGAATCTGATATATGTAGGTTTGATGCCCATTTTAAAGTCCATTGAGGTATCATTTGATAAATAAGGCCTTTTCACGGAGGAATAATCTGGGGAGTCAGCATCAAGTAACCTTTTCTTAATCACCAAGCTCCTCTGTTGTGAACTGTCCATATGTTCTGTAGAACAAAAACTGATGCCCAAAGACGGGGATAGGAGGTCATTCCTGTAGTCCATATCATTCAAGTAACACATGTTAAACTGATGCAAGCAGAAACTGGTCATACAGCCTACAGACTGGTTGGACTCACTGGCTTCTTCAGGAACCAGTGGTTGTAACTGGTTTCTGCTCTGCCTGTTAAACTTTTCCTGCTTTCTGTTTACTTGTGTGTTCCTCTTCATCTTCCAGTTGTAATTAAACTCTTTGCAGGACTGTAGTTTCCTCATCTTCCTCTTTTTGTCTTTCATTTTCAGCTTTTGCTTCCTAACCATAGGGAGAAATACAGAGAATTAGAAACATCCTGTTGGCCAGTGAAACATTCCTGAGACTTTACTGAGGTCAAGTAAGCTACCCCAGTAGTACTTATAATTACAAAGGCAAAGCACAATGCAATAACCACTGTCATGTCAAACCCGCTTTTTTCCTTTTTTATGAAGATGCTGTTTTGGCGACAAAGCATTAACAACATTTCTTTCCATATAAAGACTTACCTTAAAGCACATTGTTTCTCATCTCTCTTGGCACAAAGAGCAGTCAGCTCACCATCAGTGTAATCCACTGTAAACCCATTTCTTCTGCACCTGTTCTGCTCAAGGTAAGCCAAGTTGGTAATGTGTCCAGTGGTCAATATGTGTTTATTATACATTTGCAGGCCCTGTATAGAAACCTCACAGGCCCAACACTTATGCATTTGCCGACTGAAAAAAAAGTAACACACAATACTGTGTTTAAAACCAATAACAGAATAAACCAATACTGGAAAGTAATACAACTGGCAAGATGTTATCCTTCTTAAATTGTAAGTACTCTACCCCTGTAATCTACAGAGATGCACAGGCATGTTTCAAGTTACAGCAAACGTACCTGCCCTTAAGATTCGCAATCACTTCATGGTGTTCACGGCTATGCATATGCTGATGCAGGTCCTGCTCAGCAAAGGAAAGAAACAGGACTTTACCTGATTCAATGATCATGTCCATTATCAAAAGGAACATTTCTGTTGTCCACAAAAAATATCACTAATGTATTTTATTTTATTGATTTACTTGTATTTTTGATAAGCTAAAATTTAATATCTCTTGGTTGTAAAACTCTATAAAGGCTCATATTGTAGAACCTCCTTAAAGTTGTACTGGTTCACTGTTGTAAACCATTCACTCCTCAGTCCAGTCCGCCCATACACACACACAGTGTAGGACCAAATAGGTGGTCATAATGTTGAGGTTGACTGTAAACCAAATCAATTTCAGACCGTCATAGGGCTGTGCTGTCATCTCTTAATTAACAACATGCCACTGCATAATATATATACACACTACCGGTCAAAAGTTTCAGAACCCATATTGGGTGTTCTTAAACTTTTGACTGGACATTTATCACAGAACAACAAAAATCATGCCATGCAATTTCCCCCCCCCCAATAATGTGCAACTCTTCTTCAGTGTCAATATAAGAGAACCAAAACAAAATCTAAACTACATCATGTGGGTAAGGGTTGATTTACTTTATTAGTGTCACCTGATAACATGTCTGATAACATACCACTATACTAGTGCATCTCAGAAAAAAAGTTAATTTGTGTTCAGAACCTCATACCAAGTCTCAGCTTTTATTTTATTTATATGTAAAATGACATTTCACACCCTTTTTGCTTTACTGTCGATCTGTATGGCTTATCAGAAACCCAGATTCTGAAATCATTAAATTTTAATGTCAAGTTTGAGTAAGTGACCAGTCAGACAGTAACAAGGTGAAATCAAAAGAAAGCTTAATTTTATAAAGGTTTACATTTATACTGAATCTTATTGGTCTCCAATCTGACACATGTTTCGACAGCATCTAAACTGGAGGCAACTCTGGATTCCAGCCTCTACTAACTAACTAAGGATATTTTCTGAGTGAACAGCAAAGCACTGGAGAATATAACAATGAAATAGAACATACATGTTATTTTTTTTATGGTTAAATAATAAAAAATAAATATTTCAATAATTGTCATATTTTTGTAGCTGCACTACATTTACATTTGTAAAATGTTGTGGTGTTAAATAAGATGTTAGTGGGAGTTATAAAGCTGTAGGAGCCATTTTGCAGGTGCACAGGGAAGGAATAAAAGCTTTCTAACAAGACTCTGAATCCCACCCTTTATTCATGATCTCACCTTGAACTGATAAAGGCAGACACAACATTTCTGCAGAGGGTCTCTGGTCGTCATGGTTGTGGAGTCTAAGGATGGGTTACTGGTCAAACACACTCCTCCAAACTGGAGTTTGAGAAGCTGTGTCTGGGGTAGTGCAGCACACTGGTAGACCTCTAAGGAGTCGATGTAAACACCAGTGAGTTTCAGTGTCTCCTCCTCCACAGACAAACACTTCACTGTAAGCTGAGGAGAGCAGCCCACTCACTCCCCACGTGGATGTGCAGCGCGAACAGGCTTCCACAGCGCTGTATCCAAGGCGGTTTCAGCGGCCCGTGTTTCACTGATCTCAGGTCAGATACTGTGAGCGGAAATGACGTAAGTCGCGCGTTCAACTGATCTCAGATCAGCATCCACGGCTTGCTCGACTCTTCCTGCTGGTTATTAACGCAATCTTCGCTACAAACACAGAGCGGCCCATTTAAGCCTTTAATGGGTTGCGTGTGCACGATTTTCCCGATAATGCGCTGGGGGACGCCATGACACCCCCCCTCATTATGTTTACGGCGTGTTGTTTCCGGTCGCGCCTCAGCAGAACTGACCAGCAGATCAACATCCACTTACACTAACGTTAGAAGAGCCTAACGTGACCAAAACACTGTTGCATAGAATGTGATAAGTGATGGGCAGGTGAAGCCTCGTGAGGTCTTGAAGCTTCCCTCTAATTGGTTAAAAAATTTATTTCTGGATTTCTGGATTTCTCAACACGTGCTCCAAGGCCTCAACGCAGTATGACCCATCAGTCGTATTAATCCTAAGCAGCAATGTTATCCACATAAACAGACGGTATTTTTCTCATGGTCTCTTTTGAAGTCACTCATGTTTTTACTTACGTACTTCAGATATAGCCGTTTGTTCATCTGTCTTATTAAATTATGTTTCTGCATCATATTTGTGGTTTTCAATGAAACTGTATTTCCTTAAGGTTTGTCACTGTGCTGTTCATAATTTGGGCTCTGCACAATTTTCTGTTAATTTATTTATTGAAATATCAACAAACGCTACATTTACATTTAAGGCATTTGGCAGCCGCTCTTCTCCAGAGCGACTTACATTGCTTTGCTGTTCACTCAGAAAATATCCTTAGTTAGTTATTAGAGGCTGGAATCCAGAACTCCCTCCATCTTAGATGCTGCTGAAACCAACACGATTCAGTATAAATATAAACCTTTAAATGTTAAATGCACTTGAAAGAGATGGGTCTTCAGTCTGCATTTAAAGACAGCGAGTGCCACAGCTTTTGGGACTAACAGAGGAAGTTCATTCTACCATGTTGGTGCCAGGACAGGACATAAAAATATCTGTATGCTTGTCTTCCTTGCATTTTGAGGGACGGTGGCTCAAGCTGAGCTGTACTTGATGCTCAAAGGGCTCATGGTACAGATGGAGTTTTGACCATTGCTATCAAATACACTAAAAAAGCAGTAACTAACAATAAATCCCTTTATACTATTAAGGCTTTCAGCAGTGCAGTGACACTGACATGGTAGAGGTGTTAGTGTGTGTTACCCTGGTACGAGTTGATCAGACACAGCAGTGCTTGTGTCCTTTGGGCAGCATCCTGTAATCGCAGATGAAGGACTAGAGGATGACCAACACAAACTGTGTGGAAACTGATGAGCTTCTGTCTCTGACTTTACATCTACAAGGTGGAGCAACTGTCACAGTGAGTGGACACTGTGTTTAAACACTCCAGCAGCACTGCTGTATCTGATCCACTCATGCCAGTGCAACACACACTAACACACCACCTCCATCATGTCAGTGTCCCTGCAGAGCTGAGAATGACCCACCACCCACATAATATCTGCTCTGTGGTGGTCCTGTGAGGTCCTGACCCTTGAAGATCAGTGTGAAAGGAGATAACAAAGTATACAGAGAGACTACAGTCTACAGTTTGTAATTACAGATCTACAGGATGCTCCTGTGTGGTTAGAGGAGCTGATAAAATGGAAATTTAGAGAAAAAACAGGTCCTAACGTTATGGCTGATTTGTGTATGGGATGTGTGTTAGATGTCCAGAGATAAAAACCCCTACAGGATTGTTGCCTAAAATATACGTTTACGTTTCATTCACGGTGTTATGAGACAAAATCATGTCCAAACTTCCATCTTCCAGATGTTCATGCTTTTCTGCCACACAAATAGAAAAGATGGAGCTCCAGTCCACAGCGCGGCGCTGTCACAGCGCCGTCAGATGTCAACCGCCTGAAGAGCCGAGTGCGGAAACAACAAACCGACTACAGCCCGTCTTTCTTTCTCTCACTTTAACACGAATTCTGTCGTTTGCTCAGAATGTGCCCGGACTGTGTGCAGAAAGAGTATCCTGACAGGGTGAGTCGTTTCTGCTCTCTCTGCACTGACGACTTTAGCTCGATTAATGTCATAAAAATCACAATTCTGCCGAACTCTCTAATAAACTCAGGGTATTTGAATGTATGTGATACTTTCCTTTTTAATGTGTCCACACACCTAAACGATTTTGACCGAAATGGTCCTGGAGGCACCCCTACCCCGCACAGGTTAGAGCGTTCCCTGCTCCAGGGTTGCCAGGTGCGGCAAAAAAGTCCAGCCAAAATCTAAGAAAACACTCAAACTATACAATTCATAAGATCTACCAGAGTAACACCTTAAACCCCTGCCAGTCTTGCTTTGGTTTTATTTTTTACAGTCTAATTCGTTCTTCCTGTTATCTTTTTATTATCAACTAATTATCTTTTACAGTCACTTAAAATCCCTGACAAAACCTTTAATAGAAACAGAGTTAAGACCAAAGCCTGAATTTGACTCATTTCCTCTACTGTATTCTCTTCTATCCTGTATCCTGAATCATCTCTGAATTCTTGATCATCTCTGAATTCTTGATCATCTCTGAATTCCTGATCGTTTCTGAATTCCCTCCCCCTGTTCCTAACCCAACTGAATTTACTTAGGTAGTTAGTTAGTTCATTAACAAGACCTTGAGATTTGCAGGGGTGTGCTAAAGCTAAAATGTTCAGGACAGGGGTGCCTCCAGGATCAGGGTGGAGAAACACTTACCTGACGTGCACATGGTTCTAACCAGATGGTCCAAAAACTTCAACCACTTGGGAATAACAGCTAGTTCCCCTCATTACTTTAGCTAATTGATTTGAGTAAATTGGGAATTCCTTGGAATATCCTCCAGTTGATTTGCGAAGAAAGAGGGTGGAATTGAATAAGACCCCAAAGTGGCTGATATTTGGACTGGCTGCTGATAGGAGACCTGCAGCTACTGTTTTATTCCACGTATCTATAAATTGAATCTGTATAGACCACATGTTCATATAACATCAGTGATGAGTTTCTCGTCAATCAGTTCCACTTATGCCTTTGCATTTGGATGTTTACAGGGCAACACCTGCCTAGACAATGGCTCATATCTCATGAACTTCCTGGGCTGTGCCAACTGTCATCAGCGAGACTTTGTGCTGATCAGCAACAAGACCATTGTGGATGAAGATGAGGAGGAGATTATCACTTATCTCCGTGAGTTATTTCAGAGAATGAAAGATAAGTCAGTAAACAAAACATTTTGCACAATATTTCTGAGTAACCTCATGAGCAACGCTTATTTTTTCCACAGATAAGTGCAAAAATTGTGATCATGTCATTGCAAGACATGAGTATACCTTCACAGTGGTGGACGATTATCAGGTAAGGAACCACTGAGGATGAATAGATCTTGATAGGAAGGAACTGACTAATATGAAAAATACAAAAAAGCAATTTTCACACAATATCTCATATCTGGAAAGCATTGTTGAAGGATGGATCCTTCTGTTTTTCCTCTGATATCTGATCCAACATGGTCTTATATACACTCATTGTTTAAAAAAAATGCACCCAGAATGGGAATGAAACTTGGTGTGTTTTACATTGTGCAATGATTGTGCAATTATGCAAATGATTCAAGTTTCACACTTGTAATGTAAGCAAGGATGACTGTCTATAAGGTCATCCGGTTTCCATTCTGACTTGTGTTGTTTTGGTAGCATCCTTTGTAAGCACAATATACCTCAAAGAAGAGTTTAAAAGCAATTGAAGCAGTTGGAAGAGTTCAAGAGTGGTGCCATCATAGGGCCTTGAGAAATGGGTAGAAATGGGAGAAATGGTTTTATCTATGTAATGCACACCATACCACCACATCGTGTGTTAACTACCATAGCTTTCAGTTGGTGGCAGTGCATAGAAGAAACTACACAGCAGTGACCTGAAGGATCTGGGAGACCTACACGAACCAGGGAGAGTGAGAACTGATTGATTGTGCCGCTCAAGTGACCTCGCCATGGGTCCTCCTCCTGTGCCGGACTCAAAATGGCAGCTTGTCATCTGATGAGTCCTGCTTTTGTCATGGAGATGATGACCTACAGACCTATCTCTGATTGAAATTGTGCTACTGGATGTGCTATTAACACTCCACCCCTACTGCAAAGTGCAGGAAGTGAGAATATTGAAGCTACATGGGAAGGATTATCGCAGGACACCATTGCATCCTCTGCAATGTAAAGAAGTCTTTACATCATTGCATCTCTTTACAGCATGTTGCATCTTTACTTCTGTATTAGTAGCTCAATAATTATTATTGATATATCAGTCTAAATGTGTAATCATTTATTTATTTTTTTGTTCCTGGTCACCTTTATCTTCCTTCCAAATAGCATTGCAATCTGATACTTCCTTCTGGGTGCAACAATTTTTTGATGATGTGGGTGTAATGCTTGCATTATACAGGGGTTGGACAATGAAACTTATTTTAAAATAAAACTCATTTTAGTGTGGGAGGTTTCATGGCTAAATTGGAGCAGCCTGGTGGCCAATCTTCATTAATTGCACATTGAACCAGTAAGAGCAGAGTGTAAAGGTTCAATTAGCAAGTAAGAGCACAGTTCTGCTCAAAATATTGCAATGCACACAACATTATGGCTGACATACCAGAGTTCAAAAGAGGACAAATTGTTGGTGCACGGCTGGTGCATCTGTGAACAAGACAGCAAGTCGTTGTGATGTATCACGGTATCCAAGAGCCACGGTATCCAGAGTAATGTCAGCTCCACCAAGAAGGACGAACCACATCCAGCAGGATTAACTGTGGATGTTTGGGTGCTAACCTGGATTGTATCCAAAAAATGTCATACCCAAGACGAATTGACACTGTATTGGCTGCAAAAGGAGGCCCTAGTACACCATACTAATAAATGATTGTGGTCTAAAACCAGGTGTTTCAGTTTCATTGTCCAACCCCTGTATTTTCTTACAGATTAGTGAAGTAAAAGATTCTATTTATAACAGAACTTAACCTGTCTTGAGTGATTGAATTTGGTAAATTGTGTGCAAAGTTTTTGCCAAAATACTCCTTAAAAAAAATGGTGTACTTATATAGTGAAAGCAAACAGGCCATTGGTGCAGTTTAGCATTCACAAATACACCCAAATAAAATTACTTTTTTACTAATTAAATTGCTGTTTTTGTTTTTCTTCCAGGAATACACAATGTTGTGTATGCTATGTGGAAAGGCTGAGGATTCCATCAGTGTTATGCCAGATGATCCCAGACAATCTGCCCCTCTGTTTTAGACCACTGTGCACAGAAGAGAGACAGAGATACCATTTTTTGAGGAGACACCACATATGCAGGATTTCATTTCATCCGTAATCCCCAATGGAGAGGACCACCATATGCATATTAAATGCTCATTTTTCTTTTTACTGCACATACAAACAAGTCATCTATATTGTTACTGAAACCCTTTCTCTTATGAACCTGGTAGTGATGTACATAATTTAAGCAACTATCGGACATTAACACAGTATTTCTTGAGTCTGAACGAATTGGGATGGACACACAATTACTGAAGTAGTGTAAACAGTCCATGTTTTGAGAGACATGCAGTGTATTAGAATACACTTCAGTCACTTTCAGCATTTCCTGTTCATATATGTCTGTATGGTGAAAGTACTAAGTACTTCTTATTCCACTGTATTTCTTGTATAAATGACAATACTTTTGTATGCTTTGTGTAAGTAAAATAAACTCTCATGACATATAGTTCACATTTTAATGTGCCAGTTGGAATTTGGAATTAAAAACAATATTCCAGTGTTAAAGGGGAATTTCACTTGTTTTATCCAACTATTTTGCAATTTGGAAAATGAAGTCCTAGAGTCTCAACTCATGCCATGGAGGAAGAGTGGATTGGCATAGAATCCAATGTGGCTGAAGTCCAGTGTGAAGTGATGGTTTGCCGTTCTATGTCATTTGCTTTATAAAGATGCTGATTCCCTTTTCCAGCATCACTCAGCACCTGCCCACAGAGCTGAAACATCTTATACAGCTTAAAAATAATATGAGTTACTTGTGTTTGTTTGATCCACTGGACCCTCCAGACATTCATTCATTCACACAACAGAGGAATTTAGGCTCATAACCAAGGATGAAACTTGGTGTCCCTGGAAACTTACACAAACATGGGGGGAATACAAGAATTCCACCTAGATGAGGACTGTACCACCCAAAAGTTCACATGCATTATGTATGTTAGGGCTGAGCATTATAGGCCAAAATATTATATACCAATATATTTTAGCTGAATGGCAATATATAATGAGAAAAATATAATGTGAAAAGGAGGCAGAGCAGAGTGAGGGAACAAAAAAAGACTAAAACTATATTGTCTCAGCCCAAAATCCACTGTTTATATCCCAACATATAATATTAATTTCACCCAGCCCTAATATATTTTACAATCATTCTGAACAACTGTATAAAGATTAAATTATGCAGGAATTTTGGAATTCTCTATTTTTAAATAAAAGTGACGTTTGATAATGTCTTGCACTTCAGTATTTATTATATGTTATGAATACATGTACATTCCAACATAGTAACACCTTTTCATAACTCAACCATGTCTGTTAGCAAAATACATTACATGAAGCATGGAGTTGTTCCCTTAATGTATTTATATCTATATACAGTTTTGATTCTGTACACTTATTAAGCCATGTTCACGATCATGAGCCTCTACTGATGTATGTAAAGTAATCAGAGGTCAAAAGAGACTAAACAGAACTAAACCACTAATCTAACTACACAGTACACGTAGAGCTCTTTTTAGATATGGAGGTATGATTGTGTGACATTATCGCCACTCTGAATATTGTAATTGTGATCTGATGGGTACAATCATTTGACATGCTTCTCTGCAGGGGTCATTTACCTTTCAGCTTTCAGTATAAAAGAATACAACACACCATATGACTGTTAATGGATCTACTTTTTTGAATTATTAAATAAATGTTACACAGATTTGTTCAAGTAATATTCTCATAGTTCTTACAGTGTCCTGTGTTCTGTTCCAATTCTCAGTTTGAGCAGAGTTCCTTGTACAGTTCCTGTGAAGGGTCCACAGTGCTACTCTGAGGCTCATTAAATTACTTAATGATGTTGTAGATATTTACATAGATTATGCTAACAGGATATTACAAGCATTGAAGAGATTATACTTGGCAATTGCAGAGTTGCTGACCCTTGATAATGTGACTGCAAGGTCACTCAGTAGCAAGTCGTTGAGCTACATTGTCATTGTTTTGTTAACACATCTAATAAATAAATAAATACATTCTATAGATGATATTGTTTACAGTACATACATTCCCTGAAGTACATATATACACATGCTTTCTTAGACCATATAAGTCTATACATACAACAGTTATTTACCATGGATGGGGTGTCATTTGGCATGACAGCTAGTGACAAATGATGGTAACATTAAAAAATTGTATGGTAAACAGAAATGAAAATAATGGCAATAATTGAGAACTGCAGAAAAATAGCAATATGACTGAGGCAGAATCCATATTAACAAACTAATGCCAAATCTGCAATTAGAGCTCTCATGGAAGCATACATTCCTTCAAGGAAAATACAGTCTGCATTTATTCCGTTTAGACAATAAAACTGGTTTCATGTTTGGGCTTCAAATGCACTTCTGGCACTGGTTTGGGCCTAAGAACAGGTAAACAAACATTTATGAAAATGGGAATGCCTATAGAGGGCAAATGCATGGAAATACATTGGCACAAAATACATGAACTGCACTTCTGAATACATTTATAAGACAAATTTATAGCTGGGTTAAAATTTGTACAAATTAAAAGCAATCGATGGAATGCCAATGGAAAAGCAGAGATGGAGAAAAGCATGTGAATGCCAGAGGTATGATTAAAATGGCATATACACTATGCTTTCAAGAAATCTCAAACATCACTTTCTGTCTTTCACCAATCTTCTTTTTTTCTGTCACATCCTCTTTACTTGATTAGAATACATGAAATCCATCCAATTGATTATTTTCACTCTCTCATCTTTAACAAGTTCAAAGCTGATTTTGACTACTTGATACTTTTAAAATTATCCACCGAGTCCCATCATAACTTCAGTCATTTTATTTGTTCATCTTTGTAGTGGGTTTGCTCTCTGGGCTTCCTGTTCTTCCTTTGGCACAGTATCCCATCCCACGATTAATTCTGATCTCGTTGAGTCGTGGGGGCGGAGAGCCTGAAATGCTGACCGGTGATTGGCTATGACATCCTTCAAAGCGAGAAGGGGAGGAGCTCAGCGAGCGCTGTATGGAGGAAGTGGTACGCTGGTAGCGAGAAGCAGCCACACCTCCTCGTTCCTGCATCAGCTGAGTGAGGTTATCCAGGAGATCTGCATCACTGGTGCTGCTGGCCCGAATACGGTAACGCCTGCGTCTGCAAGAGAAAAATCGCAGAACACCAACCTAAATATCAATACTTGGTAAACAACAGCGGTAATAAATTAAGTATGTATGGATGGGGCTGCATAAACAGCTTCATAACACGTATGTAAATTTTTATGCTGAAATATTTAAAAATAATCTGTATATCTAATTCTAATCTACAGATTGTTTTGGTTCTAATTAATAAACAAGAAATAACAATCAACCTCATAATTCATATTTTATTAAAAGCCCAGTCATTTGGAAACAGCTACAAAAGCACAGTTGGTTGAAGTCTCTTTCTCAATGTATAGCAATGGAAAAATTTAATTCTGCAACTAAAAGGAAACCAGATTCGCTTTTGAAGAGCAAGGGACAGTTTTGTACATTTTTGGATGTAATCTAAAAAATATTTGGGTACCCATAGCACACTGTAGCTTCGATTGAGGCTGTTACTTGTATATGAATTACAGAAATGTATATGGATTTCTGTAAACCACTGCGTGATTAACTTTAATTGTTTAATCATTTATTTATATATGAATTATTGTTATTAGTTATCGGTTATTAGAAAATAATAATGATAAAACAAGCCCAGTTACTTGTGGGTGGGAATGTCCATAGTATATTCTTGCCCTTCCTCACTCACATTAGGTTGTACCCAAATGCCTAGTTTAGATCACAGATGGGCTTTCTCATAAGATGTTAATAGGAAATCCATTGAAGAGAACTGGAACATATAGTGGCAATATGATTTTTTGATTGCGATACTCTTTAGTTTTTTTTTTAAATTGTACTGAATCCTACAGCAGTTAGATTTAGATAATCAGTTATACTCTCTCACCTGTAATCTCCTCCTGGACGTAGAGGTGGTTTTCCTGGTGGTGGTCGTGGCACATAGCGAGCAGACAACTGCTCTGGCACTAGAGTGGGGCTAATTGGCCTTGGTATCTTACTCCTGCTGGACAGTGCGCCTGAGGAGGATGAGAGCGACAGAAGATCATCTCCCTGATAGTCAGATCCACGAGAACCTCGATCAGAAGGGAATGAGAACTTGTCGCGAAGCAGTGCTGAGGGGAAGTGCTCACAGGATAAGGAGAGGGACGGTGAAAGGGGGGCAGGAAAACTCCTTCTGGTGGGAGAGTCTGGATCACGAACCGGAATGCGGCTAGCTTTTGGGGACAGTTCCCGAGGAGAAGCCGGAACTGGAGAGGCAGGGGCTGCATCAACTGTGTCTCCAGTTGTTTCACCTTGGTTGGGAGTTGTGGAAGCACCACCATCTGGACAGCCTGAGTCACTCTCCACATCTTTCTCAGTTGCTTTGATGGAGGCGAGTTGATCGTTTATAGGGTCAGGCAGCTGAGAAGACATTTTAGGAGGTGAACCAACTGGCATATGGTTGGATTTCTCATTCACAGGTGCATCCTGAACAGGATCACTTTCATACTTCTGCTGAAGCTGGATGGACTCTGGAAAAGCACTGGATAACTACAGAGACAGGCATAACAAATGAGGAGAATTAGACCTAGTTGCTTAAACATTATAACAAAGATATTTATACATATTTGTAAATAAACAGTCTTTACTGACCTGCTCTAGCTGAGTTCTGCTAAGGTGGACCACTGATGCTGGCTGAAGTGGTGGCAGCCTCCTCAGCCCCGTTACCCCAGATAACCCAGTTAGACCGGTCAGACCAGGTAGCCTGGCAAATGGAGGTCCAGTGTGACAGAGAGCTGCTTGGAGCTCCCCAGAGCCACTAAGGCTACTGGCCCGTTGGGGCAGGGGGTCAGACCATGTACGAGGCAGAGCCAGGGGGCTAGAGGAACGAGGGGACACCCCAGAGCGTTCCTCCTCATCAGGCTTAGAGCCAGCTGAACCACTACCTCCTTCAAGCTCAACTAGGACCCACTCCTGGGAGTCACCCTCTTGTGGGACTGGGCTGAGGTTAACTGCTACATATCCGCTGCTGGCTGCCCCCTCCTCATCCTCCAAAGAGCCCTGATCGATTCGACAGCCAGATCTGTCCTGGGGTAGTCCAGGTCGCTGCTTCCCTAGGCTATGAAAAGAAATATTACACAGTTCTGATGTTTGAATATAAATATATAAATGAATAGTATTTGATATCCCAAAGGAACTTTGCTTGAGGAATTGAGTCAAGATATCCATACACCGAACAGCCATAACATATATAATGCATCCAGAAAGTACTGACAGCACTTCACTTTTTTTTTTTCAGTGCACAGCCATTTTTAGATATCTCCAGAGAAATTCAATCGGGTTCAAATCTGCGTTTCCAAATCATGTCCAATCAACTGAATTTACCACAGGTGTGCTCCAATTAAGCTGTAGAAACATCTGAAGGCTGATCAGTGGAAACAAGATGGATCATGGCAAAGGTGGTGAATATTTATGTACGTTACATTTTTCTGTTTTAATTTTAATACAGTTTCAAACATTTAAAACAAACGTCATCATGGAGTATTGTGTGTAGAATTTTGATGGAAAAATAATTAAATTAATCGGGCTGTAACATGAAATGTGCAAAAAAGTGAAGCTGTTAACACTTTGCAATTGCACAGTATCCCACCCTTTCACAGAGGTCACTGAATACAAACATAATCAATGTTTTTCACGTTATGGCTAAACAATGTACATTCAACATAATTACATCCATTTGTAGAAAGAAATTACCAAATATTTTTCTAGAAAATGCTTTAGAAATACATGGTACTGACTAGGCCTCCAGGAAGCGTTCAATAGTGGGCTTAGGTTCAGGGGTCAGTCTCTTGTCCAGGCCCATACTCTGACTGTGCCGTAACCTCCTCAACAGTGGAGCCACCCGATCAATAAGTAACGTTTCAGAGCGAACTCGTCTTGGAGAACCTTGGACTGAGCCACTGTTAGGGCTCTGATTGCCCTCTTTACTCCTCTCCTCTTCACTGGCCACCTGGGACAGAAACAGAATCACACCTTAGCTAAACAAATCCAATGGGTTTTCAATGTGTCTCCACAAACACAAAAGTCACAAACTCTGTATAAATGGTGACAAGCTAAATCGATTTCCTTTTGCACTACCATGTTCTTCCCAATACCTTTCTGATTAGTGGCTGAACGTGATTGCGGTTGCGGTCTCGACTGCGCTCCATCTCCTCCCATACATCAGTTCCCTGAACATGCTGGGGTGGGATAGGGGGGCAATTGTCCGCTTCACTGAGCCGCTCGCCCTGAAGGACATCCTCTGTGTTTTCACGCTGCAGGTCACCCGGGATTGCAGAGGCATTGGCCATGCTGGATGGGGGAACATATCAGCCATTTATCACAGTATATAATTATGACAACAAGACAGTAGAAGAACTGAAGACTGTTGAGAAGAACTGAACAAGCCAGAGACCAATTCCTCTTAATTATCATGTGTTTAGCTCTAACAGTAATACAGCTTTTTACCAGAAATTACACACATACCCCATATATGCTGGTGTGAGACGAGTCAGCTGTTGCGCTGTAGTAGCTAGAGCTGCTACTGTGAGGGAATCCTCTGAGTCAGTTCTCTCCCAGTCATAGGGATCATTTTCCACAACATTGTAACTCTTCATACTTTTGTCAAATACTGACATCAAGAGCTGGAACACAGCAATTACTCAGATTAACAACTGCTTCAACACTGCTATGCTGGTAATGACACATTCGGTACATGGCAATAGCACAGTCACAAGTTATCTTGTACCTGATAATCAGGTTTGGTGTAGTAGTCTAGGTTTGAGATGTGATCGAGAAAGATGGCAAACTCTGCAGGAAGGTGCTTGAGCATAAGATGATGGTCATATGTCTCTTTCAGATTACCCACTTGCTCCTGAAAGAGAAAAGAAAGGATGGAATGAGGGAAATAAACAACAAATAAAACATTAAATAAATGAATAAATTAAAACATAAACACTCCAACTAACATGCCAATGTGATATGAGGCAAACTGATACATGAGAGAAATACATACTTTGTCCTTTACTTTTCTCCAGGGTAGTTGACCCACCATGAACTCCACGAGCATGTAAAAAAGGGACCACAGGTCATCATGCCTACCCATCTCCTGCAGAGACAAATGACAATATTCAAGATGACTTTCATTATTAATGGGCTATAGGAGATGAAATCCCTTTACTGTAGGATTATTATTATTATTATTATTATTATTATTATTATTATTATTATTATATTTACCCTTATTTTCTTTATTCAAAGAAAATTCATTATTGAATTTTTAAAAATTCAATAATAACACAAAGGAACCTGAAAACATGCATACAGTGAATCATATTTTCTTATCTAAGTTATACTTATTACTTTAGTTTATAATGTCTCACTCCCACTGGGCAAATGTCTTAATTGCTCTTCATACCACTTTAGACCAAACCAAGTAACTACACATTTACAGCAGCAGCCGTATGAAAAAAAGAACATCAATAACACCAATGTATAACAGTCAACAGAATATTGTACACATCATTTATGATAACATTTTATTAATCACAAAGGTAATCTTGGGAAATTGTTAAAATGAGAAAGCCAATTTGTGAGTTTTTAATCTAGAAATTAAATCATGTTTGAGTGTAACACACAGTACATCATATAACATATTCTGACATGCATGTCCAAGTAAGAAGTTATTTATTCACCTTATTTTTGTGAGCATTGATTGAGGCATAGCGTACAGTTCCCCTGAATCCAGCCACCGGACGAGGCTTTGGGGAAAGAGTGAATGAGAGTATAGAAAAATTAGACACAAGACAGGAAAAATTACTAACTTTTAAGTGCATCTTAGTAAGATGCTTAGTCAGAAATTACTAAGTACATCACTTACTGGACGAACTTCCTGACAGGAGTTTGTAAACTGGCGTGCCAAACCGAAATCAAGCATATAGCAGGTCCGGCAAGTGCTAGCCAGGCGCCCCATGGCAAAATTGGACTGGAAAGGGAAAATACATCACATTTATAGAGCAGTACATAAAAAGAAAAACGTGCAAGAGGGCATTCATTCATTCATTCATTCTCTCTCTCTCTCTCTCTCTCTCTCTCTCTCTCTCTCTCCCATTATTTTATATTCTTGTAATGTTAAATGTGCAATAATAAACTGTTGTTTGAAATTGACTGAGAATTAGATATCTGCATTTTACTGCATGTAACCCTGCAGAAATAAGCATATTTATCTTATACATATAATAACACTAAGCATTTTTTTACATTTGCGTACATATTCATTGTTGTATTTGTCCAACAGTGGTCATTTTATGCCTATAATTCACAACTGTGTTCAAAAAGTCAATCCTGCTGCATCCGTAACTCTGCCTTAAATCATGATGAAACAGTGACCATTTTCCACCATTACGTTAGGAAACTCTCCAACTCAAATCATTTAAAGCATGCCTTTGATCATTACTTACTAAGAGAGCAAGAGAAGCATACATACTGCAAACCGATAAATGACAGAAATATTATTTAGCCAAAGTATTTTTTGTTGTACCACTTAAAACTGGTCTGTGAACTGTAATGATTCAGAGTTTAGTCACTGATGATGCTTTCTCACCGGTTTAATGTCTCTGTGAAGGAAGCCCACCGAGTGGATGCTCTCAATGGCCTGCAGAATCTGCCGGCCAAGCCTGAGTGTGGTGGATACAGAGAATGTACCTTGGCTCATCGTGCGCCGAAGGTCTGCCAAGTTTCTTCCCTATAATTATAAGCCAGTTCGTCAAACAGATTTTAAACAAGATTTGAGTAACTTCATGGCTGATACATGATGACAAAATGATACCTTCTACCCAGAAATGAATTTATACATAAGGTCAAAACGTGATACCTGAAGTTCCATCACAACGTAGTTGAATCGGTCATTACGCCCACATCCAACAAAACGGCAAACATGGTCCTTACCTGCGAATAAACATGGGACTCTTATTAGCAAGTTGATTCACACATTATATATATTATATGGACTGCCAACGCACTCAGAGGAAAGCGCTCTGATACAGTGGCTAACAGTCGCCTGTGTCAACCAGCATCACATTGAGTGTCAAGTGGGGAGAGAACATCATCTACCTTCACAGACAGGTAGAGCAGGCCAATTTCGCTCTCCCTCTGACTCTGGCTGCCAATGGAAAGCAGCATGACCTGGAATTTGAACCTGCAATCCTCGGGTCATAGTGCTAGTGCTTTAGACCGCTGATTTAATTTAATACAGACATCTAAAAGATGTTTCATTTGTGAAGACCACATCATATACTGAACAGAATGAAACTGCAGAAGAGGCTACAGAATTGCAGTTTAGACTTGCATTAACCAAGCAGCTTGTTTGCTAATTATCAAAGTCAAATAAACTGAAGTGGACATACAGGTCATGGTGTTGACTATGTTGATTAGCAGATGACAATTCTGTATATGTGTGAGTCTACATGTACTGTAGATGTGCAAGTGCATGGAAAGATGGTTAAACATACAATAAATGTATTCAACAAAGAATAATTATTTAATTTTTTTGTAAATTATACAAAAACACACTCAAAATTTCTTACCCTGAAGTCTCTTCAGAACAGCTACCTCCATCTTCAGGACCTGTTTTGGTTGTTGGGCAGATTCCACTTTAAGTGCCACATTGCACTGGTTTGGCTGGTCCAGGACTTCATATATCTCTCCAAAGCCACCACCACCAATCTTCTTTATCTGTGCAAAAAAATTAGGGAAAAAGTGATCTTATTTATAAATGCCAACATATTTAATTGTATATACACGCATGCAAATATTACTGTGATTAACTGAACAAATAACTAAGCTGGAAATAAAGTTAGGAATTAGGAACTATTTATTATTAGGAGCGTTAATTATAAAGTGGCTTCAACATAACACCAATGCATGATCAGTCCATCCCTGTGCTTAACAGCTGAGATGTTCTTTTCACAAAAATCTGCATCCTTGTACATTAAAAACATTATTGCTCAGTGTGGCCAAAATTTTAACTTCATTAGTGCACAGGACTTGTTTCCGAAAAACTCTAAATTTTGTTGTGAAGATGCAAGACTACCATTCTAGAGTCTGTTAAATCTTTGACTTTTGCAGCCAATCAGGAGTTCTGATTTGCCTTTCTAGCAGTTCACTTGAAATTATTTCATAAAAATAATAAAAATATTTTATTACAATATTATCATTTGTAAACATATATATATATATATATATATATATATATATATTTCATGACTCACAAGTATTACAACTAGGCAAAATGACCTCTGTTAACAGGCGAATAAAGTATATAAAATAATCAACAGTAAGTCTTATTTTGGACAGGAGTCTGGCAGCTATTTGATAGAGTGCAGCAATCCTTCTTCTGCTGATGACACAGCTTTACACACCTGCAGTCTGCTGGCTGACTGAGTGCAAAAAACATTTTCTAAAATTCAATTTACCATGAAGAGATAAAGAGATAAAATGTGTGTACTTATACAATATACCTGATATTGGAGGGGTTTAAACAGAGCCATTTTAAAAATCATGTCAGCAAAGCAAAAAGAAACAGAAAACCTGTATGCTCTGCCTGAGAAAAGATGATTTCAAATTGCTAAATCGATAAATCATTAGATTATATGTTTTTCACTCCAGGTATTAATGACTATTTAAATTCTGTACATCACATTATCATTCTCATATGTTTCATTCGTGTTTGTCCTGGTTATGTAGGGCTTAATCCTTACACAATAACTGACCACAAATATTAGCCTACAATAATCAATTATCTACTACATCTCTGCCAGAAATCTCAGTAAAAAGAAGATGATGAAGGACTTTTCTTCCTAAAGTCTTTATAAATGCACCTACTCACCACTCTCCATCTTTCCCGGACTACATTCCCAACTGACAGTATGTCAGTCTGTTCCCCTGCTCCACTCATCTTAGTGCTCAAGTATGGACTGAGCACATCCAGAAGTGATCATCATCAGCATCAGTGCAGTGGACCCCTCACTGAATTGCAAACAAAACAATGAACTCATTACAAAAAATACCGGTGTGAAAAACAATTATATGTCATTGTTGTGCAACACTGCTAATGAGATGATTTCTACAGATTAATAAAGCCACTCCCACTAGTTATTGCCAGGATTACATTTTTTATATGGAATTTCACTCTCTTGTCTAAAGTTACATTTGTTCTAGTAAAAAATGCAGTTACTTTCTAGTAGTTTTGAGATGCACTTTTATATCCCCCCACTGTCATTCTGACTAGTACAGTAAATTTGTAAAAAAAAAAAATGGGTTATATTTTAAAATCTAAAACTGCACATTTATTGAATAAGTCAAAACTAAACAGATATCTTGAACTAGCATTTATACTAATCAGACTTCATTTACGGATATGTGAACCGGAGTTTTTACTAGTCATAATTAGAGAGGAGATACCTGGAATTACAATTTCTGCTAGAAAGAGGTAATTATGGATAAAAATGTGTGGTGAATAGTGACATATCATCATCATGGAACTATATGTTTCTAACTGACATTTTTATCAAAATTGAGTTATTTACATTCTTGTTTTTTGCACTTTTATTTTAAACTCTTTATCTAGAAAACAGGAAGTTTCTATCTCCACGTCAGACACTATAAAGATCTCAAAACTGCTCAGAATGCAGATAGAACCTTATAGGACTAGTCCAGAGTAAGGATTAAGAATTAAGGATATGTCATTCTGGTAATTTAAACAGTTTACTAATAAAGATTTCATTTGAATATTTACTAGCTAAAACTGCATTACATAGATTTTTGACTTACAGCTAGTATTCCTGTTGTAATTTTAGGCTAATAATAGGTAATTACAGGCATAAGTGTATCTGAATTTTGCAAACATTGAGAATATTGTTAAAAGGGGTTTCAAGACTAAATGGGAACCACATTTTATAGCCTTTTATAGTATAGTTTATCTATAATTTCTCCAACCCTGAGTGAAGAATTGGACTGTAAATCATTCTGTCCACATCTCTAAGAAATCCTGAAGGCTGGAGGCATGAAGAGGATCTGACGGAACTACTCTTGCCATCTTATGAACCTATTTATACTTCATCCCCTCTGACAAGCGATACTAAGATCTGTTTAAGGACCTTGCCCTGATTCTTTCCTCCGAGTCTTTGGTATGGCACAGAACAAAACTGCTGAAGTCAAACACCAGCAAGTCCTTGAGGATAAGTCTTGCTGACAATTCGTCTTCATGCCGGACAGAGACTAAAATAAAATGTTTGCTAAAGCTGCACTACAGAGCAGCTCGGTTTCATGCTTGTTTTGTAAATTAGTGTAGAACTACATGTATTTTAAACAAGCCTACTCATTTTCCTGTACAACAAGGATTAGTAGAAAATCAAAGCAGAAAGTAAATAATTCCACCAACTTTTCTGCATAATTGCATAGATGACATGAGAACAAAATCATTCTGAGTGGTTTAATGTGAAATGGTATAGTGGAGAAAACTGATTTCTTTATTGGTAGTGAAAGGAAATAGGGGTCCCAATGTCTACAATACAAATATCCACTTTTTAATTATTTATCACTCAAAACTACAGGAGTTTATCCTGTCCATGGAAGGCTTTCTAGTAGATTTTTGGAGCATTACTATGAGGATTTGATTGCATTCAGCAACAAGAGCATTACTGAGATCAGGATGTTAGATGATCACCACCCCACCTCATCTCCAACTCCCTAACTCATGCTAAAAGTACTGGATGGAGCTCTGCCATTCCAGAGAGTTCTATTCCATTGGCAGTACTTTTGTATGGGGATTAAATAAGATGCATGTGTGCATTTGCACATATGTGTGAGCAATGGGTGCAATTTAAAATACGTGAGTGCATTCATTACAAGGACTGTCCACAAACATTTGGACAGCCATTGACATAGTATACACAAATACTCAAGTACATATGCTTATATGCATCTGTCCGATTTCCATATGTGTGTCCACTGGGTGCAGTTTTACCTAACCCCTTGGTATGAATCACTTATCTAAAAAATATTTTGGACCATATTTTGCACATAAAAAATCCTAAACCACTGTCTACGGCATGGTGAAAAATATTATATCCATTTAATGCAATACATTTCTGCAGCTGATGCCACTCACCACTGTGAACAATTCTGACTCAGCAAATTTCTGTTGAACACAGCATTTCACAGTAAACCACTCTGAACACAGGAATACTTACTTTAAGTGCTAATAAACCTGGTTAATGAGTTTAACATTGCATGCAGACCAATCAACAGCCTGTGCTGGACTTGGACTAAACACTCTTGTCTTGATGAATTCATTAACCACAAACTTTGAATAGAAACATCAGGGAAAGGTCTTCCTTTACAGAGGGACCTTTGGTAACTGAGCAGAACAATGCACTTCCAAAAACAGTGAATGTTGCGATGTTAAGGTGGCATAAACATCACTGCAGTGCATCACAAGCAGAATTGATAATAAGGCCTGAGTGAGATTATGACCCAGAAGGTAGGAATCAACTAACTACACATTAGCAGTCACTGACTGGTCTGTGTGGATGGCCAAAGCCAGCTCAGATGTGTTGGAGGCTGGGTTGTACTGATGAGCTAAACTGAGTTGTTACTGCAACAGCACTGCGGAGGAGATGGTTAAAGACCACTTTACCCTGTGCGGTACTTTCCCGTTACGTGTTCACTGTGTATCATATTCAACACGCCTGCGACACCACACACACACACACACACACACACACACACACACAAATACTGCAAAACCAAAGCCTGTCAGCTAAGCACTCTGCTCGACTCCGTGTGCCTGAACTAATGTCCCCACAGCACTCAGTCCAGCCCTGTCAGAGACCGGACTTGAGATGTTCTTCACAACGAGGAAGCGCTCAAAAGCACAGGCTCGCTACTACACCGTTATCATTATATTTACCAAAGCTGGATATATCAGCAGCTATAATAATAACAACAATAATAATTATAATAATAATTTAAAATAACAACAATAATAATTTAATAATAATTTAAATAATAATAATTCAAAAATATTATTAATAATAACAATAACAATTATATTAACATTATTATTAATGTATTATTATTATCATTGTTGTTAAAAATCATCGGTTTGTTATTATTATTATTATTATCATTATTATTATTAACAACAACGATAATAATAATAATAATAATAATAATAGTAGTAGTAGTAGTAATAAATCTGTCGTGTTTACCGCGGAGCTCGGAAACAGAACACGAGCTCCTCTTAGCTCGTTTTCGTGTTGCGGTGGGTTTTGACTCCGTTTAACATCAGGCAGCTAAAAGTCAGATATTCCACTCATTCGCCCCACAGCCCTCAACCCGCCATCTACCCCCGTGTACGCTGCACAGGCAGCGGTGCGGCCCCTGTCCGCGGTCCGGCGGCAGCGTCTGCGCGAGCTGAGCTAAGCTAAGCTAGCGGTCCGTGTTCTCCGTTACCAGGTTACCGTCTCCTTCTCCTCCAGCGGCCGCGGTGACCACAGGTAGCTCCGAGCACACATCTCTACCGTCCGTACATGTCACGGCGAGACAGTGGCTGAACGGGCCCGTCAACGCCATGCCGTAAGAGCGGAGAAAGGAGGAGGACACAATAACATGAGCCCGGTTCTTCTCTGTAGAGCCGCGTCTCAGCAGAGTGGAGGAGCCGTGACGTCACCAATAACTCCTCCTCCTGGTCAGCGAGGGATGACCTGACTCTGTCACTGATCTGCTGCTTCAGAACGAGGAGTGAGGATATTTCAGCAGCACTACCTAACATATCAGTACCAGTGTGTTACAAATACACCATCTGAGCTATCATTAGAGGTGGACGGATCGATTCCAAATATCGATACCAACGCTGGTATTGGTATTGATTAATACTGGTGTAAAAAGATCGATACTCAAGCGTTACTTCTCTTCCACACACACTGACTACTGCGCATGCGTATTCACCAAACTCTCCTGTCTGCAACAGCTCCTCTGTGTTACAGCACGAAACAGCGCGCCCCGCCCCCGTACGCTCGCCTTTTATTGATTCACGTCACATGTCTCAGCGGTGTCAGCCAATCAGCCATGTGGGTAGGCTCAGCCTGGCCCGCCCACTCAGCCTGGCCCGCCAATCACGGTCTCCTCGAGTCGACACATCACAGTACGGAGAGAGACGCTTCATTTTATTGTTTATTATTATATTTTATCATTTATTTATTTTAGTGCAGAAAAACAGCAGCAGCATCCAGAGACACTTTCTGTATTACTGTATTGTTTGTTCGTCGTGATAAACAGAATAAATGTGAAACCGTTAACAGTATTGGTTGTTGTGTTATTTTTGTTATGTTGTGGTTTGTCAGCCCTCTACCTCAGCAGATTGTATTTGAATTTGTGTTGTGATATTTTTTTACTCTGTTTATTTATTTTCTAATAACAATTCTGTCTGAAAAAAAGAAACAAAGAACAAAAAAACTCAAAAAGATGTCAGTGAGGGGAGAATGTTTTTTATTTTTGTATTGTAGTTTCTCCTTCTCTGCCTCATAAAAGACTTATTTTCCTAATGTTGAGGCAAACATTGTTTTGTTACTGTTCCATTGTTTCTAAACAAAAATGCTGACTGTGATATAAGTATTTTGTTGTCATGTACAATGTTTAGCCAAATTCTGTCCTAGGTCCTTTGGATCCTTTGGATCTATGAAGCTTAAATATCAGTATTGATATCTGCGATACTGGCCCTGCATTTACTTGGTATGAGATCGATACCAAAATTCCCAGTATCGCTCACCTCTGTGTATCATAGGTAATGAGTCTAATCTAATAAGTGTCCCTAAACCTCAAGTTCAAGGGCAATCGTCACACACACACATACACTACAAGTACCACAAGTACTCTCTCTCTCTCTCTCTCTCTCTGTCTCTCTCTCTCTCTCTCTCTCTCTATATATATATATATATATGCTATATAGAGAGAGAGAGAGAGAGAGAGAGAGAGAGAGAGAGAGAGAGAGAGAGCAGCTGCAAATATTTAGAGAAGCCCTTATTTAGAGAAGCTGTCTTATTTATACCTCAGACATTAGTTTGGTTTGCTCTTGATTATTGAAGATAGTAGGATCATCATAGCCAGATTCAAAGGGCTCTGTGAGCCCCTCAGGACATAGCTTGTAGATGCAGATGAGTCTGGGAAGGGATTTAAAAAGATCTCAAAACAATTACAAAGCAGCCGTTCCACTGTCCAGAAAATTAACATTAAACATTAAAAACAACTGCCAAATTCACCAGGTCAGGCAGTCCTGACAAATTCAGCCCAAGGGCAGACCACAATATGCATAAAGATGTGTGCAAGAGGAATCATTTAGCAAGACTAAAGTTGGCCAAAAAACACCTATACAAAGATTAAGACTTCTGGAACAATGTGCCTTGGACAAATTAATCCTTTGGCATAGTAACAGATGTTTGCATAACCAAACACAGGATTTGAGCACAAGAACTGTGAAGCATGGTGGTAAAAGAATCATGATCTGGCACTGCTTTGCTGTAGCAGGGCTTGGAGAGCTCTGCATCATAGAAACCACTATAAACTTGTAACATTTGTAACGTATGGGGCTAGGGGAAATGTAAGACTGCACAAAGAGTGATACTGAAACATCACATAACTGAAATAAAGTGGGAAAAAATTTCTTCCAATGTCAGAGACTGGTAGATGATTACAGGAAACATATAACTGACATTATAAGGATGAAACACTGGCTGTTTGGGCACAGGGTGTCCTAACATTTTTCCTCAAAATAAATTAGTATTTATATTAATCCAAAAATTATTAATCCAAAACACAAATACATATACACACACTGTGTTATGTTACATTCTACACCCAATATGCTCCCCAGTGAGAAAAGTTAGTTTGAAATTTTTGCAAATGTTTTAAAAATGACACAATACACAACAATATAACATGTACATAAGTATTCACAGCCTTTGCCATGACACTCAAAATCATCCTTCAGATGTTTCTAAAGCTTAATTGGAAAACGATTGGACATGATTTGGAAAGATGCACATGTTATATAAGGTCCCATATAAAGTCTAAATCTATATATATATATATATATATATATATATATATATATATATATATATATAATTCCTTAAGTCTAAGGAATTTTCTGTAGACCTATGAGACAGGAGTGTATTAAGACACAGATCTGGGATAGAGTACAGAAAAATTTCTGCTGCACTGAAGGTCTCAGTAAGCACAATGGCCTCCATCATCCATAAATGAAAGAAATTTGGAACCAACAGGACTCTTCCTAAAACTGGCCACCCAGGTGATTGAACTGAGAGATTGTGGTTTTTGTCAGGGATTGGTCACTCTGACAGAGCTCCAACGTTGTTCTGTGGAGAGAGGGGAACCATCCAGATGGACAACCATTTCTGTAGCACTCTACCAATCAGGCCTGTATGGTAGATTGACCAGAATGAAGCCACTGCTCAGTAAAAGGCACATGATATCCTGTCTGGAGTCCCAAAGTTACCTAAAGGACTCTCTTACCAACAAAAAGATTTAACTTTTAGACTGAATGCCCAGCATCATGTCTGGAGGAAACCAGCCACTGCTCATCACCTAGCCCATTCCATTCCTACAGAATAGAATAGAATAGAACAGAACTTTATTAATCCCTTGGGAGGGTTCCTTCAGGGAAATTAAGGTAAATTAAGTGAATCACAGTGGTGGCAGCATCATGCTGTAGCGATGTTTTCTGCAGCCGGAAATGGGAGACTAGTCAGGGTCGAGGGAAAGATGATTGCAGCAATGTACAGAGACATCCTTGATGATAACCAGCCAGAGCCCAGACTTAAACCAGATTGAACATCTTTGGAGATATCTAAAAATGGCTGTGCACTGACATTACCCATCCAATTGATGGAGCTTGAGAGGTTCTGCAAGGAATGGGAGAAACTTCACAAAAAAGGTGTGTCATGCTTATAGCACCATACTCAAAAAAACATGAAACTGTAATTACTGCCAAAAGTGTTCAACAAAGTATTGAGAAAAGGCTATGAATACTTAAATACATTATATTTTTGTTTTAATTTTTTATACATTTGCAAAGATTTTCTCAGTTTGTCATTGTGGGGTATTGTGTGTAATATTTTTGAGGGAAAATGAATTAAAACAAATTTGAAATAAGGCTGTAACATAACAAAAAGTGCAAAAATGAAGGGCTTTAAATACTTTACAAATGCATTGTATACTTTACACTCATTATACCAGGGTTTCTCAGTCTGAGGGCCAGTGATCACAAGTGGGCCAGGAAGCACCAGCTAGGCAGTCCATAGTGGGCCAGTAATGTCACTTTAAATCATACATGTCTACATGAAAAAAACAATTGAGTAAAATTCCAGAGATCAATTGTTTTCAACCTATAAACATTAAATAAACATTAACAGAATTGTGCAAAGCAAGACAATTGTGCAATTCAATGCAGCCGCAGACACCTGACGCAGACTATTAGCTAACCAAAAAGAATGTTTTTCTGTTCCTCAGAAAACACAAATAATCATCTGCAAGTAGAACCTGGACTACACAAGATATGACGTGCATACTATACTATATTAATACATAGCATTAGTAGACTGATTGTCAACATGGGGCTGACGTACAGAGACAGCTTTTAGACAGAATTAAAGAAGTCTATACTTTGTAAATATGTGTTGTCTGATGTGCATCTTTTGTGCTTGTGTTTGTGAGGGACATTTGGGACAAATGTTTTTATAAAGACATGCTATGTCTTTAACCAAATTTTAAGCTGTTTTTTGTTCAGGCCCCAATTCTCATGTTTTCAGTTCTCGCACTTCAGAAATAAAGAGCAAGTATACAAATACTATATATCATTGCTAGAGGTACATTAATTCATTTTCCGAACCGCTTATTCCTGAATAGGGTCACAGGTCAGTCGGCAACTCTGAGCGCAAGGGTGGGAAACAACCCTAGACATCGTAGGGTGCACACATGCATCCACACACTAAGGGGCACTTTAGAGTCACCAATTCACCTATCATGCATGTCTTTGGACTGTGGGGGAAACCAGAGTACCTGGAGGAAACCCACGCGAACACGAGGAGAACATGCAAACTCCACACAGAAATTTCCCAGGTCACCCCACCCGGGGATCGAACCCAGGTCCTTCTTGCTGTGATCCACAGCGCTAGCTACCGTGCCGCCCTTCTAGAGGTACATGCTATGGGAAATGTTTTGCTATACATTTAAAAAAACTCATCAAATAGATTACCTGTCAAATATATCACTATATTTGATATCATGCTAAATTCATGGTATATTAGACTATATACTGTATTTCCCATCACTATGACAAGTAAACTATGTGGTAGTTAACTTGTTATTAAGGCAAAAGCCACTATTAGAATTTATACAAAGAAGACTGTGTATCGGTATATTCCTGTCTTTTAAACTCAAATAAATATATAGATGTCAGATTCTCAATAAGAACGGTCATTGTGAAAGAATTGTTAAATATTATTATTATTATATTACTATTATTATGATTATTATTATTATTAATAATAATAATAACAATAATAATAAACATAATAATAATAATAATATTTTCAATAGGATTGCATTCCAAACAAGAGAAACTTTTAGTTCATTTTTGGAAAATAATGATGATTGAGGAAAACATCTAATGGTTTTTTTTGTCCCACACTCCTCAAGAGCTAAGGAGGTGTTTAATTAATTGACAGTTCTACATGAACAGCTCTCTGAAGCAGTAGATTAGGTTGCAGTGCTGTCTGTGCCTGGGACTGAGGATGGCAGACAGCAAATGAATAAAATGCAAGAACCCTAGAGGGAACATAGAAGACAGATTACAGAAAGGTCTGCTAGTAAAACTGTTTTAAAACCAAAAATGACTTACTGAAATGTTTTGGGTTTAGATATATTTTTCATACATTCCTTCTATTCAACTGTCTGACACTATAACATCCATTTTAAAGAGTTAATAGAGCTATTGTCTCCCCTGGTCATTTCGGAACGCTCTCCAGTCTCACATGAGAGTACACAAGTAAAAATGAGACAGCATTTAATTAACACAGATGTATTAAAAACAAACATTTCTAAATCCTTAAATTCCCAGTTTTTCAACAGTGCCAAAAACAAAACAAAAAAAACATTCAAATGTATATCATTGGGCTCAGAACAGATGAACAATTGATACTGTTCATTTCATGTCCAATACAGATTACATTACAATGTTACAGAAAAGAACATGAAGAACCTCCCATAACAATGCAACTGGGTCATTCGAAGTTTAAAATTTATAGGCAATTGAAACACTATTATTTTTTTAATAAACCATCAAAATGTAATGACCAGACAGCATGAGCCCAGAACACAGCAAATGCTTTGGTCATTTACAAATGTTTGCTCAGAATTAATACAAATATTTAAAAACAAAATTATACTAGGTCCCCCATCCCTTTTTCAAACAACTGGAAAGCATACCCAGTTGAATAGGTACTAAAAAGGTTTTATATTCAAGTCTTACATCATAAGCTCAAAATTCAACCCTTGTTTACCTCTATTGGCACTAGCCAACTCATTTGATAAAAACGAAATATTCTGAAAATATTCTGAAAGGAGAAAATTAAATCAGACCAACAAATAGGTCAAATTGGTTTCCCGGATGTTCCCAAAATCCACACACAAAGTCCCTTCAGTTTAGCTCAAATAAACAGAGAACAAAGAGCTGATGCACAGTATCCAGACAAGATACCCGAAAACACATGACAAAGTTCAGAGTCCAGCTGTGCTGTCACTTTAATTTACTGTTCATCATTTGCTCTCCTCTGCTGCTCTGCCTCCACCCAGCAGTTGCTCTCTCTCAGCTGAGTCTCCCATCTCTGCACCGTCCGCTCTGGCCCAGCACGGCAACTTAGCCATCAAGGGCTTGTGAAGTCCGTTGTAGAGTGCAGTTCCAATAAGCAAGATGATGAAGCCCAGGATCTGCAGGCCATGGAACTGCTCCCAACCTACTGCCAGACTCACCACCCAAATGACCAGTGTACGCAGGCTGTCCAGCACCATGCGTGTCGTAGCGCTGATCTCTTTGGTGACACTGATGCCAGCGAAATTAAAGAAAGCAATGCTCACTGTGTTGCCCAGTAGTGCCACCAAAATGACTGGCTTGTGGCCAATCTGACAGAAAGCGTCCAGCGCGTCTTCCAAAACCTGCCGTGGATTGTTGCTGAAGTTGCCCACTGGGATGAAGTACATTGGGATGAGCAGAAGGGAGAGGATGACAAAACCAAAAAACCCTGGGAAAAAGAGGGGATGAAAAATGATGTCAAGCCATTAAGAATGAGAAGGAAATTCAAAATTGCATATATACTGTGAGGTCTAGAAGTATTTTGACAGTGAAATAATGTTTGTCATTTTGCAAAATTAAGCTTTTAAAATACAACTGAAATACAGCCTTTCCATTTTTAATTCTAGAATTTGCATTAACCACTTATTAATTACATTCATTACAGTCCCTCCATTTCCACAGGCTCAAATTGCATGTTAGCTATTCATGAGAAAAGGTGTTGATGCAAGTGAGAGTGAAAAACAAATCTATCAGAATATAGTAAAAGCATGAAGAGCAGCTGATTGAAATACAGTATTTGGATTTTTTTTTTTAAAAGAAGAATTAGCTAAACTAACTAAGAAATAAGTGCTATTTAGTGTTCAGTACTAATTAGTTTCAGAGATTTACCCTCAGTCCCCACTGCTTTCAAAGGATGGACATTGTGCTTGTAAACAAACTTTTCCTCCAACACCATCTGTACAGACACGATGATCTGGGCCATGATGATCAAAAGGTCTCCTGTGGGTCACAAACTGGAGCATCAATAAAAAATAAAAATAAAAAATGATCGAAAGAGTTAGAAGATCTCTATGACACAAATGGAATAAGAGGTTTACATACCTGTAATGACCTCGCTGAGTTTGTGGTCATCTTTATTTCTGGAGACAAAATCAGCCAGCCCAACCACCACCAGGCCAACGATGGTGATTAGGATCCCAAGCCACTGGCTGGGTAATAGCCGGCGGCCCAAGAAGGCCACAGACAAGAGCCCAGTAAAAATAATCACAGCACCTCTCAACATTTGGAAACTGGAGGCACTGGTCATGTTCAGTGCTAGATAAAAAGAGAGATATGGAGATAGAGATAAAGAGAGAGAGAGAGAGAGAGAGAGAGAGAGAGAGAGAGAGAGAGAGCAAGCGAGAGAGAGAGTGAGAGCGAGAGAGAGAGAGAGAGCGAGCGAGCGAGAGACACAGACACACACACACACACACACACACACACACACACACACACACACACACACACACACACACACACACACACACACACACAATTAGTTTTGTAACTGTGATAGGGCTGCACAGTATTGGACAAAACTGCAATAGTTTTTTCTTCTGTACTAAATGTAGTATATAAAATAGCTTTGATGTGAATACTAATGCATTAAAAGAATTATCAATAAAAAGATCATTCGTGTTCACAGTTTCATTCAAAAAGATAAACTGTCATTTTATATTTATTACACGTAAAGTGATATTTCAAGCCTTTTTTTATTTTACTGTTGATCAGTACAGCTTGTAGCTTATGAAAACCAGAAATCCAGAATGAGTTTAATTTTTAAGTTAAATTATAATTTGTCACAGTATTTAAATTTTTTTAATTGCATATTAGAATGGTGATGCTGAAACTATATATGATGCATTCCTAAATGGTAATAATGATGATACAAGATAATCTGCCTGTATTAGTTTATACTGCACACCTCCTCCCCCTGACCATGTTCAACCAGTGCAGCATAACATTCATTTTCTCCATCAGTTAATTATAATAATTGTGGTATTAATGTAGGATATAATACTTCCAAACACATTTAAAAGTCACTTAAAATGGGAATACCAGTTACTTGCTAGGGGTTTAACTAAATACACAAGGTTTTATAAGCCAGTATTGAATTCATTTTTACCAAAATTGCAGCTGTTATCATGATTATTGTTAATTTTACTTAGCACAACACCATAGAATCACCAGCAACAAAGCAACATCTGCCAATATTCAGCTACTTCAAACTGTTATCAAATTGTTTACATGGGTAGGACAGAAAGAAATGACTCAAGGAAATTACCGTATTCTCCGGACTATAAGCCGCTACTTTTTTCCCCACACTTTAAACCATGCGGCTTATAATAAGGTGCAACTTTTTTTTCTTATATATGTTATGTTCCAGGTTTTTTTTTTTTTTAACTTTGCGGGTGCAGATTATATTCCGATGCGGTTTATAGTCCAGAAAATACAGTACTCCATATACAATATACACGAACATGGCACGTGACAACAAGACACACAGAGCAGTCATTATATGGTTGACACGAAGACTTCTACTTACCAATATACATGATGGAGGTTCCAGTCATATCACAGAGGGCAGGAGGAAGAAAGAGGAGGGGATTAAAACTCTGTCCTGGCTCCATCGTAGGCTCGGGTTTTCGGCGGTCATGACAGAGAAGGATGTAGAAAACAGCCATGCAGCTCAGCTCACCCAGAAACATACACACAGCCTGGAGAAAGAGAAAAGGCAAGAGTGAACAGAGAAAGTGAATGAAACAGAACAGACAGACAGTGTGTGGATGTGTGAAAGAAAAACAACAGAACATCAACAAAAAAAAAAAGCAAACAGGCAAGAGGAGAGTCACCGATGAGTCAGCAATGTTTGCTTTGACAGATTCTGAAATATCAAGCTCAGCACTGAGCAGTTTGCAAGAGTAACTGAGAAAATACAGATCCAAAAAGTAAAACTACCTGGAGAAACGGGTGGGAGAAGAGGCGTTCTTTGGAGTCATGGCAACCAGCAGCACTAAATGTGTCAGCCCATCTATAGGATAAACAGCACATTATTATCATGTTATGTTTCAAATCAAATCTCTAACTGCTGAAAGCATCTACACTTTAACCACGGTAAACAATAAGCAAACAATTTATTTCCTGTACAGTACAGCTGGCTCACCAAGTCATAACCAATAAGACTTGAGATTCCCTTCATAAAACAAGGTTTTTGTTAATGTGAATGTCCCATCTGTACATATTTGTGTACTTTAGTAATCAGCAGATGCAGGTCAAGAAAACAACCAAAGTCCTAAAGTTTTAAAAACTTAGAATATACAGTCTACTGTCCATGTCAATATAAGCAGACACAAACAGACACGAGCAGGATAAGAAGCAGCAGTAATGTCTAGAGATTAAAAGCTCAATACTTTTTCAGTTCTGCAATTTTTATGAAAAAATCAGTACTCCAACCTTGAATATTTAGTCTAAGATTAGTGCAAAACTAGCTTTAATCAATGTCCTGGAAAAACAGTCTTTTGTGTATTGTGTACCCTCCCCTAATAACAGTATAGGACTGGGCGATATGAAAACAATTCCCAATATATTTTAGCTGAATGGTGGTATATGATACAAATTATGTGAAAATACAATGTAAAAAAATAGGACACCCCATGAAATCCTGCATCTCTAACTATATTTGGTTACAACTATATAACTATATTTACATATTGAAATTTGATCTTCAATTATTCTGACAACTAAGAATGGAGCAGAGGAAGAGCAGAGGAAGAGGAGCAGCCAGCAGTGGCTGCCCAAATCTGGGTCTGTTTATATCCCAATATAGATATAAATATCAATATATTATTACAGTAACTTTATATAAAGCTTACTCATTTACGAGTACAACTTAGAAGTGTCGAGTTTAGTTTGTTCAGTTTAGTTTTAGTTTGTTTAGAAGTTTAGTTTGTGAACAAAAATTTTTAAACTAATTTACAGTAAAGAATTAAATTAATTTCTCTCCCTTTCTTAAGTCAGCCTTTGCAGTTTACAGTGTAGCTGCATAAAACAATCACATGAAAGGCAAGGCTGAACAAAGCACATTATCACTTTGACTTTGATCATCATGATGTCTTGCCTTCACCACACACTCAACTACAACTGGTGAGGGTTTCAAGTGACTGATCATCAGTTCTTTTCTTTAAATGAGCACACAAGGGTTGATTAGGTTAATGTGTGACTTGGTACATTATGCTGTCTTGTCCACCAATCAGAATCAGGTATTCAAACAGGTATGACTGACATGTGGTTTCTGTACTGGCACTGCAAAACTGCAAGCATTTCAGATACTAAACTAGTATCAGCAAGTATGCTCCTTCCTGATTTCTTCACTCTGAGCTTTTTTTAACATATATTAGTGCTACTTAAGCACACTGACCAAAATGTGTCATTCCTATGTGTCAAGAATCTTGGGATTATCTGAAAAAAAGGTTATGTAAAATGTAATTTACATGTAAAAAGAAACTACTCTTTAAGCCACTTTAGATGGAGTACTTTCACTTCAGCTCAACTCTCATCAGCCCCCACTTCACTTGAACAGTTCCGCAAGAAAGGCTCTTCTTCCTAAACACTAGACTGACAAGACTGAATATTATATTTCTGTATTTCCAAAAAGTATATTATGTTACAAATATGATACGCCATACCTGCCAAATCACTACTGTTATGACATAAGAGTGCAGCATGGGATAATGTGTCCACTAATGTCTGCTGCACAAAAGCAAATTTCAGGAATAGTGTTACATCCTGTTTCACTGACCATGCTCATGTTCACACTCATGTTCATGCTCATAGTCTCCAATGCAAACAGGAGACAAAAAATATTGATGAATCAAATGTAACTCACATATAAAAACGTGATGTCTGCGCACGTCATGGTCACAAGAGTCACAAGAGTGACTTGGTCAAAGAAGACCACACTGCACTGTCAGCAGCTCTTACACTGATTCTGCAAACCATGACACACAAGTGCACGAGCAAGAACTCAAGGTCTAAGGAGGAATTGTGTGATCAGAAGCCAGTAGTGTGCATATATATACACACAGTATATACATACATACACGTAGCTTGAGAACACTTCAGTTCTTAGGTGCTATTATGTGTGGATGAGTATAATGGGATGGCAGGCCAGTTGAGGTGTTAAATTAACAGATCACAATGAAATGAAAGCCAAAAATAAAACGATCAACTTAAATGATTAGTCTGAATGACTAGAACAACAAAAAGAAGCAGAAAATCAATCTTGATCTCCAGAAATACACTCGAAATTAAACTAGGCATGACATTTTTAAAAGATCATTACAAATCTATCAAAATTACACAGAGTGAATGTGTTGATGCCACCAGTTCCATTAATGTTACAAGCCACGGACGACTGAGAAACGACAAAAAATCCAGGAAAATGTGGAAAATCCAGGTCGATATTAAAACTCCGCTCCGGGGTTTTGTTCCGACTGCCGTGGCGGCTGTGTGATTGGCTGAGCCACAGCGGAGCCGATCAGACAGTCGGAACACAACCCCGAAGCGGAGTTTAATACCCGGACCTGGATTTCTCCCCTCTACTAACGACAGCCTGTTACAACTGCAGTGTTTCACTTACTTTGCGGATAGTGTGTTGAGAGAGCCTGTAGTAAGCATTAATCCGGCCAGAAACAGCTGATACTTCGTCCAGGCCATGGTGACTGCAGAGAGGTCAGCACAAACATGAGCCGCTGTCCTTTTTGTTGCTTGTTTTGCTCCTGATTGGAGGAAACCTCCCTCTTCTAGCTCAGCCAGCGCGTCACGTGACGCAGCGATCAGCTGACTCACAGCTCGCGTTTAAAACGGCTGCACAAACATGCTGAATGTTGTAGTCTATGCTGCTCGTGACACCTTTACATTTACTTTCTTCAGCTTGTTTAGACGTGTGGCAGCCATTTCCCAGTCCACCCCACCATACAAAGCTACACTGCTTTAATATGGGCACCAGAAATGGCATGAGGTCACCCAACAGCAGACTGGTGGAGAGCATGCCAAGACATGAAAGTCACAAAATAGTGACTTCTTCATCCTCTCGAAGTTAAAACACTAGTATTGAATATTAACTGGATTTCTTTGCATTATTTGAGGTCTAACTTTTTAAGCCACTCCACATGACCCCTTTCTGAGTTTTTACTATTTACTATTTATAAGTTTGACATCATAACAATAGTAGAACCCTTTTGGTATTTACCTTCTCTATCAATTGGAAGGACTCTTTCACAAAGCAAGGAACCCTTGATCATGCAAAAGGTTCTTTGAGTGTTCATGATTTTACAAAACACAAAAATGACCCTGATTGACTGACAAATGGAGTGGTCTCTCTTTTTCTTCGAGCTATGGTCTATAAATCTGAACTCTTGCTTTCTAACATTGTAATTAAATGCATTTTGTTCATATTATTAAAACATATCACAACTCCATTCTAGTTAGAACTGTTTTATTGTGTAAATTTTACAGATAGCAGACTAGATAGTATTCTAATTTAAACATATTCTATGGAGTTGAGCTAAGCACAACAGTTCAAATACTGGCCAGAACTGTTCAGGTCAAAATAGACTACTGAGGTTCTAGCTAATAATGATTCTAGGTAGCATTTAGTTATAACATAAGCAGTAGCACTTTAGTTAGAACATATTCCATACCTTTGCTAAATGCTAACACTTGTGAGAACCCATTCTGTTCCTCAAGCAATACATTTAGAAAATATTCAGATATGTAGATCAGCCAGAAGCATTTAAAACCAATTCTGGGGTCTAAACATTCGGTCATTGCTGGATTAACCCTTTAAAGCCAAGTGTATTATTTGATACTTTTTAAACATCTGTAATGTAGGTTACTTATCTAAAACCTTTATTAAATACAGAATATAAATATGAAAATAAGAAAGTAAAATCAGATCCATGTTTTCTGCTCTCGGGGGTTCCACAATTTTGTGTTTTATGTTTTAAAGCAATGCTGTGCACACTGAATCAACTGGAACACAAAAATAAAAGTCATGCAGTAGAGAGTTCACAAGGCAAAATAAACAGTTGTTTGATGGTTAAGGCTTTGTAGGGTTAAGAATAGCATATCAGATATAATATCTATAACACATTACACAGTATTTATAAATATATTAAGCTCTTGACTGATAGCATTTGACACAACTATGCCATAGCTTTCCTTTAAAAATTAGATTGCCTTAATTTTATGTTTTTATTGTAATAAATAAATGTGTCAAAAGATAAATGTCTAAGTATAAATGAATCTAATTCAATTCAATTCAATTCATTTTCACACTCCTGGATTTGAATCTTTTTTTTTTTTGGTATTTTAAGCAAAAAAAACAGGATTAATTTGTGTTAGAAAGTAGTTTTCTTCTCTTTGGTTGTATTAATTGGTATTTTTGTGCAGTTAAAGTGTAATAATAGTTTCCTGCTCCTCCTCAAAGCCCACTCTGCTGTTTGTACAGTAAACGGTGGTTGACAGTTGCTCGTGGAGATTCCGGTGAATCTGGTGGCCAATCAGAGCCAAGCCTCCGCGTTCCTTATTGATTCGATTGAAGCAGAAGCCGCGCTGATTGGCTGCGGGGCCTTACGCGCTGTTTTGTTGATAAATAACTGGGAGAAGAAGGTCGAGCGTCCTGCGTAAGAGCTCGGAAATCTGAGAGAGTCTGACGGAAGACGTGCAAATCTCTTCCCTGAACTTCGCTTTGAGTTTTGCTTTAACTCTTGGTCGTCCGTGTTAAAGCTGCTGGACTGAGGAAGCCAAGTGTGCGAGAGTTGAGAGCGGCCGCGGCTCGACGCAGCGGAATGCGCTGGTCGCTGTGAGTGCAGGTCGGAGCGCAGGGGCGCGCATTCGGCGTGTCGACGTGGTGGAAGTTGTGGACTTCCTAAGAGGGAGGACGCTGCGTTTAATGCAGGCAGTGGTTGGTGGTGTGCATGTTTGGGATCGACTTTGCCCGGAGCTGGACCCGTTTCTGCTGCTGCCACCTCCGAGCACAAGGAAGAGGCCAACGACGGAGTGCAAGAAGAAGAGTAAGTGAAAGTCAGAGCGTTTGACAGAGCGACGGTGCTTTTGCATTGTGCATGAGTTTGCATTGCCATATGTCTGCTTATTACGCACGTATAACGTGAGGTGCTGAAGTCTGCATTCCTTGCAAGGGCGAGTACACACACACACACATAAACACACACACACACACACACACAGGCCGCAACAACAGAGGCTCTTCTCTGTTTCCAGAAGCGAACTGCATAACTGGTGCTTAAGTGTCTGCAAACAGTTTGTAGTAAGGCTGTGATCCACAGTGAGATCCAGAGTTATTGGCAAAGGAGGGGTCGTTAATGGTGATCCCAAAACTTGCTTGTTCTTCCTCTCTCTGTCTCTCTCTCCCATATTCTTTCTCCCCCTTCCCTCCTCACTTCCTGTAATTCATGTTGTCTTACAGCACTGTTCACGCCCCTAGTGTGCTGCGTGTTCTGCTAGGTTCCAGTGCAAGTTTCCTCTCGGGAATCAAGCAAGATAACCACTGAGACTAAACATGCCCCAATATTGACTCCATCGAATGCAGAAGAAACTTTTTGTGAATTCACACTTGCATACAGTCCAGCAGTGTCTCCTTTGGAGGTCACTGGTACAGATCTAGCTGTTATTATTACTATCTTGAACCCTTTGTATTACTACCACGTAAAACACAGTAGTAAGTAAAACACAAGAGTATTTGAAGAATATACCATTAGAAATGCTCTACAACTGGTAAAATAAGCCTTTATTTTATGTTCACTTTATATTCAAAAACAGTCAGACAGTCTTTATCTTCCACTTCATCCTGAAAAGGGTCACGGATGGTCCAGAACCTACCTGGAATCATTGGGTGCAAGGCAGGAAAAACCCCCTGGACAGGGTGGCAACCCATTCAAAGTTTAAGAACATGTTTTAGATGTACATGGTTTTCTTTGGATAGCAATGATAGTCGACTTTGAATATAGCCTTCAGCCAGATTGATATCCTCTCATGACTTTTTTAGTTCAAGCTATTCTTTCCATGTCATTTTTTGTTCATTGCCTAATAGCTTAATGAAGTAATAAATTCCATTGTTTATTTGTCTCCTTGCAGATCCCAGAACTTTACAGAATCTTGCCTGAGGGATGACCAACTGCTTAGCTGTTAAAAGCAAAACCAGTTTGGCGAAGGGGATCGAGAGGGGAAGTGTGGTGGTTCTCTTTCCTCTTCTGTATGACATCTGCCCACTAAGTCACCTCTTTCTGAAAGAGCCAGTCAGGCTTTCAAAGCAAGTTCCTCTTGGATGGTTTGTATGTACTGATGTCAGCTTCTGCAAGTTTTATTAGTTTCACAGTTTTAACATGAGCCTCTCTCCTCATCAAAGAGGGAACATCAGTAATGCTGTCAAACAGAACATTGAACCCATCGAGGAGGTGGTGCAGCATTCAGGGGACACGTTATATAATGTTGGAAGCATGGAGCAGACTCACAGCAGCACTGGCGCGAGGGTGGGCCCCAGCCTTGATATCCAAGGATCGGCTGTCTTCAAACCTGAGAAAGCATATCAGGTGTGGGGTCACTTTCAGCAGTCAGGTCCAGTCAAGTGGGTGCATCAGGAACAAGCGCAGACATCCACTTGGTTTCAAGGTATACCAAATCCAAACAAACTTAACCAGAACTTGGTTCCTCCTCTGACTGGATTTGATGATGCAAGGCCTCATCAAGCTCTGCACAAGACCAATCATGACATAGATGCTTTGCAGCAGGAGAAAATGCCTGTAGGTTCATCAGGGCCCTTCTCAGAGCCTTCGCAAGTTATGGCACCAGGCATGGAATGGGATCACCACACAATGGCAGCCATGCATCATGCTCAGTTCCAGAACCTCCAGCAGGGCCACAAGCAAGGAGACCCACAGTACCAACCTCATGCCATACGGCATGCTGTGACTGACTCCACGTTGCAGTCTTTTCAGATGGCGTTTGGACCCACCAAACAGCCCCAGGCCTCTGGCATATTTCAGCCCTTTCACAGCACTCCCAACAGCACATCGCAGAATCTCGGCTACAGTGAACAACCAAAATCACAGCAGCAGCTCTTGCATTTGCAACAGCAGCAACTGCAGCACCAGCACCATATGCAACAACTGCAGCAAATGCAACAGCTGCAGCAGCAACAGCAGCAGCAGCGACTGCATCACATGCAGCAGCAGTACCACCACCATCAGCAGAAACTTCAGCAACAGCTGCAACAGGTGCAGAAGCAACAGCAAATGCAACAGCCACTGCAAAGCCATCAGCAACCAGAATCATTCACATCACAGGTGCTTCAGCAAGATCAGCGATCAGCAAGGCCACAACAACTGGAAGACAGTCAATCAAAAGTAGATTCTAGTGTGCGGTCTAATCCAAGGCAGCCCACAACTGTACAGACCCAAATGCGGGACCCCCAGTCACCAGTTAACCAGGATTCTGAACCTTCTAAGGCACCTCAAGAACCACAAGTAATCCAGGTCAAATCTGAGTTCCTTCCCAGGCGCTCCAGACGACTGTCCAAGGATGGGCTCTCTCCAATAAGCAGTCAGCCACCCAAAGAGACTGCCCATAATGGAAGCATGGGTGGCCAAGGGCCTTCTGGAGGAGTCATCCAAAGCACTCAACGAAGGAGGAGAGCTTCCAAAGAAATCAACCTTGAGACTCTTGCTCAGAAGGCTTCAGAGATGGAATTTTTGCCTGCGAAGGTAAGAGTGATTCACTTTCTATGTAAGTTACCCCTTTGGATATTCTAAAGATACATGCATACATACATACATACATAGCTTTCTTTGTTAATCCCAGAAGGTACGTCATATCACAGCAGCACAATGAAAACAAGAGCAGAAAGAGCACAGTGCTCAAGCCTTACTAAGAAACATAAAAAAATAAGAGATATATTAAATACAATAAATAAAACATGAAGTACACATGATGTAATCATGTCTGTTGTGAACATATACAGGTAAAGTGTCTGTGTAAAGATATGAATGGAAAATATGAATATTGTCTGTGCTGAGAGCTGTGGATAGAGCAGTAACGTCCAGTCATTCAGTGAGTCTGCCAGTTATGTACATGTGTAGATAACGTGTCAGTGCAGTGATTGATTAGGAGTAATGATGTCCAGCCAAAATTAGTGAGTCTGTCCTGTTCATGCTCAGTGAGTAATGTCCCAACACAGTGAGGAGGAGTTCCACCGTGTGATCACTGTTGGTACAAACAACCTCCTGTTGCTACAGCGGAGCTGAATAAGTTTGTTGCTGAAAGTGATCTGCTGCCTGACAAGTGAGCCATGGGGGGGTGTGTTGTCAAGTCAAGACTTTTTTATTAGATGTCCAGAATAGGGGTCAGTTTGTTGAGAGTTCTCTTTTCCATCACTGCTTCAAAACTCTCCAGTGAGCATCCAAGAATAGAGCCAGCCTTTTTGAAAGACAGCAGAACAATGTACTCCAGAATACAAAGGATAGCTGAAGAAGCTCCTTTTCTCCTGTGCTAAAATTCAGTCAGTGTACATGCTGCTTAGAATTGCTCCCCTCATCCACTTATTTTAATTTGAATCCACTATGGCCCTTTGTTATGGTTGCACATTGTAGAGCATTGTGACTCCCTAGAAGAGGGGTAGGCAATTTTTGTACTGCTGCAAACTATGCAGGAGTGTGGCACTCCAGGACCATGGTTGCCTTCCCCTGTCCTACAACAAAGCTGGTAAGCAACCACCACATAGCAACACTATAGCAAACACCTTGAAAACCTAACCAACCACCTAGGATAACAATGACGTCTTAAAAACAGTTTCACCACAGTGAATCTCATAAAACTGGAGGTAGGAGCTGCCAGCTGTGCAACTATACTAAATTTCAGATTTTTTTTTAAGTTTATAATCGCTGGATATCAAATTGCCTGCCAGAAACTGAAGTATATCTAGTTTTAATATAGGTTTGAAAGTGTTAGAATATAGATTGAGAATCACCTATATCAACTATAGGTTTTTAATTTTTATTTTTGGTTGATTTTTATAATTTGCCTTTTCCTTTCCATGTAACTCTTGATTTGATTTCATGTTATTTAAATAACATATTTAAATAATATTTAAGAGTTGAAAATTTCATGACCAGTGAATAGTGCAATTTATATGTGACTTGTTTGTTTGTGTGGGTTCGTTTAACTCTTTGTGGAGGCTTTATATTTAAAACAAGGGTGTCAAATCTTATCCACAAAGGATCTTTTTAGCTGCATGTTTTTGTTTCAACAAAGCAGGAGCCCAGCTGACCAACTTTTTGAACACTACTAAGACCAACTGATAAAATGAGTGGAATCAGGTGTCAGTTGTTTCAGCTGTGTCCTTTGATAGTACACATAAAAAATCAGTTAAATAAGTCTGTGAATCATTAATAAAATGTTATATTTGTACTATGTTGATTGTCTGAAAATCCTATTGGAGTATTTTACCTCTTCTATGGGTCTGAATAGCAGCTTTTGCTCTGCAGACTGATTGAGAGCAGTTGCATGTCTGCACACCTACACATTCCACACATGCTCCAAACACATTCAGGAGTGCTGGGGACACACCCGCTCTTGCTGTGTTTGCTATTAAACACTATGTCGAAGCTCATTGAACACACCCATCTGCCAGCTCATAGTCTGTGCCAAGCATAAGCCTAGAAGAATGTAATTTGGCCATAAAAAGGCAAAAACATCAAAATGTTCAAACGGAGCAACTTTAGCACCCAGAAATTAGCAACATTGCAGAGGATTCTTGGAAAACCAAGCATGTTTTACATGCTATACAAATCAGTCACTTTCATCCTGCAAAACCAATAATCACATACATGTCCTCTTCCTTGGAGTGTGGTACAGATAACTGATCAGATTAGCTTCCACAGTGTGTCTCTAAAATTCATAAATTACTCTAGATCTACTACTTGAATATTTATCCCTAATGCAAGCAGACAAGCTTTGCTAGTTAAACAAATTCTTCATGCTTTTCCTTTAATGGGCCCATAATCTCAATTTTGAATATATTCTACATTTTACAATCTCCCTTCTCTTATAGTTGAGAATGTTTTAGGAATGATATTAATGGTCTCTGTTCTGATTGGTTGCCGCGTATTGTATCTCATTCAAAAATCAGTCTGTGTTGTGTAGCTGTTATCAGCTGAATATGTGGATATACTATATATAGGATATGTAGTATGGTCTCTATAGTGTTACAGGTCATATTACATCATATAGGTTTACATAATATTTAAGCATCCCATTTTGTTACTTGTTTTGCAATCTAGTGTCAGTCAGAGGAGGATATGTTCCGCTTTTGAGTTTTGGTTGTTTCTTCTTCATGACCTAAAAGTGTTTTTCTTTGACACCCATTTGCGTACTCCATTTGAATAGTGCTGGGCGATATGAGCTCAAATCAATATAACAATTAATTGAACATTTTACCTCGATTATGATTATTGAATGATTTTTTAAAGGGGTGATAGCATTTTTCTTTGGTGTAAGCTGCTCAAATAACTCAGTTAAATTAGTGCTTTGAGTTCTCCCTGTTGCATTGACACAGACTGTATATATATATATATATATGATAGTATGTTGTTATGGGCACAGTACACATAGTGGAGAGAATATTAACAGAATTATAAAGAAAATCATTAAAATAATCAATAGAGGTCAGCTTAAGTCATTTTGAGGTTCTGAATGTCGGTTATGATTAATGTTTGATTAATTGTCCAGCCCTAGTTCAGATGCCATTCTCTGTTAAAGCTACTGTGTGACAGGACCAGTTATGAAAAGTATTGAATTCGTTTTTTTCTCCTTTTTTCTGACATCATATACAGTACATTACTGTTCAGAAATCTTACTAATCTGAATAAATTATATATACATGTGTTTAATGAAATGTTTATACCTGTTAACTTATGACTTTAGAATAAACTTTAATGTGTGTCAGTGTGTCAGCTTCTACCATTTCCAGAGCACACCTGGTGAAAGTAAATTGATGGAAATAATATTTCTAGTGTTTTCAGTTCATTTCCCGCATCTAGTTCATGTAATTTAGTAGTCTTTAGTGCTCTTGCACTTGCTCTAATTATTATACCAAGGACCTTACTGGAAAAAGTATCTACTTTTCACAATTGCATTTATGTTTATTTGTGTTCATGTCAAATAGTAAATTGGGATTTTCATTGTTAAACATAGTTTTCTATCATTTTATCCCATTTTTCCTTCCATCTCCTTCTTTTTTTTCCATTACCCTAACCTCCTTGGTCCTGACTCTACAGCGTGATGAAGGCTCTGGCAGGCAGCCTGGAATGCTTCCACTGGTGATTCCAGTCTCTGTGCCCGTTCGGAGGAGTCAGGCTCAGACGGAGCAGGCAGGCAGCTTGGGTCATGAGCAGAGGCCTTTTCCAGAGAGTGTCCAGCAGCAGTTTCAATATGATCGCAAACCCTCTGTTATTGTGGCTCGTCGCCGTTCTTTAAGGAACTCTACTTCTGACAGTTTTAACCAGGTACACTAAGCAAATACACATTATTGTTTGTACATTTGTAAATGATTCATTAGCCATTAGAATTGCAAAAGATAGTTTCAGAGATTAAGAAATAGATGAATTTAAGATGATGAAAATGTTGGTGATTCTAAAATGACTGAGCGCTTAAGAACACAGATATATAGGTTAATATTCAGAATGTCAGGTATTTGTAAAAGGAACAAATCTTGGTGTAAATAAGATGGCGAGTAAATGGACAACATGAAAAATAGCTGATTGTACTATTTATTTATTTAAACACTCATTGTTTAATAATAAACACTAAATTGTTACTCAGAAAGTATACTAAACATTTAAATACCTTGTGGGCATTATTTGTAACATTTCCATAAATGCTGTATAATCTGTTATTAAATACAATCATAATTAATAATTTGACAGGTGAATCTGAATTTGTGAATTGCAGTGTATACACCAAAGTAGATGTAATGTCACGTTTTGAGCATATTCACCATATTTGACTTGAATGTTGTTTCTGTCAAAAAAAAACACCTGCAAAATATTAACTTTACAGGACAAGCAAAAAAAAATCTGTGAGTGTAAGGTGTAGATCTTGTCCTTTTTTGAGTATTCATGTTGGCCCATTCATCATAAAATTTAAACAATGCAAAGAATAACAAGATGTCATATTATACAGAAATGCAGAACCATGACAAATGAGATACAGTGATATAAAACAGGAGAAACAATATGTGTAGGTGGTCACTTTATGTATATATTTTTAAAGGATGAAGAGCGAGAAGATGGGAAATCTTCTGACAAGATAAAGCGCCGGCCCCGGCCGGAGCCCCTGGTCATTCCTCCACCCAAACCCTGCACTTTCATCGCCCCTTCAGTTTACTCCAGCATCTCATCCTACCAGAGTCACCTGCGGTCCCCTGTCCGCTTGCTGGAACACCCACTGACTATTCCCCCCTACACTCCTCCACCTATCCTGTCACCAGTACGTGAGGGAACCGGACTTTACTTCTCAACCTTTCTGTCCTCCATAGCTGCTGGCAGCCAGACACTGCCTCCACCACCTACACCCAAAACAGCTTCCAGGAGCCTCCTACGTTCCAGTAAGGACCAAAGAACTGTTCATTTATTTGACAATAATTACTTCATAACTGTTTCATAAAGCTAACTAAATACATTAGTTCTTTGACTTGGCCCTTGACGTGCCTTCTAAATATGATAATTATGACAGGTGCATTAGAAACTGAAGTAGAACTTAAATGTGGTCCATCTGGTGGGCCCCAAGGCTGCTTTGAGAACCACTACTTTAAATGTTTCATGTTATGAATGATATGAAATACAGTTTTGCTGATTGCCTGTGAAGTAAGTAAAGCTGATGGTGCTGTATAACATGTATAGCAGTACATTTGTAGACACCTTTTTTATGTTGACAATTTTACAGCCAGTTCAGACATCACTCCTCCAGTGCTTCCTATGATTGGAGAGGCCACGCCAGTCAGTCTAGAGCCGTGAGTACAAAACATTTGTTACATATTCAACATGTTCTACTTCTGTTTTTGTCGTGCTATACATAATAAAGTAATAGGTTTATTTTAAATTACTGAGCAGTTCGATATAGATTGAGGTGAGTGTGAAATAATTTGGCACGACATTTTAATTGTTGATATATAAGCTACATTAAGGTTGTAGTAATTAAGATTGTTAAGATTAAGACATTAAAATTGTTGCGAATGTAGTAAACACTACATTAAGATTAATAAATATAGTAAACACTACATTAAAATTGTAGTAAATGTAGTAAACAATACATTAAGATAATAAAAAATCTAGAAACAATACATTTTAGGAAATGTAGTAAACACAACAATGAGATTTGTAGTAAGAAATGAGAATTGTGGTAAATGTAGTAAAATGTACATTACGGTTGTAGTAAATGTAAACACTACATTAAAATTTAGAAAATGTATTAATCGCTAAATTAAGATTTCAATAAATGCAGTTAAAGCTATTATTTGATTGTAGTAATTGTAGTTAAAGCTACATTATAGATGTACTAAATGTAATTAAACTTCTATTAAGACAAAAATATGGTTAAAGCTACATTAAGTATTAATGTTCTAGTCACATTACAGTATTGCATTATCTCTTTTAATTTCAAGAAGAGTTATGTCTATATTTTGTGCCATGTATATTGAGAATTTCACCCAGTCCTTCTTTTTTTAGGCGCATAAACATTGGCTCACATTATCAGGCAGAGATTCCAGAGCTTCAGGACCAAATTTTGGCTGAGCAGGATCAACACAAAGCTACTCTGTTGTGGCTGCCTTTGCCAGAGGTTGAATCTACACCCTCCCAAAATGAGAGAGGTGACTCAAAATGTCTGCAAGAGCGTACAGCAGGGGTCACCAACCCTGCTCCTGGAGCATTACCTTCCTTCCTTCAATTCCAATCCAAATTTAACACACCCATTCAGCCAATCAGGAACTTCTGAAGGCAGTAATTAGTTGGATCAGGTGGATTAGCATTGAAGCTAAAGTCTGCAGGAAGGTAGCTTTCCAGGAGCAGGGTTGGTGACCCCTGGCTTATAGATATCTCTTGTTTAGATTTAAATGTCTCTCAACATTTCTATAACATTCTATGCACTTGTTCACTATGTTATTGTCTTCTAGTGGATAGTCTAATGAACCTGGCCTGCTCCAGTGTCTTTTGTGGAGGAGGAACCAATGTGGAACTGATGCACCACTGTCTTCACGAGAACCGAGGTGATATCATTGTAAGTTGAGAAGACTAGCTGTATTGTGTTCTCTCTAGGTGGCGTTACATGATACACTCCAACACAGTTCAGTTGCATGAAATAAACATAGTCTGTGCATCTTTTTAGAAAACCCTGGAAATGTTGTGGATGAAGCACCCTATTTTCAACAGGAATCACCATCTCGCAAGTTACCATTATGCAGGTAGGGCACATGGCTTGGTTTGACATTTTTGGAAGTGTGGGTGTGGGGGGTGTTCACGGGGTGTACAGTATTGGCTTGAAACAATGTAATCCTTGATTTGTAAAACCAGCTCAACTGTGAAACTCTCATATCTCACTCATATCTCTATCTTTTACTACTTTTACAATAGACAAACAAAATCCGGTGTAAGAGCAGCTCAGCTGCGTGGAAGAGGGAGGGGGAAAGGTTTGATTTTTGTGGAAATTATTATTTGTTATTATCAATGCAAGTCTTCTCTAAATAGTAAAATTAATTGTGAATCGATGTGTGTGACTGTTCAAGTTTAACTATTTCCTGACTTACTTGGAAGACCAGACCATACACTTTCTACCAACAGTGGGGAAAATAAGTATTTGATACACTGCTGATTTTGCTTGGTAGAAGTTTCTACAAGAAACAAGAATGGAGAGGTCTTTATTGATTATCCTGTCCCCTTTGCAGAAAAGCACCCAAAAAGTATGATGTTGCCACCCCCATGCTTCACAGTTGAGATGGTGTTCTTGGGGTTATAATTATATTTCTTCCTCCTCCAAACATGGGAAGTGGAGCAAGTAGAGTTGATACCAAAAAGTTCTGTTTTGGTCTCATTTGACCACATGACCTTCTCCTATGCATCCTCTGGATTATCCAGATGGTCACTGGCGAACTTCAAATTGGCCTGGACATGTGCTGGCATGAACAGGGTGACATTTTAATCCATGATGGCGTAGTGTGTGGACAGGTGTCTTTTATACAAGTAACAAGTTCAAACAGGTGCAGTTAATGCAAGTAATGAGTGCAGAGTCTGTGAGAGCCCGATCTCTTGTTGGATGTTAGGTGAGCTAAATTATTTCATGCAATGAAATGCTAATTAATTGTTTAAAAATCATAAAATGTAATTTGCTGGATTTTCTTTTAGATTCTGTCTTTCACAGTTGAAGTGTACCAACAATAAAAATTACAGACCTCTCCATTCATTGAAGTTGGGAAAACTTGGGAAATGTATCAAATACTTTTTTCCCCACTGTAGTTTATCTAATCAGTCCTTCATTAAAGCAAATCAAGTGAGCTGCTGGTTGTGTTCTTTAGTATATTCTAATCTTGTTTTTTTAAACCATGTTCTTTTAACTGTGTTATTCTAAATGTGTCCTTCTAATGAATACAGTCAACAGCACATTCTCACTATTGACTTCATATTTATCATGTAATTCTAATGATATTTTATGATACAGTAAAATCTAGTATTTTTACAAGCATAACTTGTGACTACCTTCAAAAATAGTCGTAGTGCTTATGACTGCCCAAGACTTTTGCACAGTACTAAACCTACTGTCAAAATTTTCACCTACTGTAATAGAAAGAAACAATGTCATTGCCAAAATCAATGGCAATAATTGTAGGAATTTGGTGTCTTTCACAGACAGATTCTTACTGTTCTTGTCATTGTAATAAATGACAAGAAATAAATGGAAAATATCCCGGGGGAGGGCTCAATCAGTCAAATCAGTGTGAAGAAAGATGGAAGAAAAATAAATCACTGCTATTTGGGTAGACCAAATTTAAGGATCTACACGAACTTGGTTTATTTTAAACTCCTGTTAGATTTTTGCCCACAAACATGCCTTCAGACATGTTTTCAAGAAACAAGGGTTAGTGTGATTTTTTTAGATACCAAAATGGCTTGTGAGAGTTCCATCATTCTGGAACCAGAAAGGAATAAAATATAGAGTTCAATTATACTGCAATTACTTTAGAGACTGAAGAGAACCACCCATGGTGTTTATGTGATGCAATAACTCTTTGTATATGATTAGTTAACACATTTGCCCTGATTACAAAACAATTGAAATCACAAATAAAATAACCTTGAATAATTAATAATAAATAATAGCCTAATTGCAGTCTACATTTTAGTAGACAATGTAATACTTTCTGAATACATTTAGGAGGAGAGAATGAACATAAGAACTGAAAACTGTAAATTTTTACAAGTGAAAAACAAAAAAATGGTGTGTAAAAATTCCATTAGGGTCAGACTGCTGGACTGTGGATGAAAAACGCTACTTCAACAAGGGGATCACTGCATACCGGAAGGACTTCTTCTTGGTGCAGAAATTGGTATTGAGAATTCCATTTCCTATTTATACTGAGCAAAATTATGGTCTGTTAACTGAAGTATAGTTTTTTTAGATACAGGCCTGTGTAATTGTTTGATTTTCTGTTCCGTTTTTTAGTTTTTCATTCAAAGTGTAGTTTTCATGAGTTATTCTGGGAATTTGTGTGTTTGTATTTGTGTCTGAGTAGGTGCAGAGCAAAACAGTGGCACAGTGTGTAGAGTTTTACTACACTTACAAGAAACAGGTGAGGGTCGGTCGCAATGGAACATTCACATTCGGCCCCCCAGATCCAGAAGAGAGGCCCTCTGAGGTAGGGTAAAATCAGTTGGAGCTGGATTCGTTTTCAGACCAGATTCTGTTTGGCAATTTGACAAACTTTGACTCACTGATTTCCCCACATTCTCACAGCATAGATTAGCATTTTAGATACATCCAGTAGCTTATCATGTGCTGTACTGCTGTGTCTATTTGCAGCCTTTGTAATTCTGTTGAAAAGAATTACTCTTTCTAAGAGAGCTCAGTGTTCATCCAATTACAGAAGACCATTCACATCATAGCTAATACTGATAGGCTGTAAAAGTAAATACACTGCAGTTTTGCACTCTAAAATTAGGGATTGTATCAGTAATCACAAAGTTTACTTAGGTGAAACTAATCCAGCCATCCCTCCCTCCATCCATCCATCCATCCATCCATTATCTGCTGCTTGTCAGGGGTCTGGGTCATGGGGCAGCAGCCTAAGCAAGGAGGTAAATTGAGAGGCTTTTTTCCCTATTCACCACAACAGACAAAGCTCAGAGTCCACAACACCGCAGATGCTGCACCGATGCACCTGTCACCCTCCCGCTCCATCTTTCCCTCACTCATGAACAAAATCCTGAGGTACCAGGACAGAACCTGCATTGTTCCTCTTGTATCTGAGGTTCGACCATTAGCTGGACTTTCTTCTCCAATACCTCTGCATAGACATTGCCAGGGAGGCTGAGGAGTGTAATCCCCCTACAATTGGAGCAAACCCTCTGGTCCCCCTTTTTAAGAGGCACTGCCCTGATTTCCATGTGATGATGCAAAGATGTGTCAGCCAGGACAGCCCCACAACATCCAGAGCCTTGATAAACTGTGGGCAGATCTCATCTAACTACCCTGGTGACATCACCCTATGCTTTGTATGAGTCCCTGCCCCAGCCCCCAAGCTCTGCCTCCTCTATGGAAGACATGTTGGTGGGATTGAGAGGATCCTCAAAGTATTCCTTCCATCATCTGATAATGTCCACAGTCATGGTCAGCAGCCCCCTATGCCCACTATGTACAGTATTGGTTGGGAACTGCTTTCCCCTTAAGGTGGTGATCAGTTGACAGCTCACCTCCTCTTTTCATGCGAGTGTCCAAAACACATGGCCACAAGTCCGACAATACAATTATAAAGACGATAATGAACTGTAGCCTAGGGTGTCCTAATGCCAGGTTCATTTATGGACACTCTTCATTATGGATAAACTGTACCAAGCACAGAAATCCAATAAAAAAAACTCCACTCAGGTTCAGATTGGAAAGGCTGTTTCCAATCATACCCTTACAGTTTACACTGTCGTCACCCACATGAGAAGTCTCCCAGCAGAACAATGGAGTTCTTTCCAGCATGCCCTACAAGGACTCCTAGAAGGCAGGGTACTCCAAACTGTTGTTTGATGCCTATGAACATCTGTTTCACAGTCTGAAGACAAAGGGAAACAAACCTCTCATCTACCAGAGAGAACACCAATGTACAGGTGGAGAGCTGGAGAGATATAAGTAAACTTACTTCTGCCTCTCTCCACAGGCAACTCCAGAATAGAATATAGTACAGCCCCTTTTGACGTGATGAATTCCATAACCTACACTGTGTGTCGAGGTGAGGCCAACTACATCTAGTTGGTACTGTTCAACCTCATGCACCAGTTCAGGGTCCTTTTCCACCAGAGAGGTAATATTCCATGTCCCAATAGTCAGATTCAGTAGCTGAGGATCAGAATGCCAAGACCCCCGATCCACATCGCACTGGACCCCCATTACTACCCCTCCCATGGGTGGTGGGCCTATGGGAAGGGGCACCCATGTTGCTCCTTCGGGCTGAGCCCAGCCAGGCCCTATGGGTGAAGGAGCCCCTCTCTTGGGCCTGGGTTCGGGGTGAGGCCCCGGTAACCCAATTCTGTTTGTTCATGAGGGTATGGAATACACTTTGTCTGGCCTGTCATTTAGGACCAGTTTGCACTGGGAGACCCTACCAGGGGCTAATGGCCCTTGACAACATAGCTCACTCAGGCACGCAAACCCCTTCACTATGATAAGGTGGTGGTCCAAGGAGGATCTAATCCAACTCAAGTACCATGTAAAAACAGCTGTTACTTACTCTTAAAGAAGTAAAATCTTGTGCTTTAAAAGAGTGAAGGAATATAAACATCAGTGTCCTCAGGTCGGCCAGCTGAAACTGAGAGTTTTTACCCATTAATGCAGATAATACGGCAAGAGAAGCAAGAACAACCCGAAGAACCTGAAGAAACCAAACCAGAAGTGCGGACAGAAGAACCTAAAATGGTGGGGGCTGATCATTTCCAATCCATTTCTCACACATTTCAGGTGCAAGAGAATGTAAGTGAATGAGCTCATTGGGTGCAATAAGTTATACTTATTTTTACAATACATTGTAATAGCTAAATTCTATAAATTTGAGCGACAATGTAAAATTATGTCTGGTTAAATTGAAGGGTAGATTTATTATTAGACAACTGTAATACACTGTTATACAGTTAACAGCATCCTATAGCTAAATTCGTGGTTTGTTTAGTTTTGATTGTTTTGACTGATGTAATGCAGTCATCCTAGATTGCCCCGTGTTGTCCATATTAGTGTTTTCTTTGACACTCCCACTTCCCAAGTCAAGAAAATGCTTGCTAATTAAATGGGTTAAGAACCATGAAAACAAAACAAAACATCTGGAGTACCTCTGTTGGAATACATGAATGGCTTTTAACTGGTGTTTGTCCAGGTGGATAAAGTTTTGGTGCTAAGTATTCCGAAGATCAGCTCCATGGATGAGACCATTGTAATGAAACAGCAAACAGAAACACCTTCTTCTGCTCCAAAACCACGTCCAGAAAGCACAGGGAAAAGAAGTCAACCACCAGCTACCTCCAAACCTCAAGGAGAACCTGAGGGTGTGTTCCCATGCAAGAAGTGCAGTAGGTAAGTTTGTGTGTGTGTGTGTGTGTGTGTTCCAATATAAATTAAATGTTAATATTGTGAATAAAGGGATATTAATGGGCATTTAGTTTATTAAAGACAAATTCAACAATATTGAAAAATTAATTGATTTAATTGATTGATTTTGCCTAGCCATAAATGTTACTGTTTGTTTGTGTATGTGTTTTAATTTTTTAACCCTATTTGTGGAGGGCTCATGTCTTATCCAAATTATGACAATCTGCAGGGGCTTTCGTGAACTTCTCCACTGAGCAACAGTGACTGTTCTGTGCCAGAAGCTGAATCATTTCTTGTCACTGGAGGGGGCTGTGTATGCAAAAATGCTGTTGCTACACTTAGTTCCCTCCCACTTTAAATGGTTCTGTTCTAATATGCCATTAATTTGTGCATTAGTTTTACTTATTTTTTGAACCAATGAAAAGTAAAACTTATTTATAATTTCTATCTGAGTAATTATCATATATTAAATGTTAATTGTATGAGTATTACAGAATGCAGTTGATGAAAGGTAAGAGTAAGTCAGGGTCATAGATTGGGTTTAGTGTAAACAACTACATTGTAAAAATTGGTGGAGAGGAACCAGAGCATTAACACATGTAGCCATTTTATTCTTATACAAAACCACTGTTTATTTTGCCTCATCTTGAAAGAAAACTTCAATTCATTTTAAATGTTGGAGTAAAGAGCCTTGGGGCCTGTGACCAACAGGGTGTTCTACAAAGTGAAGAGCCGCAGTGCCCACATGAAGAGTCACGCTGAGCAAGAAAAGAAAGCAGCAGCAGCAGCGCAGAGACAAAGAGAAGAAGCAGAGCAGGCTGCAGCCAAGGCCAGGCAGGAGGCAGCAAGGAGGATGGATATAGATAGAGAGACATTTGGAGAGGGAAGACAAGAAGACAGCAGTGAACCAGAGGATGAGCGGGATGAGGACTGGGCCTGAGTGGTCTTCCTGACAGTGACTTATTCTTGGAACAAAGATTTGACCAAATATATTTAGGCTTTTTTCTGAATAATAAACTAAATTATTTGATGGCAAATTGAAACGATTTCAAAGCAGTATCAACTGTAACAATGACTTCCACCCACTGTAAAGACAAAAAGTGAAATGACCCTTAATTCTTCTTTTACCTTGCCTACTCAGAGAACCATTTGAATCCTTAAACGATTATTTTACTGGTTAACGGTATTCTGCTTGGCTAGCAAACCTTTATGTAGATGGTTGTTTAAAAATGCTTTAAACTGTTTAAAAATTGTTCAACGTAGGAACCATTGGAGTTCCTTAAAAAAATGTTGCACCCAAAAGGAATCAACTGATTGGAATGCATGACTGCAATGGTGTGGTGCCACATTGTTATGCAGTCACTCAGAATGGTTTTGGGTCATCTTCAGTGACAAATCCTAATTTTATCTTGGTGGAGATGACCACCTGTGCCAAGATCAACTGTTTGTTGTCATGCATATAGAAGACCTGGTGTCATGGTTTGGTTGCAATTTTGTCCGATGCCAGATCACTTGGTCTTCATTACAGGCTCTTTTACAGCTCAAAACTTTGACAGTGTTACATTAATGAGGTCCTGCAACCAGTGGCCCTGCCTTTCTGAGTGCACACTCTGGTACACTGTACACTCTGGCAGGACAAAGCTTGTCTGCATAATGTTTTCAAGATCTTGGCTTGAAGACACTATGAAGATATTATGCCATGGCCAGTCACGTCACCAGACCTGTCCCCAATTGAAAATGTATGTGCAATCAACACTCCACCCCTAACGCAAAATCAGCAGGAACTGAGTGAGATTACTCAAGCTGCATAGGATGGATTATTGCAGGACAGCATTAGGAATATCTACAATTCCATTGCGAAATGTCTGGTATGTTGTTTCCAAATAGCACTGCAGTCAGACACTTCCTGTGTGTGTGTGTGTGTGTGTGTGTGTGTGTGTGTGTGTGTGTGTGTGTGTGTGTGTGTGTGTGTGTGTTTGTGTGTGTGATGGCTTGCCTGTGCGACCAAACACTAGCTTGTGTTGCCAGTGAGGGAAAAGGGCGATCCTGTCAAATATCAGTCAAACGGTCAAACACACCAGTAATCTTCATCTATGAATGTGTTACCATGACGATATTTGCTCTCCATCAAAACCTGCTGTATTGTGACTCTTTGATGCGTGACCGAAATGGAGTTGAAAACAGAAAGCTAATGCAATAAAACCTGAATGAGGTGGTAGAGAAATCTAGCTTTAATAGTTTTGTAAAGAAGTCTTAGCTAATGTACATATGTTGTTTATATGTGCTGAGATGTTAGACTTCCTGAATGTAAGTTTATCATAGACTACATGACTAAACCAAACTAGGCTCTTAAGAAGGGTTCTTTAATAAAAGCAGTACTTCAATATAGACCCATGTCAGTTGAAAGAACAATTTGGATGCTATGCTTCTTTGCCCAGGGTTCTTTGGATTGGTGGAAAAGCTTTTGTACATGGTTCCATTTAGAAATAAGGTGCAAAAAGGGTTTTGTGATTGGAGTCAAATAGCCCTTGTTGTTTAGAATGTGTATTTTGAACATTCTCTAATGTTTTTACTGCACCTTTTGTAATAAAGCAGGTTTTATTTTCTGTGAATGTCAAATTTACATATATATGTAAGACTCTTATTTCAATGTGCATATAATCTTAATTTCTTTGAATGTGACTGTTTAATAATGGTTCAAATGTGTGAAAAGGACTGTTAAAGATATTAGAGAGAGATTATGATCAGAGATTTTATTACAGTTCTATTTTATTATCACTTTAAGGACACACTTTTATTGAGATAATTTCACAAACATGGGTAATTTTAATTAGATTGTTTTTTTTTGCATGCAATGTATAAACTGTTGACAGTGTAACATTGACTTTTCTGTGTATTTGTTAATTTTTCCTATTGTATTACTCTTTGATAATGAGAATGCACATTTTTTTTACAGAAGTGGGTCCAGGGTTTGAATGTTTGAATGTTGAAAGGTTTGTTTTTAATCAAACAGCCAAACATCTGGAGCTGGGGTATTCGTCATGACTGTATAGCCATTCATCTGGTTTTTGTTTTATATGTTTAATGAATGGTAGAAACTACAGAATAATAAAACTGTGCCTTGAACCATCAGCCTGAGCCTTACGTTCTTCCACAGTGATTTGTTTTCCAATAAATATTATTCATATAATATCATATTAAGAAAACTATCATATATCTAAAGTCATTACCTGTAAATAGACATAATTGAAACACTTTTTTGTTATACTTTGATCCATGTGGCTCATGAAAATGAGAAATTCAGTATCAAACCAATGGAATGTTTAATTTTGAGTTTGAAAATATATAAAATGATGTTATGATATCATAAATGATATAAAATATATAACACTTGTGTAATGTTATCAGCAAGTAATTCAGCTTGGAAAACAAATTAACTCATTTCAAAATAATTTAAATTTAAACCAGTTTAAATGCTAAATGACGTGGGATTGGGCAGTGCATGTTTACAGCTCTGTCCCCATATACACGCTCAACCTGCATACAGACAAGAGGGGATGGGGCTAATGACATCTCACCCTTTTTGTTCTCTTTTTTTCAGAATAAAAAGTCCTGAGAAGGGATAATACTGATACATACATAATAAAAATAACAAAGGACATTCAGCTTGTAGATTTTAAATGCATATTTTGAAGAACCTATAAATATCATGGTCGATCTAATCATTACAAATAGCTGATCAACATGAATGCATTTTCAGCTCAAAAACTCTGGATCATCAATTTCCAACAGGATTTCTGATCTGTAACATGTTTTAGTCTTTATAAGCAGAAAAAGTAAATATTGTTCGAAAATATGGTCAAATTCAAGCAAATATCTAAATTCAGCTGAAGCACTATTTGAGTAGCCTCTGATTGCCTGAAAATAATATCTGGCATGTGTGAATGTCTCCTATAAATACATGTACAAAAACAATGTTTTGGCAAAAAAACATCAAAATACAATTATTTTTTATTCATTGCTATGCATATCTGTTTTCATCACACATTAGTGGTTTACAGTGTTGTTTATCATCAACATTGCTTTCATATGATTAACATATACTGCACATTTGACCAAACAATAAATAGATGCATCCCACTTAATGTCCATTGAAATACTAACTACAATATCTTGAACAGTGCTGTAACTTTTCTAACCTTCTCTGGAGCAATCTAACATTTATGCTTATGAAACAGATATGCAGTTCATATGAAGGATAAGATGAATATCATGATGACCAAAAGACTGACAGAAATCTGTATTCTTCCACCTACAGAAAAGAAACAAACAATTGGTCAGTTTCATCTTCCTCACATTTGCTAAGTAGAGTTTCCTAAGTAACTTGTGTTCAAACACTTTTGCATGCTCCTGGTGGCCTTTATGGATATCTCGTCTGTCTTTACAGATTGTTGGCTTTAGGGGGGTGTTAGCTACCATATCATAGGCTATGCAGGTTTGTGAGGTGCTTCAAATAATTATTATTCAGGTAATTATTGTTTTCTTTGCTCAGGGCATTTTCATGAAGAATGAAAGAGTGATGAAGTGTTTGTGAGAAAACCATGCTGATATGACCAAATAACAGTTAAAACACTTATCAACCAATCAGCTTGCATGGCTGTAAGTAAGTGTTGTTTAATGTTCCCTAAACACAACCTACAGTACAAACATTCTGAATGATCAACGTCTGCATTGTGTATTCCAATGATCTCACCTTCTCCCTTGGTTGTGGTGTCAGCTGGTAATGTTGTTAGGGTCTGGGGTGTTGTTGCTGATGAAATAAAAGACATTTGAACTTAGTATTAACTAATATCGGAAGGCGAGAAGTCTTTCTCCTGTAAAGTTTCTATTTTTACATGTTTTTCTTTGGACAGAAATAATTTCTGTACATTTTTTTAACATCATTACCATTATGCTGTCTGGAATTTGAAACAGTATAATTGACCATGATCATTAAAGTGTTTTGTCTTGGCTGTTGCAGCAAAATTGACATTGATCTAAATAGGTGTGTGTTCAGCCATATGACAGTTATGGAGATGTTTTGGGGTTTAAATAATCCTTTAGCTAGACCAATGTGGGGCTAGAAGTACTAGATACCATGTGCACACTTACACAGACCATGTAAAATGAGTATGATTGCTGGTGTTGTTAGAATAAACCTTAGATAACGCTGAATGAGAGTGAGATATCAGGAAAGTATATTACCACTCTCCCACAGTGGTATGTTCAGGTCAAGGACTTACAAGATTCAAAGTTCTCCACAAGCATGCCTTCAGTATCACTGAGACTGCCATTGTTGGGTGCAGGCTTTACACCCAGCAGTTTGCACATTAGCGGGTAAATGCTGACACTGTCGAATGGCTCAGCTAAGTAACCTTTCTTGAAGTCTGGTCCAAATGCTCTGAATATGGTTTTCATGTCCATTTCCTGATTACTGAAGCCATGGTCTCCTTTGTTCACATAGAAGATAAACCTCTGCAATAAAAGACAGATTAGATGAACACACAGAAATGGTTTGCCATCAGGGACGTTTCTAAGCACACCTTACATGAACTTGAATAATCCTTATATACTTTATTTGCAAACACATACATGCAGACAGCTTGTTGATAGGACTCTCTGTAAAAGATAAACAAGTAGGTCCATATACTGCTTACCGAGTTCAAATTGAAGCCCAAGTCTCCAATAAGAACAATATCTTGGATTCTACTGTTCTTTGCAATGTGAAAGTGCTCAGGAATCTCTTCTTTCTTGTATACAGTTAGGTTTGGGTGAGCATTCTTCAGAGCATCATACACAGCCTGTTCCTTGCCTTTCCGGGGTCTTATCATGCCAAATCCCCCATAGTCCAATAGGTCAAAATGGGATAATGTCAGGAAATTCATGTAATCAGAGAGTTTAATTTCCTTAACCTCTGGGGCCTTCCTAATGGTGGTCATGCCATGATCAGATGTGATAATGACATTAAGGCTATTTGCTAAATTGTTCTTTTGAATAGACTCCTTCAAATATCCAATGGTGCGGTCAATCTGTTCAATGATCTTCCTTCTCTCTGGGGTCTCTGGTCCTACCATGTGGCCCACATTGTCAGGTTCCCCATAGTAAAGAGTAACAAAGTCAAAGTCTTCCTTGCTGTACCAATCCATAACCATGTCGATGTTCTGGCGCCACTCTGTTTCATTATCGTCAGGATGGTCATGGGGCTCTACTAGAGATCTGTCCACAGCCTGTCCACTGTAATTCACTCCACCACCAGGATAGAAAAATGAGGCAGTCTTCAGACCCTATAAAACAATGTAGGTTAAGAACACTATTGGAAATACAAATTTATATTTAATAGTTGTTAAGAGTTATGAGTGGTCTTCAAACCAGTCCTTAGGGCCTCTTACACCAGAGGTTCCCAAACGCAATCCTGAGGACTGCACAGAAATTCATTCTCATCTAGCACATCTGCTTTAATTCAAATAACAAGTTCCTCAAAGTATATGAGAGTTGGAAAAACAAAGAAATTTGTAAAGCATGGCGGCCCAAGGACTGTCTTTGGAAACAACTTTTCTAGAAATCCCATATGTTACCTTTATCCCATGTAAAACAAGTATTTAAGCATTTTTAATGAGTTGGTTCAATTGTGTTGGGAGCTTGGATAAGGTAAAAGCACAAGTGGTGTAAATGTCTTAAGCCAGTACAGAACAAACCTGCAATACTATATGCTTTTTAAAGGAATGTATGCGTGTTAAAAATTGTAACAATCTTACAATCTGTTTAGTTGCAACTTTTTTTTGGTATTAGCATTTTAGTATGTTAGTTTAAGAATTTAAGTTGCTTAAATCAAAGAACTACGACCTTTTTAAAAAAGTAATAAATTGTATTATATGTTGAATATTGATATTGAACAGCAAATACAGGCTGAAATACTTCCTCACCTGATTCTGAGCTGTTATCCATAAGGGCAGAGCTCCATTATCCCACCATTCTGATCGTTTCAGAGTTGCTTTATGAGTTATTTTCAGAAGAGATGTGGAATTAAACATCATGTTATGAACAACTCCGTGATCTTCTATCCATCTTCCTGTATAAAGACCAAAAGGATAAGTATTGAATATAATCACACTGATGTCCAAAGGTCAGCAGGTAAAGTGAAGGGAGATTTCACAGATTCAGCTCAACTTTTTAAGGAAATCTTGAGTGCTCATCAAACATGCATTTCCACCTCAAGTATGTGGAAAGCAATTCTGTGGTTGATGTAATACCAAAGAAACAGATAAAATGGAGAAAATAAAAATACTGTGAGTAAATAGATCTTTCATTATCACTTTATGAACATCTAATCTCAGGACCTTGAACATGTAGATATGAAGATGACTTTGTGAGCTGAAACTGCACTCACTTGTGTACCTTTGCAACCTTTGAGATTATTTTGTGTAGAGAACTACCAAAGTGCTTAAGAGACTATAAAGTCAGTTTAACTATGTTAAAAAAAAAAAACCGAACCTTTGTACTAAACTAATGTTGCCTCTGCATATTGTTATCAATACCTAATGAGTGGGCATAAATACAATACTGATTTCATTATTTATATTCAGTGGAGTTAAGAAAATTTATTGTTTCTGGTATCCATTATCTTCCTTCCCACAGGCTTTGCAGATGAACATAAACACAGTAATCAGAAAGGGCTGTTGGTCAGCAAAAGTGATTTATTGGTTAGGATATAAGTTTTAAGTGTAAGTGGTTGCTGTTTCTCTTTGAACTCCAGTCACTGTAAGGAACTGTGCAGTTTGACCAGCAGCTCAATTAATTTACTTTAATGAAGACTGATTAAATGAACTAGGCACTGAATGGTTGCATGAAATACTACTATTGCTCTGGGAGCACTATGATGAGCTTTTACACTCACATCTAATCACCATGGATTGTTTATTTATTGAGTTATTTGTCGATGTTAGAGTATCCATATTCTGTATATATATATACACATAATGATATTCAGAACTAATGTGCTTTAAGGTCACATTATTTGCAATCAGGTCACGTGGAGCTCTGCTTGGGTGACCTTTCATTAACATTATTACCATGTGACCCAAATTAACATGCATTACAATTACAGTCCTGAGGCCTTTAGCAGAGGAGGGGTCAAGCTTTATGAAATGTAACATTGCCTGTGAACACAACCTGGTATATTCAAGTGAGTAAGTGTTTATTTGTAGAACACATTTAAAACCCAACTGCTGCATGCAGTTTTTAGACATACCACAAATATCAACATACTACTATTCATAAAAACGCAATATGTAGGACTACAGTTATTCACAGGCATCCACAGAGTTAAACAAAGCAGACCAGTAAAATATATTTTAAAAGCAGAGACAGGGGGTGCAGACCTAATGTCCAATGTTAGTCTGCTCCACAGCCTCAGTTCACAATCATAAAAGCCTGTAACCCATGAGATTCAGCTGAGGCTGTGGAACAGCCAAAAGCAACTGATAAAATCTTTTGCTATTATACAATCATTGAGATACAGAGGTCTCTACACTCAAATTTAATGGTTCCATACAGATTTCAAAAAGGTTTGTTGGAGCAAAACCACAAAACCTGAAAATCTATGTTCCTGCAGATTTTATCTAACACGCCCTATCACCTTATCAAGGACTGATCAAGTTAGCAGGATCTCCAAGAACAGGGCTGCCGAGCACTCTCTAAAAGGACTGATTTTGGTTCCCTTTAGAACACTTCAAAGAGTGGTTCTTTAAAGCAGGAGTTCTCAGCCTTTTCCACCTCATAGCCCATCAGTTTATAACTGGAAACTTTAAGGGCCCAGAAGAAAGCAAAACTCCACTTTTATGTACAATTGATTTTGCCTTTTATATCTTCAGTGCTGACACTGAAATTGGCCTGAACAGGAGCTTAAAACAGCATGTCTTCATGAAATAATCTGTCTGACTAAGATCAGATGATATGTCTAGTTGAAGTTCTTTAATTCTGTCTAGGAGCTGTTTGTCTGTATGTCAGACCGCATGTTAACAATCTGTCTGCTAACGAAATCACAGCATATCTGATGTAGTCTGGCTCATACTTGATGATTTTATTTTCTAAGAAACAACGTCACCAGCCCACTATGAAAGATGGGCCTGTGGACCCCTGTGGAGTAACCCTTCTTTAAAGGATGACTGTGATTACAGAGATTACAAAATATGAAGGATTTTTTTACAATGTTGAAAGAAACTCCACATAATGTTTAGGTTTTGTTACAGTAGAAATATAATGGAGTACATTAATAGTATTCTTCTTACTCACACATTTTTATCATTTTACTTTTTTTATCATTATCAATAATGAATACGTAAGCATTAATGTGGGAATTCTATTTATGCATAGTAAAATGAATGTTTCTGAAACTGCACTGTCTGGAAAAAATACATCATTAAATAGTCCATCACTTAAATCTCATTTGAATTAATGTACTTACCAGTAGATAGTGTCATTACCTGTAATAGTAGTGAAGTGTGATGGAGAGGTCATGGTGATCATGGGTGGTGTGATGTATTTCGCCTTCACACCTTCTTTTACCAACTTGTCCATATTTGGTGTCTCCACATCTTCATCATAGTTCCATCTGAAACCATCAAATGATATTAGCAGCAGCTTGTTAAATTTTCGCTTCACTGTGCTGGACAAAGGCTTGCAGTCCACATAGAGAGACACTACAATAAGCAGCAGAAGTTCAGATTTCATGTTGAGAGAGAGTCCCACCAAGCACCAGTAAGAACAGTGAATGTGAATCTCTGCTATATATTCAGTGTCAGTGGTGAGATAAGATTGTGCTGAATGCTGTAATCTTACAACACTGAACTTTAATACTTGTTGACATGCATGACAGTATTTTCAGTCCAACACTGAACTGTGCAGTGATGAGAGGAATAAGGACTGTTTTTTATTTGTGAAAAATAAGGTGAAAACAATACTACCATCATTTTTTTTCAGGACTGATATTGATACCTTAACTTCCATTCAGATTCATGTATGATAATTCACATTTCAATATCACTAACTAAAAGTGAGTGCAGCTTAAACCAGATAAAAACATGTAAGGTGCAGGAGAAATAGATACTTTAATGTTAAAGCTCCAATGTATGCATTATTCCTATCCTCATGAGATCATAGGTTTCATCTCTGGTGATGGCAAAAAACATCTGTGCCAGAGAGTCACACTTGCATAGCTGGTGGCATTGTGCAATGTGCAGGATAAGATCTGGCCCTTGGTTCCCCACCCCTGTTGTACACTGACAATTGCTAATCCAGAGTGTTTTATGAGACCAAGGCTGGAGTTCTACTGTATATACACAAATATATGAAAAATATATTAAAAATATGTTTTATCAATAGCTACAAGAATAATAACACTCATTGACTATTCTGATTAATCTTATTTTTGTTGTGTGCAATGTAAATATGTAGTACATGGTATATTTTTACTATTATTGTTATTATTTATAATATTAATAATAATAATACATTATTTTATCATTATTATTATTATTATATTATCATGTTAGAATTATAACAATTATTTTCATTATAAAATATTTTTTATAATGATTAATTATATTATTTTTATGTAATTATTATTGTTATATTATATTCTTATTATTATTGTTATTATTATATATTATTATTGTTGTTGTTATTAATATATACTATTATTTGTTATCTTTATTATTATTATTAGCATTATTATTATATTATTATTAACATTGTTATCATTATTATATTATTATTATTATTTTTATGATTAATCAGTATGATGATGATGATTTAGTATTATTATTATTATTATTATTTTATGATTAATCAGTATGATGATGATTCAGTAGTGTTATTATTGTGATTATTCAATATTATTATGATGATTTAGTATTATTATTATGATTAATCAGTATGATGACGATGATGATTCAGTATTATTGTTATTATTATTATTATTATTGCTATTAATAATCAGTATTATTATGATTATTCAGTATTATTATCATGTCTATTCAGTATGATGATGATGACTCAATATTATTATTATTATTATTATTATTATTATTATTATTATTCAGTATGGTGCCGATGATTATTCAATATTATTATTATTATTATTATTATTATTATTATTATTATTATTATTATTCAGTATGGTGCCGATGATTATTCAATATTATTATTATGATTACTCAGTATTACTATGATTATTCCGTATGATCCTGATGATGATTCAGTATTACTTTTATTATGATTATTCAGTATTATTATGATTATTCAGTGTGATAATGATTCAGTATTATTATGATTATTCAGTATGATCCTGATGATGACTCAGTATGCTGATGCTGATTCAGTATTATTATGATTATTTATTATTATTATGGTTATTCAGTATGATGATGATTCAGTATTATTATGATTATTCAGTATGCTGATGATTATTCAGTTTTATTATGATGATTCACTATGATGATTCAGTATTACTGATTATTCAGTATGCTGATGATGACTGTATTATTATGATAATTCAGTATGATTATAATTCATTTTTATTATGATTATTCAGTTAGTACATTTACATTTGTGGCATTTAGCAGACGCCCTTATCCAGAGCGACTTACAAAAGTGCTTTGCTGTTTACTTAGAACATCCTTAGCTAGTAGATAAGGCTGGAATCTAGAGATTCCACACATTTAGACCGTGTTGAAACAAGTCTTTATGGAGTTAAGTACTCCTGAAACAGATGAGTCTTCAGTCTGCGTTTGAAGACATTGAGGGACTCGGCTGTTCGGACTCCCAGGGGAAGTTCGTTCCACCATTTTGGTGCCAGAACAGAAAAGAGTCTGGATGCATGTTTACCTTGCATCCTGAGGGATGGTGGGTCAAGCCGAGCTGTACTTGAAGCTCGAAGGGCTCTTGGTGCAGCTCGAGTTTTGACCATTGCCATCATGTATGGAGGGGCTGGTCCATTTTTGGCTTTGTAGGTCAGCATCAAGGTTTTGAATCTGATGCGGGCAGCTACAGGGAGCCAATGAAGGGAGCGCAGCAGAGGAGTTACATGACTGAATTTATGAACATTGAAGACGAGCCGCGCTGCTGCATTCTGGATGAGTTGCAATGGTCTGATGGTCCGCATAGGAAGGCCAGCCAATAGGGAGTTGCAGTAGTCTAGTCTTGAGATGACAAGAGACTGAACAAGCACCTGGGTGGCCTCTCTAGACAGAAAAGGTCGAATTCTCCTAATGTTGTAAAGGAGAAATCTGCAGGACCGAGTCAGATTTGCAACATGAGCTGAGAATGATAACTGGTCATCCACTACTACACCAAGACTGCGTGCTTCAGCAGATGGAGTGACCAGTGAGTTCTCAAGGGAAATGGTAAGGTCAGGATGAGGACCAGTGCTACCAGGAATGAATAGCAGTTCGGTCTTGCTGGGGTTGAGTTTGAGGTGATGGGCTGCCATCCATGATGAGACATCAGAGAGGCAAGCTGAGATGCGGGATGAGACCTGGGTGTCGGAAGGTGGGAAAGAGAGGATGAGTTGAGTGTCGTCAGCATAGCAATGGTAAGTAAAACCATGAGAAGATATTACTTTACCAAGAGAAGTAGTGTAGAGAGAAAAGAGAAGAGGACCAAGGACTGACCCTTGAGGAACACCGGTGGATAGTCTGTGTGGAGCTGATGTGGCTCCCTGCCATGTGACCTGGTAAGAACGCTCTTCCAGGTATGATGTAAACCATTGTAATGCAGAACCAGTGATTCCAAGGCTACCGAGGATTGACAGGAGGATCTTGTGATCTACTGTATCAAAGGCTGCAGAGAGGTCGAGGAGAATTACAACAGATGATAGTTTGGCTGATCTAGCAGCATGGAGTTTCTCAGTGACCGCAATGAGAGCAGTCTCTGTTGAGTGTGCCGGTTTGAAGCCAGATTGGTTTGGATCCTGTAGATTGTTTTGATTGAGAAAGAGAGATAGCTGATTGTAGACAGATCGTTCGAGGATTTTTGAGAGAAAGGAGAGCAGTGATATTGGTCTATAATTGCTAATGTTTGAACCATCAAGAGTTGGCTTTTTCAAAATTGGGACCACTCTGGCAGTTTTGAAAGTAGATGGAACATGACCAGATGAAAGAGAGCTGTTTATGGTGAAGGTAATGAAAGGAAGGAGGTCAGGAGCAATAGTCTGGAATAGAGAGGAAGGGATAGGGTCAAGGGGACAGGTGGTTGGATTGTTGGATGTGAGAAGATGAAGGATGTCAGCTGTGGAAAGTGGAGAGAAAGAGGAAAGAGATGCAGGAGGAGAAGGGTGCCTGGTGGGAGGAGTAGAAGTTGGTGGAAGGGAGGGTGGGAAGGATTGGCAGATCTTATCAACCTTTTCTTCAAAGAAGGTGACAAAATCTTCTGGGGTGAGGGTGGTTGGAGCAGGGGGGGTAGGAGGGTTTAGGAGAGAAGAGAAGACAGAGAAGAGCTTACGTGGATCAGATGCCGATGCTTCCAGTCTCTCCTTGTAAAAGGATGATTTGGCAGTGGTTACTTCCACTGAAAATCGCGAAAGGAGAGCCCTGTAAGCAGCGAGATCGGATTCCTGTTGCGTTTTCCTCCACTTTCTTTCAGCTAATCTCAACTCTCTTCGGTTGTTGCGCAGAACCTCTGTCAACCACGGGGAAGGTCTGGAGGTTCTTGCAGGTCTTTGAGAGAGAGGACAGAGAAGGTTGACTGAAGAGGAGATGGATGAAAGGAAAGTGTTTGTCGCACTTTCCAGTGGAAGGGAGGAGAAGGAATCAGGATGTGGAAGGGTTGTTAGAATAGTGGAGGTAAGAGAGGATGGGGAGAGAGTGTGGAGGTTGCGATGGGGGGTGGAAGAAGTTGGGGGGACAACATGTGGAAAAGAGGGGAGGGAGAGCATGAAGGACATGAGATGATGGTCAGAAAGGTCAAGGGGAGTAACTGTCAGATCCAAGGCAGGGACAGGTCTGCTAAAGATTAGATCCAATGCGTTGCCTGCCCTGTGCGTTGGACCAGACTGGTTAAAGGTGAGGTCAAAAGAAGAAAGAAGTTGGAGGAGACATGATGACTGCAGTTTCTCAGATGGAAGGTTGAAATCACCAATTAGAATGAGTGAAGTCTCAACAGAAAGACTGCTCAGGAGAGTATCCAATTCATCAATGAAATTGCCCAATGGGCCAGGAGGTCGATACAGAACAATGATGTGGAATTTAGTCGGAAAAGATACTGCAACAGCATGGAATTCAAAGGAGGAAATATCAAGATGTGAGAGTGTGAGGGGAGCCGATCGCCACCCCCGAGAGACAAGCAAGCCTGTGCCTCCACCTCTACCAACCCTTCGTGTAGAATGAGAGAAGGTAAAGGCAGAGGACAAGGCAGCTGGAGTTGCAGTGTTCTCAGGGGTGATCCATGTTTCTGTCAGAGCCAAGAAGTCCAGAGATCGTGCAGATGCCAGGGCTGAGATAAAGTCAGCTTTCTGTACTGCTGACTGGCAATTCCAAAGCCCCCCAGATACCATCACCTGAGAATCTGATGAAGCAGGCGGGTAAATGAGGTTATTGGTATTGCGATTTCTGTTACTGCGGTAACGTCTTCTAGTGTGGCAGGATGTAAAGACTGGGATGGGAAAACACATGTTGAAACTAGAGGTTTCTATAAATTGTCAACTCAACAATTCTATCATCAAACCTAGCGGATGTCCCTTCAATTTATCGAGAATTGCAGTCTGGAACACCGCCCCTGCAATTAACACCTTAACTAACCCGAAACCACACCTGATTTCAACTAACAGGATAGGTACATGGTTAGATAAGACAGACTAAAGTTCCTACAGAGTCTAATTAAGTAAAATCCAGAGAAAACAGCCTAACCTTACAAGCAGAGAAGAAAGATTCTAAGTACAAGAAACTGCAAGCACACTGATGACGCTGATGATGATTCAATATTATTTTTATGATGATTCAGTATGCTGATGCTAGTTCAGTATCATTATGATTATTCAGTATCATTATGCTGATGATGATTTAGTATCATTATGATTATGCAATCAGTCTGCTGATGCTGATTCAGTATTATGAATCAGTATTATTATGATTATTATTATGATTATTCAGTCAGTATGCTGATGATTCATTATTATTATGATTATTTAGTCAGTATGCTGATGCTGATTCAGTATCATTGTGATTATTCAGTCAGTATGCTGATGCTGATTCAGTATTATGATTATTCAGTATCATTATGCTGATTCAGTATTATTATGATTATTCATTCTGTATGCTGATGCTGATTCAGTATCATTATGATTATTCAGTCAGTCTGCTGATGCTGATTCAGTATTATTATGATTATGCAGTATCATTATGATTATTCAGTCAGTCTGCTGATGCTGATTTGGTATTATTATGATTATTCAGTATCATTATGATTATTCAGTCAGTATTATGATGATTCAGTATTATTATTATGATTATTCAGTATCATTATGATTATTCAGTATCATTATGATGATTCAGTCAGTCTTCTGATGCTGATTCAGTATTATTATTATTATTCAGTATCATTATTATTCAGTCAGTATTATGATTCAGTATTATTATTATGATTATTCAGTATCATTATAATTATTCAGTCAGTATTATGATGATGATTCAGTATTATTATTATGATTATTCAGTATCATTATGCTGATGCTGATTCAGTATTATTATTATTATTCAGTATCATTATTATTATTCAGTCAGTATTATGATGATTCAGTATTATTATTATGATTATTCAGTATCATTATGCTGATGCTGATTCAGTATTATTATTATTATTATTCAGTATCATTATTATTATTCAGTCAGTATTATGATTCAGTATTATTATTATGATTATTCAGTATCATTATGCTGATGCTGATTCAGTATCATTGTGATACTTCAGTCAGTCTGCTGATGCTGATTCAGTATTATTATGATTATTCAGTATCATTATTATTATTCAGTCAGTATTATTATGATTCAGTATTATTATTATGATTATTCAGTATCATTATGCTGATGCTGATTCAGTATTATTATTATTATTATTATTCAGTATCATTATTATTATTCAGTCAGTATTATTGATTCAGTATTATTATTATGATTATTCAGTATCATTATTATTCAGTCAGTATTATTATGATTCAGTATTATTATTATGATTATTCAGTATCATTATGCTGATGCTGATTCAGTATTTTTATTATTATTATTATTCAGTATCATTATTATTATTCAGTCAGTATTATGATGATTCAGTATTATTATTATGATTATTCAGTATCATTATGCTGATGCTGATTCAGTATCATTGTGATAATTCAGTCAGTCTGCTGATGCTGATTCAGTGTTGTAGTGTTGACTGTGTGGCTGTGCAGTGCTCAGTGCAGTGTGACCCAGCGCTTCTGCGCCGTTAGTTAGTTATTTATGTAACAGACTGAGGTGCTGTTCAGCGGCGCTTCCAGAAACACACGAGCGATTTTTCAGGGCACAGCTGGGGCTCGGGCTCGGATCCGGCGGCTTCTTCTGTCTCCAGCGAGCGGGTCGGGGGCGGAGGTGTGCTCTTCTCTTCGGGGCTGTTTTGGGTTGTAGGCCGATGTTCATCCACGGTGTTCACAACGACGCCATGCACTTCAAGCCGAGCCGCAGCAGACTGTACAGCACGCGTTGCTGTGGCTGTTGTCACGTCCGGACGGGCACCATCATCCTCGGCACCTGGTACATGGTAAGCCCGAGCCGAGCTGAGCCGAGCCGAGCTTTCGGCGGCGGGTTTGTGTGGGTGGGTGAAGTGCTTGTGCGGACGCTTCGTTAGCCGTCTCGGTAGCGACCGTTACCCCAGAAGGAGTTGAAATTACGGGTTTAGGCGAGGTTGTTGACACGACTAACACCACAACCGTCTTATTGCTTCAGCTTTTCCACAGAACAGCTTCAGCGCACTTGTTTCATCCGTTAAAGTAACGTTTAAAAACAGCAGCAGGCTAAATGTTAGCCTGTTAGCTGCTCCGACGCTAACGTGCCACTAAAAGTCCTTTTTGGAGCTAAAGTCCAGTTTCAGAACTGAGAGCAGGGCCGCGGAGGGCTTACTCTTTATTCTACTTTATTCTATTTCAGTCTCTCAGACGCGTCGAGAGACGCGAGCAGCTGGTTTTCCTCCTGTAAACTCGCCCAAAGCGGGCTGCTCAGCGGACGTTACATATGCCGTGCTTTAGGCTGCCCTGAAGTCGGGCCTAAACTTGTGGGTTTCCACCTACGAGAACACGGTTTCCAAACTGCTGGGGTGAACACAGCTGCTGTCATCTTGGTGTGCGCAGGACATTGATCTGGCAGGACAGTGGCTTTGTCCTCGTCTGTCTTGATGGACAGGCTGAACAGAAAATCAGAGATCAGTTATCAGTTAGGGATCAGGGATCAATCATTGATCATTCAGTGATCATTGATCAGTCAGTGATCAGGGATGAATTGATCAATCAATGATCAGTCAGGGATCAATTAGTGATCAGTCAGGGATCAATAAATAAACAATCAGTGATCGAGCAAGAAATGTGAGATTCCTTAAGTTCTGATCAGGACTGAATACTAATAGACAGGCTGTGCAGTTCATTAAAGCAATGGGAATAATGAGTCTAGACATAGATGTGTTCAGGATTGTTGATTGTCATTCATCAAGTGTACAGGAAGTGAAAGTGAAATCTGAACTCGGTGTAGTCTGACTGCCTCCAAAGTTATATACGCAAGTATAATTAATAAGGACAGCATATGAGGTGAGCCAATTGAACAAATCCATAGTGACTGGAGCTAACGGAGATATCTTCAACCCAGCCTCTGCTCTTATTTTTCTTCTTTATGTATGCTAATTTGTATTTGTTCTAATGTGCCATTATTTTGTGTATAAGCCATTATTTTAATGCTGTATATGCCATTATATACACCATTATACTGTATTGATGCTGCTGCTAGAACCTTAATCTAGGGATCAATAAATATCTATCTATCTATCTATCTATCTATCTATCTATCTATCTATCTATCTATCTATCTATCTATCTTGTTTAGTAGAGTATACAGTAAGACCATGTTCATGTTTACAACTCTCAGCCTCTTTCTCTAATAAATGCTCTCTTTTAAACTTCTCCCTTTTCAATCTTTTCCTCAGGTGGTTAACCTGTTGATGGGAATCTTGCTGACTGTGGCAGTTACCCACCCAGAGAACGTTCCCACTGTCGATCTGCAGTATGAAGTTATCGAGCACTACTTTGCCTCAGACAGAATGTCAGGTACTTTTTGTTGTTAAAGGCTGATGTTAATGTGCTCCATTTGTGTTGTTGTGATTCGGTATGATCTCTAAATAATGGAGCTTGTGTGGGTTAGACTGGAGAGGATGGATAATAAACTGTTTTCTTTATCTTTTCTTTTAGAAAATGCTTGTGTGGGTTTTGCCATCTCTCTACTGATGCTCACCATCAGCGCCATGATGGTGTATGGTGCTATCACCGTAAGTGTGTATAAGCAAACCAGATGGTGCTGTGAATGGTTTTGTCTTAGGATACTGTGTAATAGTTTGAGTATATGACATTTGGTCACAATTTTCTAAGTGAGAAGTGGACAAATCTACTTTTTTTTGCACATTCTGAATGTAACATATTGGAATAATACAGAATACCGTAACCGTAGCATACCATGGTAAATTAAGGTAGGTGATTGTGATCATGCACTAAAATGTGCATGTTTCTGTAGAGGATATGAATCCATTTAAACTGTGAAGATCAACAACACTAATTTTACCAGCAGGACCCAACTTTTGCATACAGATATATCTGATTTTTTATCAACATCCTGTTCAGCGTACATGCTTCCTTAAATGTTGCTGTACTCAGTCAGTTCAGCATAGGTTTTTTGACATGTATTTAGTGTAGTTAATGATCACTGTATTGACAGATGCCATGGTAAATGCACCATTGTTCAAGAAACTACATTAATCATTAATAGCATAACTTAAAATTGTTGAGGAGTGAAAAGAGTGTTTCCATTTTAGTTACTGACCCCTGTTAATGTTACAGTGTGGGCACCATCATGTGAAATTATTTATATTTAAGATGCTGGGAGAAAGACACAGAAAATCACTTGTGAACATGCTCACATTTATGGATAGTTAAATTAAAGAGGCCATATTTCTCTCATTCTCACAGGTTGTAAACAGTGCCAAAGTTTCAAAGCGCTGTTCATACCTCAGTCCATATATGGAAATTGTGGTATTGCAGCCCATTTTGTATTCACTGTTTCTTTGAAGTCAGTAATTTACATATCCTCTACTCATACTGTTTTATATTGTGAATTCACAGTGGGTGTCTTAGGGCTGAGTGATAAATATTTATTTAATAGCAATATTTATTTTGATATTGGATTATGAACAGAGTTGGATAGCCCATATCGGATATATCAAGTTTTAAAGTTTTTAAATAATGTTCCATTTCAGTCTTGCGGAATCTAAGTTCTGCTCCCTCACTCTGTTCCCCTCTGTCCCTATTCACACAATCATGTACACACTGTGGAGGGGGCATAAGACTTGGTGTGAAAATGAATCAATCAAATTTCAATATGTTTAAATATGATAAAGGCATATCATTTTGTTGGGAGTCCTAATTTTTTCACACTGTATTTTTCACATCATGGATCATATCGTGTATTGCCATTCAGCTAAAATGTATATTAGGATATGATTTTTTATCAATATCATCCAACCTTAGGTTGTTTGCATTAGAAGAATTTGCACAATGCTTTCCTAGCATCAGATGCTAAATACAGGGTAAATGTGTGCAGTAGTAGGGTTTATCACCAAGCCCACAAGTGATCCTCGAGTAATTTGGTTTGAATTGTGGGTGATTTTTAAATTGCAAAGCCTACATGGTTTAATGGTTGTACAGATACCTTAAGTGTTTGTGTCATTTATACTAATCTGCACTTCACAGTCTTGCATGATGGCGCCAATCATAACAGGTTTGATTTCTGACATAATGTATTGTAGTTTCAGTGTGACCTGTACATTTGTCCTAGTCAAGCTTGTTCCACCTTGCCTAGTGAATGTAGCAATAAAAACCTAATGCCCTTAAACACCTAGAGTAGACAGATACCTTTTGACTTCTTGTCCCATATTTCTAGTCTTGGACTTTTTAATTGATTCTTATATATACAGTGGGGCAAAAAGATATTTAGTCAGCCACTGATTGTGCAAGTTCTCCTACTTATACAGATGAGATAGGTCTGTAATTTTCATCATAGGCACACTTCAAGTATGAGAGACAAAATGAGGGGAAAAATAAGGATTTTTAAATAATTTATTTGGAAATTATGGTGGAAAATAAGTAATTGATCAATAACAAAAGTTAAACTCAGTACTTTGTAACATAACTTTTGTTGGCAATGACAGAAGTCAGACATTTCCTGTAAGTCTTCACCAGGTTTGCACACACTGTAGCTGGTATTTTGGCCCATTCCTCCAGGCAGATCTCCTATAGAGCAGTGATGTTTTGGGGCTGTCACTGAGCAACATGGACTTTGAACTGCCTCCAAAAATGTTCTATGGGGTTGAGGTCTGGAGACTGGTTAGGCCACTCCAGGACCTTTTTTGGCTTTTTACAGAGCCACTCCTTCGTTGCCCGAGTCATGTGTTTAGGATTATTGTCATGCTGGAAGACCCAGACATGTTTCCTCTTAAATGCTCTTAATGATGGAAAAAGGTTTTGGCTTAAAATATCACGATACAGGGACCCATTCTTCCCTTAACACAGATCAGTCATCTTGTCCCCTTTGCAGAAAAACAGCCCCAAAGAATGATGTTTCCACCCCATGCTTCACAGTAGGTATGGTGTTTTTGGGATGCAACTCTGGATTCTTCTTCTATCAAATACAAAAAGTTCTATTTTTGGTTTCATCTGAGCACATGATCTTCTGCCAGTCCTCTTCTTGATCATCCATATGCTCTCTGGCAAACTTCAGATGGGCTTGGGCATGTACTGGCTTAAGCAGAGGGACACGCCTGGCGCTGCAGGATTTGAGTCCCTCTCGGCGTAGTGTGTTACTGATGGGAGCCTTTTTTTTCTTTGGTCCCAGTTCTCTGGAGGTCATTCATCGGGTCCCTCCATATAGTTCTGGGATTTTTGCTCACCATTCTCATGATCATTTTGACTCCAAGGGATGAGAGCTTGCGTGGGGCCCCAGATCCAGGGAGATTATCAGTGGTCTTGTATGTCTTCCATTTTCTTACAATTGCTCACACAGTTTATTTATTCACTCCAACCTGCTTGCCTATTGTAGATTCACTCTTCCCAGCCTGGTGCAGCTCTACAATTTGTCTGTCATAGTTGAAGTGTACCTGTGATGAAAGTTACAGACCACTCTCATCTTTATAAGTTGGAGAACTTACACACTCAGTGGCTGACAAAATACTTTATTGCTCCACTGAATTGATTATATAAAATTGTTCTTATATTATCAGTTATATTCTAAATTGATGTAATGTATGTGATGTTTAGTTTAATTCTGACAATGGGGAGCATTCAGGGTGAAAGATTTTTTACCAGGAATTGTGTTCATATTCATTATAAATAGGCATCTACACTGTATAGGCAACAAAAAAATCAACTGATTCAACAATGAAGCTGTCTGTTTGTTTTTCCTACTTCAGCACCGCGATGGCTGGCTCATCCCATTCTTCTGTTACCAACTGTTTGACTTTGCTCTGAGCTGCTTGGTGGCCATCAGCTCCCTTACCTACCTTCCGAGGATCAAGGACTACCTTGATCAACTGGCAAGTGCTCATCCTGTATCTTCTTTGTGGTTTTTTAAAACATATATAGTTTTATTTTTTAGCTTGGACCGAACTGAAAAATCGAAACACATTTTCCAAATAATGTTGCAGCGCTAGTATGAGCTTGCATCCAGTGAGGAGTGTGGAAACCTGAGCTGTTTTCATTGAAAGTCCTATATTCTTCACAATGGTCAGTTTTAAACTGTGTATTTCATAATATGCATTTTGCTTTCAGCCCGACTTCCCATACAAAGACAACCTTCTCTCTCTAGACTCCAGCTGCCTCCTGCTGTTTGTGCTCATCTTTTTCGCTGTCCTCATCATCCTGAAGGTATTCCAAACTTACGATTTGGAATGCACATAGTGCAGATTGGGTACCTTTTTTATTTTGCTGCTGATGCTTAGGCAGATGAAGACCTTAAGTAGGGGTTTATTGAGTTCTCATTATAACTGTTGAAATCTATATATAATATACTTTGTAGGCCTTCTTTTACCTGGATCTTCAATGGTTAGGACCCCACAGGATGACCACAGAGCAGGTATTATGTGGGTGGCGTGTCATTCTCAGCACTGCTGTGAGACTGACATGGTGAAGGCATGTTAGTCTGTGTTGTGCTGGTACGAGTGGATCAGGCACAGCTGTGATAGGAATGACCCACCACCCATACAATATTTGCTCTGTGGTGATGTGGGGTCCTAACCATTGAAGATCAGGATGAAAGGAGACTCACAAAGCAAGCAAAAAAACATGTTTATATGTTACACAAACACTATAAACTGACTTGTTTTATTTACAGGCTTACTTGATCAACTGTGTGTGGAACTGCTACAAGTACATCAACAATCGAAACATGCCAGAGATTGCGGTTTATCCTGCTTTTGAGGCCCCACCTCAGGTATTTCAACTACTGCAACATCCAGTTTTTTAGGTTTTTAGCAAAATGGCTGTTTTTCTGTTGGTCACGTCAAATATATTTAACCATTCTAACACATTCCAAGGTCACAAACTTCTGCAAATTAGTATGCAAATTTATTCTAATGCAAATTTATGAGCAGTACTTCACACTTGATTTCACCCTTGGATAGATATTTGAATGGAAGTAGCGTCAGAACATAGTTTTACTAACTGAGATGCAATTTGAACCAAGCAGTCTGAGTGTGTCCTATGAAAATATGTTAAGACCACAAGAGATGTAACAATAGCAGGATTAACATTTTTGAAGTCAAGTATAGTAATGCCTACTGCCAAATGATTCTGTGACAGCGTATTCTCTTTATTAGTACACATTTTTTCAAATGCAAGCATATTGCCAACCTGATGCTAGATTGTTTAGATTTTAAAATATTTAATTTTTTCAGTTTTGAAAATGTAAAACATTCTGTAATTTTATTTCGTAGTCTGCTTCCACATTTAAAGAAAATTGTGGAAGTTATTTGTTAGCATCTTATTTAGATACAGTGTGGTGCTCGTGAATTATTTTTATTTAGAAAAGTGTTAAATAAGTTTTAATAATGCTTCAGGTTTGATTAGAACAGTGATCACTCCTGGAGATGTCCCATCCTGCAGTTTTGCCTCCATTCCAAATCTCCTAGTCCTTATTTAGCTAACCAATGATTGAAGACAATAATAGTTAATTCTGCGTGAAGCTGACATCTGTAGGAGGCAACATTTCCAGATTCATGTTTGGTTAACACTGCTGCGGAAGAAAACATAATCAAGCCACTACTGTGCAGTGTACTGCTCATTCCTTGCCAGCAGAGGGCTCTCACTGCATAAATAAATTTGTGCTTGCCTGTTTGTAGGATTGGAAAAATGGAAGATTTTTTGTGGCTCTTAACAAATATTCCCATATATATAAACCCACACAGGTTTGCCATGTTCGTACATTCAAATCCAAACTGATCACCTGGAAATAATATTGTGGACTAGAATTATAATCTGATAATGTTATTAAATGTATTGAATGCCATTCTCTTGTGCTTCTTATGCAGTATATCCTCCCCACCTATGAAATGGCCATGACGATGCCAGCGAAGGAGCCTCCTCCTCCCTACATGCCTGCCTGAAGTTCATGTCTCTTTCCTAATTAAAATCACTGCAGATACTCATGGCCTTTTGATCCCACCTTCCAGTCTGTAGAACGGAGGGTGCTAAGATTTCCCCACCACAATTATCACTTTAAACCTCTGCATATTGCATAGACTTAACCATAATTGTCATTAGCATGACTCAATTGCCTCTCATAACGTGTTGTGACAGTTCATCACTTACAGATCTATTTTTGTAAAGTAATAGAAAACAAATGATATAAGAATTTGCAGTAGGTTTTTGGGGAAATGGTTGTACCAGGTTTGGGGGAATTTGGTTTGTGGTGATTGCCTCATCGCGAGCTGGAACGCATAGACAAATTGTGCTTTTGACAGCATTGTATAGTTTATTCCTTGTGGTGATGAGTTTCTGCTAAGATGGGGGTGGAACATCTGCCAGCGAGTGATGCACATGAGCTTTCACTTTTCACACCTTTTTTCTCTGTTTTTCATGCTTTTATTGGTGGCAAAGTTGAAGAGATATTGTGAAAATAAATTTTACTTTACCAGTTTGCTGTCCACTAACATTTAGAAGCACTACTTTCTCGCTTGGCTAATGTAAAGGAACCTGTTTTAGTTTAAGCGTCTGTCTTTGACAATCCAATGTGAAACTAAAAGAAACCTTTTTTTCCATTTGTGTATTTTGTGTGAAAGTAAGATTTTATCCAAGCATAGGCGAAAGAGGTCATAGCACTTTATTTTGTTTTATATATTTAGTGTTGTGTCAGTCCACCCACCCATCCATTCATTGAGCTATGTACCAGCATCTTTAGCAGCATTCATCGTGCTCTGTTGTTGTGATAGATAGTGGTCATTGCTTCAACACATTGCCGACAAGAGAGGAGGCTGTTTTTCTCTCAAATGAGACGATGCTTTGGAAACTGCTAGTGTTGTGAACATCAATGGATGCATGCTACTCCCTCTCTCTTTCTTGATCTCTTTTTTCTTGTACATTCTGGTGAGCTGATTACTTAAGTAATAAACAATTTGAAACATTGGTATCTTTTTTCATGCCTCAACCTATACATCCATAAACTAAAGGCTTGCCTCTAGATTGCTTTCCACTCCCAGTTGGTGAATCAGGAGCAGTGGGCAACCACCTGCATCTTTAAAATTCACAGAGAATGGAGGTATTTTCACAAATTATTAAGCCTTTTTAGTAGTCAGTTTGTGGACACATGACCTCTACTGATGAAATATTGGGTGGTGTATTATCCTCAGCATTTCTGTGACACTGACATGGTAATGTTTATGGTAATATGTGCAGCTGTTAAAATTTTCCAGAGTCACTGCTGAATTAAGTGTTTTTTTTTTCATATAAACAGTAACTTGTTAACAAATGGTTTGGGGGTCAGATTCAGGCCCTGGTGTATAGTATAAAGCAATGTGTAGTGTACAACTTTAGTGTAAAAAAAACCCCAAACAACTAGTATTTACCCCTGTGTTGTTATAAAGCAAGCTCAGTGGGAGCTGTATAGATATTTCTCCATAACTCACTGCATTCTGACTGAAGGTAACAGAGGTCAAATGAAAGTTACTTTGTAAAAGTTTACCAGCTAAAATGGTGTAACAGGCAATTTGTTTATATTAAAATTTTTAAGTACTCCTGAAAATAATTTTAAATCAAGGTGTGTCCATTAATTACAGGTGTGTACAATCTTTTAATCAGTCAGTGGGTCTATATATAGGGCTACAGGTAGCCATGGTGCTGTTTGGTGACATGGTGTGTACCAGTTGGAGTTGTCTCAGGAGATTAGCAAGAAAATTGGACAAACCTTAGATGGTTATAAGACCATCTCCAAGCAGCTTGATGTTCTTTCTGATTTCTTGTCAGATTCGAGTCATTTCTGATATATAGGTGCCTCTGTCGTGCGTGAACCACAACTAGAGTTGTGCAGCCCTGATGTGGACCGTTAGTGGTGATGAGAAGACAAGATTTCACCACATGTTTAAAGCTGTAAAAATCAGCAGCAGAATGTGTGGTGACTGTAGAAGAAAACACTGACTTAAAATGGCTGTGTGTGTTTAATATGGTTACCCGGGATTCTAATCCAGCATGTCTTTGAGTGTGAAAATTTTGTGTAGTACTGACAGGCAGGTTGGAGGGAAAAGTAACAGGCTACACCACATTTTCCTCTTAAATTTACAAAAAAATCAATGAGTGAAGGCCAGGTCAGTGCACACAACTTTTATGCTGGACATTCTTAACCTTTTCAACCCTCATAATCATCCAAGGAATTTTTCACCTGTGTGTTTACCTGAGCACAGGATGTGAAAATCTTTACCAGGAACATATTTTCATTCCTCACTGCAGACATGATTCCGACTGCTGGAGCATGTGTTCATAGCCACGAGACTGATCCAACAGTCTTTCAGAATGCAACTGGTGAAACACATGATTCAGCCATCAACTCCAATCAGTTCAGATCAATAATCTAATAATTCTGTTCAGTGTTCAAAACTTTTGATGTCAGTGGGGATTTGATTGGAATCACATGAGTGACAGTCACTCTAATTCATCCCAGATGTATTGGATTGAGTTCCCTCATTCCCGAGAACACTGTTCCACTCTTCCACAGTTCCAAAAAAACTGTTGGTTCATTCTTCATGAAATTTTAACCCAATGTATATTACACCCGCTACATTACATCCTATTTAAAAGTGGAAAAGAAATATAAATCTCACCCATTTTTTAGTTTATCTCAGACCCACTGTTTGGATTTGTGTTGGATTCACTGGTTGTTTTGGATACAGTAAAATGACTATTTGTGTTGTAGTCATGGTCACCTTTAGTTCTTGCAGAGTGGATTTAGTTCAATTGTTAGCATAAGGAGATGCATTTTGCATTTTAGAGAAATTGAATGTCATGAAAATGTATATTAATCACTTTGTTCAAAGAGGTCAACTGCTATATTGTGTATTCATGACATATAATGTGAAATACACCGATTTTACATTTGATCAGTGTGGTTCATATTAAATGAAAATCAGAAATTCAACATTTGGACAAATTACTATTTAATCAGTGTCAACATTAAAACAAACTTGAAACAAATGTAATATTTTTTTGTAGAATTGTTCTCTGTGACTTTTTGGGTTGTCTGCCAGCCCCCCAGACTGGCTTTGGCATTGACTTGAAGGATGTCATGAAAGCTTGATGATTTCTGCTCTAGCATAAGACCCAAATGTTGGTGTTTGCTGTGAGAATTAACATGTAGATTTGAAGTCTACCTTGAGTGAAGGGCAGACTGTGTGTGCAAATGGGCATCAGGCTGTACTGTCTCCTGGCAACCAAACCAATTTTTAGTTTAGTTTTTAACTTTAACAGACAGTAGAGACTCACAACGCAGACTCCAACTGGTGGGACTGTCATTTCACAGAAGTGTGAAAACCACACAGCCTCAACTCTGACTGCAATTGAGGTGATGTTAAGTGGGCTTTCATCAAGGGCACATTGTTGTTTAGGTGTGTGAGTGTGGGGGTGGGTGTATGATTACAACATCTGGAAACTGGATGGATGATTAAACAAATGCTTTGTCACTCCAGTGAAAAACCAGGCTGTCTGACTCCAGGTCTATGCCGTTCTTCTGATGAGGCCTGGAACTGTTGACTCAAGCACATCTCACACAAATATCAGACAGACACATATTTCTGACGTTGTTCTGAATATTCCATACTTTTACCAAGTGTTGCACTCACTGTCTGTGAGAGCAGACATTTAGCTAGATGGCCTAGAAGTGTTAGAGGGGTGTATGGTGTATCGGGTTTACATTTTAAACCAGTTTAATTAATTTGCTTTTTTGGACTGCACACACCAATGATCTTCTGGAACAGTATATGCTGAATAGGGTTATTTTATTGTTTACTCTTCAGTTTTTATCAACAGGTACAATGGATATTACAGCATATAAAACATATTCCATAGGTAAACCCTAGTATAATGTTAACTTATGGTATAAAATAACATTCCACAAATAAGACAAGTGTAAAACATGCAGAAAGATAAAATATATTAAAGTATAACTACAACTGATTTGAAAATATTGAGACAATATAAACCAGAGAAAGAAAAATGGTGAAGTGTGAAATAGGCATATAGGCTACTTTAGATCAAAGTTGTCAGAGCCTCTGAAACTGTAACTTTTATTGACTGTCATTATTGCCATTCTCCACCATCACTTTTAGAATTTTGTCAAAAATGACAGAGTGGATTAAATGTACCAGAAATATCCATTTATTTACATTCAAAGTGTATCTTGAGATGTCAACATTCATATTTGCTTTGTCCTTATTTTTAGGAAAACATTCATCAATCCATTCATCGAATTTTAAGATTTGAACGTGACATTTCCAGATGCACTGAAGCTTGTGTAGTCTGCTGGAGTCTTCTGGGTCTATTGTGCAGCTTTGGAAAAATAGAAGAGCAATGGAGAGTTGCACTCCACTTCAGTGGTCCACGCAGCAGAACAGTTAACTGAAGCTTCACAATGTCAGGTTGACCTTCAGGAATATAACAGAGGGTGAATAGTGTTGTTCATCTATTTGGTATTCAAAGTCTATGGTGGAGAAAATAATCACTTACCAATTCATGGTCTATTACATGCGAGCCATCATTCTTTCCATTTGCTCGACTTTTCTGGTGATGTCAGCTAGTATGATGGCTGTTAAGGTTACTGCATTCTGCTGTTTCATTTGACAGTGAGCTCAAGCAAAGTTGAAAATGTGAACGTTGGCATTTACGTTTCAAATACAAAGATTTTTATTGTTTGATCATAAAATATGAGACTATAAAGAGTATTTTAGAATTAAACACTGACATTAGCCTCAGTAATTACCACGACTGAATAAAAAGGATATGCTTGGAATTGATGCTCTGGATAGATGTTTGTGTCTGCCTCTGGAAGGCCAGTCTGGCTTCACAAAGACAGGGGTCTTGCACTATCTCCACCTTCACCTCTTCACATCAAAGCAAAGGCCATTAGACAAAAGCAACATGTAAATTCGTTGAGCTTGCCTAGCACTTTTCTGTCTATAGTGAGAACAGTATTTGTTATTTGAATTCAGACTAAGAACTGTAAAACGTATATGTTCTCCTAAACTCCACATTTTGCAAGCTTTAAAAGCTGTAGTGTAAATCAGATTTCTTGGATTTTCACTGGGGAAACCTGTGTCCCCTTACAAACCAACTGTTCTGAGAAATATATTAGTATGAAATGTAACACTAAAGCAATGTTGCAGCTAGGGTTTTGCAACATTGTGTGTGTTACATACTGTTTTGGAGTGTGAGCCACAATGGTGAATCAATGCGGAATTGATCCAGATTAAAACAACCTACAGACAGATGAGGACATCCCTATTAATCAGTGTATGCTTGTGGTGCTTGAAGTATCTCAAAACGCTACTCAAAGCAGCTCTACCCCTGAGCTTTATAGAGTACAATGCAGGAGAGGTGAGCAATTCAGCTAAAGATTTTGTTGTTTGTTATTAAGAAATTCTTGGTTTCTCAAAACCCTGCCTGGGAAACTACCTAGGCAGAATTTCACTACATGCCAGCAGGGAAAGTACCAGGACATTTTCATGTTACTGTGTCAGAATTCCTTAAAAAAAACCAAAATCTCAATTGCAATTGCACATCTTTCATGCACATATAAAGCTCTAAGAAGCTGGTGTGCTTTTTCTGCCTCAGGGGCAGACCTGTTTTCAACATTCTCTGTTTCGGGTAGAGATTTTGCACACAAGCTCCCAAAACACTCTCAAATCAGATTTTACAAATGCAGTTTTCCATTACTACTACTTTTCATAGTATTCCAAAAACACTGATGGATAAATCGGTCAGAAAAATGGAAACTGTTTCTATTCACCACCCCAAATCCTAAAAACAATATACTAAGCCACAGGTTCTAGAACAGTTTGGCCCTGCTTGGCCCTGGTCTTGATGGTCTACAGCTCTGAAAAGTTTGGTTTCAACACACTTAACATTAATTTTAAGATATTTACATAGATCTTTATTAATTTGATTGGGTGTGTTGGATTAGTGTTGAAACTAAACCTTTCAATGACATACATCACCAGAAGGGTTGGACACCCTTATTTTGGAGTAAATGACATTCCATCCAAGTTGATTCTATAGCAGGACTCACCAGTTTCTGTCCTTGAGGGCAACAGTCTGACTCATTTCAGTGATCTCAGTACTCTAACACTCTATGCAACTTTGAGTCGGAAAATCAGTAAACAACCAACCATGATATGTAAAATTTCCAAATTTGCTGATTTGCTGTCTCTTGGGGGCTTTGGCCTGAAATGATTCTGCAGCAGGGCCTTAGGTTATAGTCCTGAAGTGCCAGAAGTCCATGCTCAAATAACTTCATGAATAACGTGAATATGAATATATAACAAATGATATTTGAGTAGAAAAATCACCAAACATCCCTAGATTCTGCCACTCCAAAAATAACATAAAGACCTCTGTTGTACAGTCTACAAAATGACTATTCTTAATTAAATGTGCCATACCAAGTCACTGATCTTGACTGAAACACTGAGGTGACCAATCATGAATTCTGCAATAATATCTGCAATATAGTTGGGCTAGACTGAGGAATTTAGCCTCGTGGCTGAACAGCCCTCAATCTGGCAGATAGAATTTAAAAATGTAAAGCTCTGGAACTAGAATTTTAAAGATACAAATAATTAAATTATGATTTAAAGAGTCTGATTGGAGTGAAGAGTGGATAAGCTGGTCCACAAAGTCTTACGTGAACATGTTTTCTTGTCTTCATTCAAGACAAAACCCTTCCGGCATTCACAGTGATAGGAGTCATCGTTGCTGACACAAATGTGTTCACAGTCGTGTCCCATTGGACACTTGCTCAAACCTGCAATAAGCTGTGAGTGAGACACTGACAAAATCTAGACATCACACCTATACTTAAGACAATATACAGATCTGGTTCTGTATCTCATGCAACCATTTAAAGCAGGACTATTCAACATTTTCTCAAGGGCTACAATGTCTACCAGTAGTTTCTCCAATCATTATATCAGTAAAATCCATTGTCTCTAATCATTAGTTTTGTAGAATTTTATGAACATTGCTAATTCCACAATGCATACCACAACCGGTAACAACAACAAATAGGTGCAATTTTAAAAGTAAAAGACATTAAATAGCTTCTTGGAGAGATACCACATAATAAATATTATTTTTTAGAACTTTTAAATGGCTCCTTTTTGTAGGTACAAATTTCTTTAGAAAGTTTGAAGAGCCTCTATTTATTGTATTGTACATTTTCTAGGAAAATATGTTTAAGCCAAGAATCTTTTTGGAAATGGAACAGCTGGAACATGATAATTTTTTTAAAAATAATTAATATTAAAATGACTCTAATCCTCTAGAGGAGTATGACTCAGTGAAGTACGATGTTTGATTGGACTTTACATTGGAAAGCCCTCAGTTGAATAGCCTGGTCTACAAGTTCTTACGTGAACATGTTTTCTTGTCTTCATTCAAGACAAAACCCTTCCGGCATTCACAGCGATAAGAGCCATAACTGCTGACACAAGTGTGCTCACAGTCATGTCCCATTGCACACTGGTTCAAACCTGCAACAAGCTGTGAGTCAGGCACTGAAACAATCTAGATGTCACATTCAAAAATAGGACAATATATGAATTTGGGTCTGTATCTCAAAGGTAGTGGTTCCAACCATGGTGCTGGAGTGCTGCTGTTTTGCATTTCAGTGTTATTCTTGGTCACAACACACCCAACCCAGCCAATCACCAATAAACAAATACCATGTTACAGTATGGACAACACTAAAATGTGCAGGACCAGAGTTGAAGAACCACTGAATTAAACATCTTAAAACTACCAAAATACATGACTTCATGGGGATTTGTTCTTCAGACTCATGCAACAGTACAACAGGACTATTCAAATCTTTCTTGAGGGCTACAATGTCTACCAGTAGTTTCTCAAACCAATCAATGAAATGCATCATATCAGATTATTAGTTTTGATTTCAACAGTCGAGAATTTTATGAAAAAATTTGAACTGCACAACACAACCAGTCATAACGGTAGGTGCTTTTTTAAAAAATAAAAGAAATAAAAGGGTTCCTTGACAGATACCAAAAAATAACCATTATTCGTTCAGTAAAGAACCTTTGAATGGAGAAACAATGACTCAAAAGTCTGAATTTCAAGACATTTCAGAATGTCTTGTGTACCAATTACACATTTCTCCTAGTAACCATATGTTCAGGTCAAGAACCCTTTAGGAACTGGCAGCTAGAATGCAAACTTTTATCTGAATGAATTAGAATTAAAATGACTCTATTCCTCTAGAGGATTATCACTCATTGAAGTACGATGTTTGATTGGAATTAACATTGGAAAGCCCTCAGTTGAATAGCCTGGTCTACAAGGTCTTACGTGAACATGTTTTCTTGTCTTCATTCAAGACAAAACCCTTCTGGCATTCACAGCGATAAGAGCCATAACTGCTGACACAAGTGTGCTCACAGTCATGTCCCATTGCACACCAGTCCAAACCTGCAATAAGCTCTGAGTCAGGCACTGAAACAATCTAGATGTCACACTCAAACATAAGACAACATATCAATATGTACCTTTAACAAAACTTCAACCTACACTATTGAAACACAATGTCAAACAATCCAGTTTACACCCTACAAATGGTCATAAAATGGCATGAAACAAGTCATTGCCATTTATGACAAAAAAAAACAAAAACAAAAAAAAAACTCACTGGCACTAGTGTCACCTTCATCATCATCATCATCATCACTGGCCTTGAAACATGATTTCTTATCCTCCATCAAGACAAAGCCAGGTGGACATGTGCAGTAATAGGAGGAGCCGCTGGCCACACAACTGTGCTGACAGTCATTACCCAGTGCACAGGCATCTGCACCTGCAATAAGTCACAGCTGCAACCAAATCTGGACAGTGTTGCCTCTGTTGCTTTCAGACTACAATATGCATTATATTTACACTGTAATTTCATATACACTGTATTTCAGTCCCACCAGGACCCCACAGCCAGGTTAGATTCTGCAGCAAATGTTCTCTGCTTTTGTGGCACTGTTTTCACACTTCAGCCTGATATTCAGTTTGAGTCAAACCTAGTTAGCTTCTGTACAAAGCAGGGGGGAAATAATTTGATATTACGTACTGTTGTTAGAAACATACATATAGATTCAGAATGTAAAAATATTTGGTACAGTTAATAAAAAGAAAAAGTTTCAGCATTTTATATAAAAATATTATGATTATTAAAATAAACTACATTTAAAATACAGTCAACTAATCAGCAAGGAAAGAAAAGCAGGGCAAAGGAAGGTTTCAGTTTTGCTAGAGGAATGTATTTTGGTAAAACATAAATATAACATATTTAAAATATAACATGTGTTTGTATGTGTGTGAATTTCTGGCCATAAATTCCTGGAAGGACTAAAATAGCTATTTTAAAAACATATTATGCTTTTTCTAAATACTTACTACATAGTTTTCATAAGTAATAAATGATAATAATAATAAAAATAACATTTCATAGCCAAAAATGCATTGTTTGATCCTAAAGTTTATGAAATTAGTGAGGGATCAAAAATATTTGCATCCAGAAACAATCAACTCATTGCAATGTATGTAACAGCTATGATGTCATGCTTGACTGCCATGAAGTCATTCAGAATGGCAGAAGGTCATTTTCAGTGATCTCCCACTTTTGTCTTGGAGGAGACGTCCAATGTGTACGCACTATGTGTAGGCACTGTGATCAGCACCAAGATCAACGGCTTGCTGTCACGTCACACATACTGAATGCTTGGTCTCATGGTGTAGGGTAAGAACATTCAAGCTGCATGGGATGGATTATCACAGCATTAGGAACTTCTACAACTCCATGCCAAGATGTCCGGCGAGTTGCCTTTTACACATTGCCAAACTGAAAGACACTTCTTAAATATGGCCCATATCGGTCTAAATTTTTAATCATTCATTCATTGTTCCTGGTGACCTTTAACTTCCTTCACAAAAGTGTGAAGAGTGAGTGTTATACATTATTTTAGCTTTGAATTTAAGTTGCTTGTAATGAAGACAATCTACCAGTAAGAGCCAAAAGGTTGAAGATTCTTCATGAGGTTCTTGTGTAGCATGGAAGGATGTAATGCTCCAATATGGCAAAATGGACAGATTAACAGATTAAAATTGCTCCATTTGCATCAGGTTACTAGCAGGTACTGTATCCTTTGTATAAGAATCTGAACCAGAGCTGATGAAAAGTCAAAGTGCATAATCCGTGCAAAGACAAGAACTTGCTAAGATGCTCCAAATACTGTCAAAGTCTGTAGTTCAGCATAAATTATATGAATCCTGGGTAAGAAACTGATGAGGGAAGATGAAGACAAAACACTTTTGTTGATGAAGCTAGATTTCTTGAAGTCCAAAGCAGAAGAATGAGTCAACCTGTCTTGTGGTTGACCAAGGACAAGTGACTGGTGGGCATCACTGAAAGTCAAAGTGATGTGTTGTACCGTCTGTCTCAGTGATGTGATTATAGTCTTATCAATGCAACATTCACTGTGTGTTTGAGGCAAGAACATGAGAAGTGCAGGGAACAATCAGTCGATAAATCAACTGAAAATAAGTTTTTATGAGTACTCAGATTCAGGTTGTTTCTAAACTGGTCATTTTATCTTTCTAAAAGACTGAGAAGTAACAACAATAACAGATTGTCACTGAAAAAGTGTCCTCCAAGGACATATCCATACTCTGTTCCTTAACCTGCATGCAAGGCAGTTTAAAATTTAAATTTTACATTCAGCATCTTGTGACCCACTTATCACTTTGCTGAGCAGTGACTTCTCAGTATGACAGCTAAATAAATATTGCAGGATTGCTATGAAATGGCATAACTCAAGGTTATGACCATTTCCACATATTTTAGACTCACTGGCACTGCTTTCGCCATCGTTGTGGCCATTGTTGATTCCATTGTTGATGCCATCAGTTCGTCTATTGCCCGCACCATCATTGGCAATAGAACAAGTTTTCTTGTCTTCATTCAAAACATAACCACGATGACACTTGCAGTGATAGAAAGTGACATTTCCAACGCAAATGTGCTGACAGTCGTGTCCCATTTCACAGGAGTCAAAATCTGGAAGGAGTTGCAAATGTGGAAATGTATGTATGGACAATATCAAACAACACAACAGTTCCTGCAGGAAGAAAAATGTAGATCCTCTGCTGAAAAGAAATTTTCAATATTACTGGAAAAGGAAGAATCTTAGATGCTGATGGCAGGAAGGAAATCATCTGACAGGATGAGTAACAAGATGACGTTACACATAATGTGTCATTCTGACTGGAGCCAGTCTAGACTTCCCAAGGGCCTTAAGCAAAATTCTGAAAAGGGCCCCTCCAACCTGAACAATGTAAGACAAAATGAGGCCATTTTTACAATTGCACCTGCCACTCTGTGACAGTTCTCCCTTCTTTGTTGGTTTAAGAATAAGCAGATCTATAAAAGCAATATATAAGTCAACAATAAACTGCTGTCCATCTTATGTCCAGATGTCTTGTCTTGTTTTAAAATGACAGAGGAGCATAATCACCCATCACATCCATGTATTGTCTCTAGACTGGTCCATAAAGATTTTACAGTTTCATTTTATGTTCGGGTTTCATGCAAATATAAACGCATTTAACAGTGTAGATGTAGAATTTATGATGGAATAACTATAATGCTGAGAAAGCAGCTGACAAACTAGAACCCAATACTAATACTATAAAAGCTGTAGTATTTAAGGTGAAATAGAAGAAAAAGAAGCCACATCAGTTTCTTCTCCACTTTAAATGATGCAGCAGTTTAATCCAGGGCCCTGTTACTGCTTCAGTGTTTAAGGTGTAACAAAAATGTAAAATAAATCAGTACTGAAATAAATCAGGAACTGAAACCCGTGCTTATTTTTACTATAATTTATTACCAAACTCTACTTTGAGAAGAAGGATCACAAGTTTTGCTGAAGCTTTGGCTCTAATTCTGACTGATATTTTTTGACTTGCACAAGTATACAAGTGCATCTCAAAAATGATAATATTGTGAAAAACTGTTTTAAGATGCACTAGTTCCACATGATCTCTGCTGCTCTCAGCTTTAAACAGAACCTGAGCATCTAAAGGTAACTATATGTGGGATCACGGAACTCTTTTATGTTATTAAGGAATACAAAAAGTGGGAACTACATTGAGACCCTTTGGTTGGTATTTATGGACATTTGAATTTCATATGAAATTGGTGGATTCTGTGCATGGTTCCATGTTTACTATTTATTTACTAGTAACTCTAAGAATAAGTCTTTGTGGGGGCACCCAGGGCCTAAAGATTTGATAACAGGGCTTGGGACCAGAAGGTTGCTGGTTTGATCTGCTGAAGTAAGAGGCAGTGGAAAAAAAGGATTAAATGATCAGTGCAATCTCCTCATGGCTGAGATAGTCTTGAACCAAGCCATAATGAACTGTGAAGACAGCTGTTTGCTAAATCCATCTGCTGTTTCAGTAACCATTTGCTTTAGGCTACAAATACATCTATGATACACCAATACACTGTGTATACACCAATCAGCCATAACATTATGACCTTTTTTATTGTTATTATTATTGTTTCAACACTCATTGCCCATTTCATCAGCTCCACTCTCCATACAGGACCACTTTGTAATTCTACTTTGTTAGCCCCCTTTCAACCCATTCTTCAATGGTCAGGACGCCAAAGGACCACCACAAAGCAGGTATGATGTGGGTGGTGGGTCCACATAATAAACACTGTTTTTAAACACAGTATCAATACTAAACTGAGAACAGTCTTTCTATCAGTAATATCCAGCTAACCACATGCTGTGGGCAGTGTCCTGTGAGCACTGAGGATGAACTAGAGGATGGCCAACACAAACTATGCAGAAAGAGGTGAGTTTCTGTCTCTGACTTTACATCTACAAGGTGGATCAACTAGGTAGGAGTGTGACTAATAGAGTGGACAGTCAGTGAACACAGGGTTTAAAAACTCCAGCAGCACTGCTGCGTCTCATTCAGACATACGAGTGCATCAAACACTAACACACCACCACTATGTCAGTGTCACTGCAGTGCTGAGATAATACCTTCTCTTTGGTGGTCCTACAGGATCCTGACCATTGATTATAAGGGAGAAAGGAAGCCAGTGAAGTATGCAGAAAAACAGGTGGATGATGGTCTCCAATTATAGAACTACAGTATGCTGATAAAGTGGACAGTGAGCGAAGAAACAAAGAGGAGGTCATATTGTTCTGATTGTTCAGTGTGTGAATACCAAAGTACTACAGAACCAGCAGTAGATGGACCAAATACTTGTCATCTGTCTCACTAGTTAAGAAGAGAAGGATGTTTCACGGAATAAAAAGAACATTAACATTTAAAATGAAAGCACTGTTGCCTGCATGCTTCGTTAAACATCACAGTGTTGCATGTTCCATGCAGGAAGACCATCCATGATAGTTCCACAGTGACTTAGCATAGGATGGATCAATAGGCAAATCCAGCTGATTGCTCTGCTGGATTTGGATGACATAGATCTAGAAATAAAAGACATTTTGTTATACACATAGTCAGGCTTGTTCACTGGAACAGTCTAATATGTATCATGTAATATGCAGTATTGTATGACTTTTATAGTCATGACAAACATAGCTTTGGCAGCGTAGCTTGGCAATAGGTTAGTCATGTAGGGTTTCAATGATGTGTTGCTGTATGCAAGCTTTACAACAAAGCAATTTGTCAAAGTGTCTTTTTACTGTATCTGTTTTACTTCATGTATTCAACATGATGCACTAGAACAGTATAGTATTAGCCTGTGAGCAATCTACAGACTCTTACGTTTGAGGGAGCATGTTTTCTGGTCCGCGTTCAAAATATAGTCCTTCCGACACTTGCAGTGAAAGGACGAACCACTGCTGACACAAATGTGCTCGCAGTCATTTCCCATGGCACAGGCATCCAGACCTGGAACAAGCTATGGTTACTGATTTGGAGCTATTAAAAGCCCCTGTAGCAGCTCTGAGGGAATTACAGGAGCCGACAGTTGACTTGATGTGTTCATATTATCCCCTACCAAACTACACTCTTATCTTACAAGCTTTCCCATTATACATGATACATATGATTTTTCAGATGAGAGAATGAGATTGGGGGGGAAATACAGTTTAATTTCACTGTGAAGGAAATGGGAGTATTTTTTTGCCACAACCTACTCCAGTGAAATTGCCTGTGCCATACATATATAACCACTTTAACTGTATGCATGTATAGCAACATGAGTCAGGAAGCGAGGTTGACTTCAGGTTCCTGAAAAAGATAAATCATGTTATTCACATAACGTTTTGTAGCATCGGCAGGAACAGCCACTACAATTGAAAATGGAAAACATGTAATTCAATAAAATGCATATAAGAGAAACCACAATTACTATTTAAAAACAATCAATGTAATATGTTTTTGGGATTGTGGTTGAACCATCTGAAAAAACGTCAGTCAAACATACGTGCAGAAACACACTCTCCAATTCAGAGCAATCAAAATGTACAGACAACTCAGCATATGAAACACTACAATTGTTTATATATATTTTCTATTAAAAATATTGTCTCCTTTGAAAGTAACCATTCAATCTGACATTTTTATATAACTTGATTTTTCAAATATTCTTATTCTGACATCTTCTTAATATTATTTTACAAATGTTCTGTTTCTGTCACACCAAGCTATTCAACTTTCACAAACACTTTCAAAATGTTTTGTTTCTTCTGCCTTTGCAGCAGTGGGTACCTTGATATAGATTAGAACCATAATGATAATAAATATACAGAATGAGTGATATGCTCATTTTGAGGGAGTTACAAAAAGGATTTCTCTTAAACATCAACACACAAACACAACACATAAAAGATTGGAGTGTGTTTAAACACCACATAATATATATCTATCCACCTTCTTCTAAAGAGGAGGAGCTGCATTTGTGGTTTGTGTGAGCTAATTTACACTTAAAACATCCACATGTCTGCTCTTACTACTTTGTACCAGAAACCCTCAAGCACTACATCATTCTGAGCTTCATAACCAAATCATTTCATTCAGTGGAAGGGAAACCAACCCCAGAACATGGTTATCCAGAAAAATTGCTTAGTTCTGAAGTTCCTGTTCAGAGCAGACATGGATGTTTTAAGTGTAAATTAGCTGCTTCAGCTCTTCTGCTTTCAAAGGAGGTGGATAGATACCCTGATGTTATTGTGTTGTGTTCATACCACTGCTGTTTGTAAAACTTCCAATTTCTGTGACACCCTCGAACTGAGTGTATTATGCTGCTCATTTTGTATGTTTTTTATCACTGTGTTTATAATCTATATCAATTTAACCACTGCTATACCAGAAGTGCACCAGAAGTGCAAAGTTATTAAAGATGGCCCGATCCTTGAATATGGTGAATAAAGACTTTAAGTCTCGATATCTCACAATATCTCAGAATGCAGATAGAACCTTACAATTCCAAGAGGACAATATTCACCATCAGTCAAAAACACATGCACATATATCATACACTTATGATTAGTAACTGTTTTTGGTGAGCTTGTCCTGTTTGTTCACTTAAAGAAAGTGGACCTACAAAATGCCAAAGCCATGAGTTTTTCCTGTTTTGTCCGTGACCATTAAACACACATATTTTAAGCAATTGTTTTCAGCAGAGTAGTATTTCTAAGCATTTTGCTAGACTTGAACATCCCTTCAGCCTAGATAATGTGGAAGAAGATAAGGAGGAGGGAACTTGGTGTGGATTTTAAGTGGTTTCTGCTTTCAGCTGAAAGGCAAGACCACCCACTGATAAATGGGGTTAGGACTGAGAGATATGAGTTTAAGGGAAGAGATTTCCTTTGTCGGCCATTTTCTCCCAAATTTAACAAGCAATCAGCTTTGAAATCATTCATTCGTGGATGAGAAAACTAACTGCTGGTTCTGCTACATCAGCTAACAGACACATAGGCTAGTGTTGTGCTGACTGATGGGTCAAAGTGATCCTATCCATCTGCTGAGAGCAAGGCCAATTGGCACTCAAGAACTTCCAGCCAGGGATTGAAATCTTGTGTACTGTCATTTCATTTTTTTTTTTAAATCATACTTTCCTGTTTTGTCTAGCATGACCTAAATGTTCCTGTCCACAGACAAAAAATACTAGTTAGACTTTCTCCACATATTGTCCAATACAGGCCTATAAGTTGAATTCATATGGTCATGTCACAATGTTCATTATTTCCTATTATAGTTGTACAGTGGGGAAAATAAGTATTTAGTCAGTCACCAATTGTGCAAGTTCTCCCACTTAAAAAGATGAGAGAGGCCTGTAATTGACATCATAGGTAGACCTCAACTATGAGAGACAAAATGTGAAAAAAAAATTGAGAAAATAATTTTGTCTGACTTTTAAAGAATTTATTTGCAAATAATGGTGGAAAATAAGTATTTGTTCACCTACAAACAAGCAAGATTTCTGGCTGTCACAGACCTGTAACTTCTTTTTTAAGAGGCTCCTCTTTCCCCCACTCATTACCTGTATTAATGGCACCTGTTTGAAGTCGTTAACAGTATAAAAGACACCTGCCCACAACCTCAAACAGTCACACTCCAAACTCCACTATGGTGAAGACGAAAGAGATGTCGGAGGACACCAGAAACCGAATTGTAGACCTGCACCAGGCTGGGAAGACTGAATCTGCAATAGGCAAGCAGCTTGGTGTGAAGAAATCTACTGTGGGAGCAATAATTAGAAAATGGAAGACCTACAAGACCACTACTAATCTCCCTTGGTCTGGGGCTCCACGCAAGATCTCAGCCTGTGGGGTCAAAATGATCACAAGAACGGTGAGGAAAAATCCCAGAACCACAAGGGGGGATCTAGTGAATGACCTGCAGAAAGCTGGGACCAACGTTACAAAGGCTACCATCAGCAACACACTACGACGCCAGGGACTCAGATCTTGCAGTGCCAGACGTGTCCCCCTGCTTAAGCCAGTCCATATCCAGGCACGTCTGAAGTTTGCTAGAGAGCATTTGGATGTTCCAGAAGAGTATTGGGAGAATGTCATATGGTCAGATGAAACCAAAGTAGAACTATTTGGTAAAAACACAACTCGTCGTGTTTGGAGGACAGTGAATGCGGAGTTGCATCCAAAGAACACCATACCAACTGTGAAGCATGGGGGTGGCAACATCATGCTTTGGGGCTGTTTCTCTGCAAAGGGACCAGGACCACTGGTCCGTGTACATGAAAGAATGAATGGGGCCATGTATTGTGAGATTTTGGGTGCAAACCTCCTTCCATCAGCAAGGGCAATGAAGATGAAATGTGGCTGGGTCTTTCAGCATGACAATGATCCCAAGCACACTGCCAGGGCAACAAAGGAGTGGCTTCGTAAGAAACATTTCAAAGTCCTGGAGTGGCCTAGCCAGTCTCCCGATCTCAATCCCATCGAAAACCTTTGGAGGGAGTTAAAAGTCCGTGTTGCCCGCCGACAGCCCCAAAACATCACTGCTCTAGAGGAGATCTGCATGGAGGAATGGGCCAACATACCAGCAACAGTGTGTGCCAACCTTGTGAAGACTTACAGAAAACGTTTGACCTCTGTCATTGCCAACAGAGGATATACAACAAAGTATTGAGATGAACTTTTGTTATTGACCAAATACTTATTTTCCACCATTATTTGCAAATAAATTCTTTAAAAGTCAGACAAAAGGATTTTCTCAATTTTTTTTTTCACATTTTGTCTCTCATAGTTGAGGTCTACCTATGATGTCAATTAACGGCCTCTCTCATCTTTTTAAGTGGGAGAACTTGCACAATTGGTGACTGACTAAATACTTATTTTCCCCACTGTAGCTCTCCTCCTTTTCTTATGTAGACAGGATAAACACAACAAAAACGGTTTCTAAATATCAGTGTATTAGTGAATCCATATAAAAGTAAAAAATAGCTCCCACTCCTCATATTCCTACCACACAGAGTTTCTCGGAACTTGGAGGTCAGCTTCTCGATGACCCCATAGGTTTCCACATAGAAGACGTGGTCCTCCAAGGGATTGCTGGCCATGAGCTTCAGTGAGACTATGTCGGCCCGGGCAACTCCTACAGCATAGATTTCAATCCCTGAGGCCCGAGCTGCAGCAGAAACCTCCTCCACCTGGTCCTGAGGACGCCCATCTGTAACAATGATGGCCACCTTCGAGATCTTCTTGGACTTGGGCCGTGCTCCTGACTGCTCAGTGAATGCTTCATCCATGGCCTTCTTAATGGCCAGGCCAGTCATGGTGCCAGCGGCCAGGGGTTCAATAAGGTTGATTGCTTGCTTCATGTTCTCCTTCCTGAGGTGGTCCTTCAGGAAGAACTCAATTTTGACAGTGCTGGCATAGTTCACCACAGCAACACGGGTGGCATCTGGACCTATATCAAGTGTGTCCACCATGTCTGACAGGAAGATCTTGACCTTGTCAAACTCACCTGGCCGCACACTACGAGAACTGTCAATGATAAACACAAGGTCCAATGGGCGGCTCCTACACTGAGAATCAGAAGCTGAAGCGAAAAAGAAACATTTTGTTATTGATTATTAATGCTGATTGATAGCAGATGAGTTTATTAGTTAGAGCATTAGTAAGACATGCTGAACCATTCTAAACATTCCTACTGCACAAACTAGTTAGAGCTGGGCTAAGAGTTTAGAGTAATATTAAGCCAAGTTTATTTGAACCAATGACATGAATTTCCCTACAAAAATATCCTGCTCAAGATCAACTTTTGCTGAGAGATAATTTCAGATGGTCTAAGATGGTCTTTGATTGGCAAGGTGGTTGAAGGCTGGTCACCCATACAAAACAGAGAGTATGCTCTACTTGATTATGGTTGTGCTGGTCAACCAGCTTGGTCACGTTGGTCAACCAGCTTTGTGAAGCTAGGCATGTTGGTTGAACAGCTTTGTCTTGCTGGTCATATTGGTCAAACAGCACAGTCAAGCTTGGTTATACTGGTTGACTAGCTTGGTCAGGTTAATCATGCTTGTAGACAAATAAATCATCAAACTCAAATGATATCATATCCTATGCTGGTCAAAAACTAAACTGGTCAACTAGCTTAACAAATTGAAGAGCTGTTTTTTTCACCAGGGTTTATATTATTATTAAAATAAGCCTTATATCCAAAATGTTGTCAGAAATGAAGGTTGTTAATTCATTTCATCCTCTTTTAAAACAAGTAGACTAAAAATGTCCTTTATTTTTTTTATATTGACTGACTTTGCCTGTAAAAAAAATACAAAAGCAAAAGCACAACACACTGACATTGGGCTGCATGTAAAGGGGGCAGAAGCTTATAAAAGCCATTTGGTTTAAAAACATGAGATGGTCATTTGTTAAAATAGTCTTAAAGGAAGATTCAGTAAGACATCATTGTATACTAAAGCAATAAGCCACGAGAGGTTGAGCACTACAACGAATTTATCATGGGAAAGAGAGTTTTTGCACACACCAATATTTAAATACTTAAATGCATTTATTTACAAAAAACCCACAATAAACTATTTTTTTTGCTACACAATAATGTTAACTATAATAATATAGTGTTGCCATCCATGAAACAAAACATATTTGTGTGTATTAAAGGATTTTGTTGTTGAGTAGAAGTGAGCACTTTGTCTTCTTTCTGAAGGGACTCTGAAGCTGGCTGAGTAGTGTTAGTTTAAACAGGCAGTCAATAGCCAGCTGTTTCTCTCCTCTCCACACTTTTCTGGGAGAACTGAACCAAAAGGCCAAATGTTAAACTTAGGGATTTGACTAGGTTAGGTGAAAAACTCCAGGGATTCATTTTTGCAGTCACCATTCCCAGTACATGAGGGCTGATATTTGGCACAGCTTTGTGATTTACCGAACTGTGCTGCACACTGGACCTTCAGGACCAAAACCAACCAACTCAGCTTTGGGGGGAAAATTAAATGCCCTCTCACAGTCCATAAGTTTACAGACGTGGCCTTCCAAATAGAAGTTATTTATTAATAGTCAGTTGTGTATCTCTTATTTTAAAATTATATTTTAATGATTTAGATTAAACAAACTAGTGGTAGTTGATATCACAGGCTCAATGATGTCATATTGCTAAATCATCCTTTAACACAGGAAAAATGCAGTGCTTTATGCGAATATGCTAAGGACTGACTCTGCTTGCTATCTGTCTTCCCTGTGATAGCTATATCACATTGTGCTCTACCTGGAGCTTCTGGTTGGATGGAGGGCGTGTGAGGATATGGCTGTGGTGACAGATTAGATGGTGACAAGTATTGGTCTGAAGTGGCTTCAGGGTATAGTTCTGTTTTCAGAGTAGACTTCGGCAGCAGCGGTGAGCTTACCCAGGCCCGAGGGTAAATAGGAGATGATGTTGTCACTGGTGATCTAGTTGCCACAGCTGGTTCAATAAAGGATTGCACTGATGCTGCTTGTGAGTGTACTGGGCCTGCCAGTGACTGTTCTGGTCCTGATTGTTCAGGTACTGCAAGGGATTTTTCTGGATCCATAAATGACAGTTCAGGACTTGGGACCGATTGCTCTGGAACTACATGTGATTGTTCTTGAGCTTGTCTTGATTGTTCTGGATGTACCCTTGATTGTTCTGAGTCTATGTGTGATTGTTTTAGACCGACCCTTGTGTCTTCTGGAACTCTATGTGATTGTTCTGGGTCTATTCTGGATTGTTCTGGGACTACATGTGATTGTTCAGGATCTAATCTTGTGTCTACATGTGATTGTTCTATGACTACAGATGATTGTTCTTGATCTACATGTGATGGTTTTAAACCTAACCTTGGTTGTTCTGGATCTACTCTGGATTGTTCTGGAATTACATATAATTGTTCTTGGTCTACCCTTGATTGTTCTGAGATTAGATGTAATTCTTCTGGATCAGCCCTCGTTTCTTCTAGAACTATGTGGGATTGTTCTATAACTACCCTTGGTTGTTCTACATCTACCCTTCCTTGTACTGAAACTACATGTGATTGTTCTACAGCTTCCCTTGGTTGTTGTGGAACTACATGTGACTGTGCTAGGACCTCCCTTGGTTGTTCTGGAACTGCATGTGATTGTTCTGGCACTGATTGTTTTTGAATGTCTCCAGAAGCTGGTACCTTGCGACAAACTACAGGTGCCCATTCACCTTTCAGCTTCTGCTTTGTCTCTTTGTCTACTAGTGACAAGTCTTTTTTCCAGTTATAGAGCCTGGCTGGAGAAGGACTTGTGGCTCCAGGATAGGCTGTCATTTGTGACAACATCCTTGGCTGGTCTTTGTGAAGGTAGTGGAGTCCATTAAACCTATAATTTCTGCCATGTGCTATGGACCACCAAGGAGTGAGATGTATCAAATAAGCAAGACAAAAAGAGGACAGTAAAACAAACTTGTTAGACAGTTTGAAAGTATTTAACTCTTCATGCCTCCTTAATGTTACAACTTCAGAAATATTGTAGAGGCATGGAATTTCTCACTGAAATATATTAAAGGAATACCCAGTTTCAAGCAAATGGTCGATTACCAAAGACAATCGTTTTCCATAATGTACTAAAAACTTTTCTGTTTTCTGTGTTTATACATATATAATCATTAAAGCCAATGGGGGAATGCTTCATAAGTAGGCTTGTGTTGCAAATAAAACATCTGTTAAGTACAGGGAAATTATTGACTATGGTAGTTTACACCATGTAAAAACATCTGTTGAAAACACAGGAAAATTCCTTTAAGTATTATATCAGTGTCTGTTACACAAATACATCATGCATTTGATGTTAACATCTAGATCATTTTAAATACATCTAAATCTGTTAGACAGATTTTGAACATTAGATTAGAAAATCATTGTGACAAAAATTAACATCAGATTTAAATTTCTTTTACCAAATGCAGATAAATCATGCTAATAAATGTCATGCATCAAGAAAAAAAATGAAACAGAATGTTTCATTTGCTTTAATGCTGACTGAGACGGAATGCAGACATGTCAGATGTCAGACACAGACCAAGCCTAGACTAAAATGTTTTTAAAAGGACTATCAGTCAGTCAGGTTTAGTGTCTGATTAGGCTTAAGATGGTTGAACAAATTCTAAAGATCACTTTTCCACACAGTGATTAAGTCCTGGACTACACCACACTCTGAATAATGTGTAGTCCAGGACTAGCTTTAGTCTCTGTCTGGAAACCTGGCCCTAATGCATTCATATGTGTAACCTTATACACAATCATACACTGTTTTTTTACTTACAAAAATATAAAAAATTAAAGTCCCTAACACTTAATTGCTGTGCAGTTACCAACTTTACATGAATCATTCAGTTTATTCAAACGCACCTGCTGGGTTAAGTGTCTTCTGTGGCAGTCTGGCATTTGGTGGACTCCCATAATGTCTTCTTTGTGCATAACTCTGAGCTAAAATCTGTGATGGATTATTAAGATTGTAGCTTGCAGAGATATCCAGCAGGAGAAACGAGAGGCTACAGAGAAAAAACCCAAAGAAGGACTTCATTGTGTCCAGGTGATCTGCTTGCTTTACTCTGCTCCTGCTGTAGACTGACACCAATGTGCCTGTGAGATCTTTCTATTTGAAGACTTAAAATGAAAATGTGCAAAATTCTTGTCCAATCCAAATATTAGAGGGGCGGATACTAAATGATACATGATCACCCCTCACTTATCTGAAAATTTCACGTAAACTCACCATGCATTTATTAATTTATTTTAAAAGGTACATCAATAACTTATATTTATAAATCTTCAGACTATTCATATTATTATGTTGAACAAACAGCATGTTTACATGTACTTTAGTTGGCACAGAGAGCCTTTATTCCTTAATAATACATACATCAATTGCAAGAAAGTATCGCAAAATACGTACAGAAGATAAGACAAAAATAGAAAGGGGGGACAGATGTAGTGAGATTAAAATGCTGGGGGATAAACAGGATTAAAAAGGGGAAAGCATTCATTATTTGTGCCCTTTGTTCATAGTTGGAGTAATAGAAAACAGGTGGGTGTGAAATAGTTTATTATGGAAATTAAGGGGAGAAAGGTGGGTGTATATGGCTTGGGAATATGAGAGGTGGATTTTTGGTCCTTACTTTCTTTCCATGAATGAATGGAGAGGTGGGTTTTTAAGCTTTACAGAGTCAGGAGATGTGAGGTCTGTAGACACGGCTCAACTTTCTGCTTTCAGGTATAAAATCAGCTGGTTATATCATGAGTTGAGCTCTGAAATCTACAAAATAAGTTCATGAATGTTCTACGTTTATTGAAAAAAACTTGGAGTATAAACTTCACTTACAAAACTGATTCAACAAAACAGTTCTTCATTAAGTATATAGAATATATATGCAACTTATGTGGAATTCATAAATTTTATAAAATTAAAATAATAAATAGCAGGCAATAAAGTTGGCTTTAAGATATTGTTTTAAAATGGATTACATTCATTTCCCCATCAAAATTCTGCACACATTACGCCATGATGACAGAAAGAGAAACATTTGTTTGAAATCTTTGCAGATGTATTAAAAACTTGGTGCCATCTTGTTTCCACTGATCACCCTTCAGAAGTTTCTACAGCTCTATGAGGAGTCATGGTGGTTCCAAACTTCTTCCATGTACAGACAATGGAGGCCATTGTGCTCACTGACACCTTCAATGCAGCAGAAATTTTTCTGTATGCTTTCCTAGATCTGTGTCTCAATACAATCCTGTCTCAGAGGTCTACAGAAAGTTCCTTAGTTTTTATGGCTTGGGTTGTGCTCTGAAATGCACTGTCTACTTTGGGACCTTATATAAACAGGAGTGTGCCTTTCCAAATCCTGTCCAATCATCTGAATTTACCACAGGTAAATTCTACAATCTACAATCAAGTTGTAGAAACTTGTGAAGAAAGAGACATTTATCTCTTTATCATGGTTGTTACTGTGCTCAGAAGTTTGAATGTTGAGGGGGGGAATTAATTTAGTCATTTTAGGAATAAAGCTGTGACAACAAAATGTAGAAATCTGTGGTAAATCTTTAATATAAAGCCTCATTATCCGTATGACCAATATAAAAACAAATACAAAGCACAAAAAGAGCTGTACACAACCAGGGAAAGGACTACATGATAAGAAATGTGTTTTGTTGACAAGTTGTGTCCTGAGTTCAGCTCCCGTTCAGCAGGTGGCGCTGTGAGAAGAGACAGCCTGACACTCATCAGCTGAGGCTCATGGAGGCGCAGGAGGTCAGAGAGAGGAAAGCTCTGCTGAGTGAAGCTCACCGCGAGTTTCACAGCAGCAACTTTAAACGAGCAGAGGAGCTGTACACACACTTCATCCACATCTGCGCCACCGCCAGGTGAATAAAGACTGTATTTAATAAGACCAGTTCTTCTTCATGAGTCCTAAAGATAGAGAAACTTCACTAGAGAGAACATACAAAAAAATCCACTGAAATCTCAGCCTGTTTGTCTTTCAATACGTGTCTGTGTAGATTATAGTTAAATTCTACATCTTGTCTTTTACTTAACACCACTTTTCTCTTCACACAGGCTGTTGGTTAATCCCTTCCTTACAGATTTTTCCTGCTCTGTGCTGAACTGAGTACAGGTTTCAGTTCATGACTGCAGTTCCCACAAACCATCTCCTCTACAGGCTCTTCACCACAAATCTGAACATGCGACAGTGAGTTGCATGTCTGTGCAAGTCGAGCAGAGGTGTCCAGGGGCTCTGGACAAAAACATCACATCAAAATTTAATATAGGGCCTTATATACTGTACACACACACACACACACACACACACACATATATATATATATATATATATATATATATATATATATATATATATATATATATAAGTGACATGTATGTACACATCAAATAATAGACATATGTGCAAAATATGTGGGTCATGCTTATGTTCTGATGAATCTGAGATGTTAAATTATATTAAACTTGCATTTGATTTATGTATTATGATGTATATTTGTAGCTGGGAGACACGTGTAAATTAAGCAAGTTATTAGCATTACATAAGTCTTGCAACAGTCTATATGGCAAGTAGCTTTACAGTGACATGCCAGTGACAAGTTTGGACACCCCTGATCAAAATGGATTGATCTCCAATAGACATATATATATTAATAGACTGTCCACTGAAATCTGAAATTGTTTGTCTTTCCTGTTTGTGTAGATTATAGTTTTATTCTACTTATTGTCCTTAACACCACTTTTCTCTTCACACAGGTTTTTAGTTAACCTCTTCTTTACAGACTGTTTTCCTGCTCTGTGCTGCAGTGTGTACAAGTTTCTGTTCATGACTGCAGTTCCCACCTAACCACCTCCTTTACATGCTCTTCACCATATTATCTATACTTTCCTATTTCTCCCTCTCTCTTCCCATGTCCTGAGCTGCCCCTGCTGCCTGGCTGATATTGGTTCATGTTCATTCGTGGTTGGGTGCGATTACCTGCCTCATTCTCACCCATACACAGCATACTCGCACTATTAGCTATAGTTCTTTATTATTGTTCATGTTTTATGTCTGTGCTATCCGGCATCGACCAGAGGAGGATGGGTTCCCCTTTTGAGCTTTGGTTCGTCTCAAGGTTTCTTCCTCCTAGCCTGAGGAAGTTTTTCCCACTGGCTTTCTGAATTGAGGCTTGGACTTGGATTTCTGTAAATCTGCTTTGTTACTAAACTGTAAATAAAAAACTTTGATGTTAAATTTTAAATTCATCCGTTCATAAATCTGCAGAGTTTTCATTAATGGTTGGAATGCTGTTTGGGAATACAATTATTTTAGCTGATTTGAGTGTTTGAGCTCACAAGGGGTATCTAGATATTTTTTTGACATACAGTGTAACATTTCTTTACAGGGAATGTGACCATAATGAGCTGGCTGTTGCCTACAATAACCGTGGCCAGGTGAAATATTTAAGGGTGGACTTCTATGAAGCCATGGATGACTACACTGCAGCAATAAATGTGAACAGCCAGTTTGAAGTGCCTTACTACAACAGAGGATTGATAAGATATAGACTAGGTAGGTTTCTGGCCACCTCTGTAGTGAAACAAGTGCATAGGAAATGTAATAGATGGTGGACAATTATTAAAGGATTGTGGGGCAGCTGCGGCCTAAAGGTTAGATGATCGATTAGTTAGTGGTCTTGTGACAGGTCAGTGGCATGTACCCTAAACCGAAAGCACATGACTGTATGCATGTAACAAATACAGCCTCATATATACAATATTTAAGTTCTTCAAGAGTGAAGGGCAATCGATGTTGAGTATTTAGATTAGATTAGATAGAACTTTGTTTTGATCCCTTTGGAGGGTTCCCTTAGGGTTCCAGCAGCAGCATCAGTACAGTACAGAAAAGAGTAGAAAGATAAGTTGAGTGTTGAGCAGGCCATTATTATTTTATTTGCTGAGGATTAAAAAATAAACTAGAAATAAACATGGTTTGCTATATTTTCCACTCCCTTACAGGCTTTTTCCAGGATGCTGAGAGTGACTTCAAGAAAGCACTGGAAATCAATGGCAGTTTTGAAGATGCCAGACAAAGTTTGCATCAGACAATCATTGATGGTGAAGAAAAATTAAAAAGAGGATACTGATGGCCGACTACACCCAGTCTTCTTTGGTTATAGAAAACTATTAAAAACTCTCCCTAATTATGATCTATTTTAAATGTTTTGTATTTGTTTTCCTTATAAATATAAATATTTCAAATACTACTTGTAATTCTTGCACCATGTGTCACAGATCCTTTTTGTTAATTTTTAATTCCACCAAATTTGGAAGTTTTGTGGCAATGTGACTGTGACTGATCAAGCAGAGGAAAAACATTGGAATAACAGAATTCGCAGGAAAATATTATGGAATCATGAGAAAAACAATTGAGTTTGAATTCTCTGAGGCATGGACTTAACAAATGACAATCAGTATTCTTTATCAGTTGTCTCCATCTGCACCAAACAAAACTTCCAGAAGTATCTAGATGCTTTGAAGTTTTCTTTGGTTTAAGACACAGCTGACTGTGGGAACAACCAACATTGTTTGCAACATTTCTTGTTGATTTACCTTCTTGAAGAAGTTTTATAATGCTCTCCTTTACTTCAACTGATATCTTAGTTGGAGCCATGTTTCATGCCAATCCTCTTTGTGCAACAGCTGTCTAAGATGTGAATGCACTTTTTTAAATTGAAGTCTAATAATCACAGTTAATCTGATGCAGGTGTTTGTTTTAGAACTGCAATTTACATAGATATTCCATAATATATTAGAATTTAGTGATTCCATTTTCCCCCTCTACTTGATATAAAAACACAATTGTTACTGACTACAACAATTATATGTACTTATTTTTTCCAGAAGGTGATTCCATAATTTTTGCCAGGGGTTGTATACTGCATTTGATTTTTGATCATGCTCGTTATACTTGTCATACTGTTTATTTAGCTCTGTTGACTCATCTATGCTTGTAGACCAGCTTAAACTCAAAACCATACCCTCATTAAGGGACTTTTATTAATCATCTGAAAGGAATGTCTGTCTTCAAAGCACAGTGACCATCCACACAGATAAACCTGTAACCCCAAAATACAGAAACAGATCTGCAGAATAAGTCCCCTGCACAAAGCTAAGGCAAAAGAGCATGATGTGTCTCCACCTAGTGTCTGGAAGTGTGTTATGACTAATTCCTTTAAACAGTGGTCCCCAATCCCAGTAGTATCCTGGTGCTGAAAGCATTGTCCATTGTTTTGTACTTTCCTGTTCTCAGCACACCTGAGCCCACTATTCAGCTCATTAACTCTATACAGAGTTAAAGTTTAAAGCAGTTGAAATAAATGGGTGCAGGGTGGCAGGCTGGTTGGACACCACTTTCTTAAGGAAATCATTAAGAGTTCAGCAGAACTATTCTACACTGTTGAATGGTGAAACTGTTCACATTTAAATAAGTAATTTTCAAAGGTTAATACTATATATTTAACATCTTTGTTTTGTCTTAACTCTGGGGACCTGTCTTAACCCTGTTAATCATTAGGAACACCTGTGCTGGGTTGGGATAGTAGGTTTGCTGTATTGGAGAGACTCTACTTAACTACACTTATCCATACTAGGCTTTTCAGCTTCAAGGTTGACTGGTTTCTGTGGTTTTCATTAAACCAGCACCCAAAAAATTTGTTCTACTGCTTAATTCACAAGTATGCTGTTTCTGTAAGTCTTCAGTATTATCTGTGTAGGTCTGTCGCCTAATCCTCCCTGCTGGAAAAAGTCAAAGTGTATTTTCCTTTATAAGAAGATGGTATCTTCTCATGCTTATTGGTAAGGAGTTTTTGCTTCAAATGTAAAGCATAAATTAAGTAATTTAGATCAAGATTGGCTAGAATAATTTGTAATGTATTTATTCTTTTAAGCCATGTTTATGATCCACAACCACCAATGAAACTACAAATGTCTTGAGTTTTATATGTAATGGTACTAATGACAAATGTTATCGTGTTATTCTGTTCTTGTACCATGTATGTGTTGAGAGCTAGTAGTTATTGGACCACAAACTTCTCAAATTGTAAGCTATTGTGAAACTTTTTTTTAATAACAATTTTCAGCCAGTTTCTGTGAGAAATGTGATTTCCCCATTCTGGGCCTAGATGACCCCTTGCCTTTTCCAAACACATGTGATCCAGCTTATTAACAAGTTGTTCCTGAAACTGGCATTAAATGTAGTTTAAAACTAAATTTTTAAATTTAGGACAGGGAGTCCCACAGGACCTGGCTTGGGAAACATACTTCCCTGTTGGTATGTGTAATGCATGTTTCATGGGGCCCTACATTAGAGCTCTGTGGTGTTAACTTTACAATGTGTTAAACTAAATGGTCAACAAGCAATTCAAAACAGTTTCTGTATTAGGATTAATGGCTGAATAATTAACCTAGGGTTGAAGAAAGTGCCTTGTAGACACTGTGATTCACTAAATTATATTCCTGTTGTCTTGTCTTAAACTGAGATGTTTCAGAAAGCATTTTATATTTGCCAAAAACAATAATCAAATATCCTACAGTGTTTAACCACAGATTGCAAAAGTGTGCAAACTGGTGATAATAATGCAAAAATGCAATTGGTTCAGACAAACTTTTTCCTGAGAAATGACTTAAATGGTGGTTCTTTTTGGTACGATCATGGTATGTGGTCTAAAAAGTAGAAACTACTTCTCTAATGCATCTTTTAAATTGGACAGTTAATGGCTGAGTTGACTGCTGTGCTTGAGCAAGAAAATCACAACTGCAGGAATCCAATTCCTTAAAGAATCACGGTCAATTCTGAATGGAGCGTTTCAAATCAAAGATGTCCACTGCATGACAATTTAATTATGTGGAAAGGATAAATTGCTACTTCCCCTTAATGACTGAATTATTTCCATCAGTATCTTGTGGCTTGTATTTGCTGCTGGTGTGGTGTCCATGCAGAAGACTTTCAATAAAAGTAAGAACACTAAGCTTTTCACTTGTTTTGATTTATAGCTTGAGCCTTGTGACTTACAGTTTCTTTTACAGGAGCTGGCTTGAATGTGGAGTGTGTTGGTAACGTTATGAGACTAACCTTTGATAAGTCTCTAGCTTTTGGAAGTCAGCTTGAAATTGATGCCATCAGTGAGTATGTTTTTAAACATTAGATCAAGCTCTAAAATGTGTGTAAATCTAAATGGCCTAATGTGAGGCATGTTGGCTGATTTCCAGATGGTTCACAAGTTGTGCCTTTAACATCTGCCCTGGCGGCCAAATGTGGCTACAGCATGGAGTGTGATCCTTGGGGCAATACTAAGTTATACGCATCACTGCTGAACTGTTTCGCTCAGAACCAGGTAGATGTTCCAAAATATTCAGCAGATGGGGCTGGTGGTCCCAACCTGATTCTTTAATTGAACCGCAAACCTCAATAAGATCTGCCAAACACAGTTGCGATGTTAAGAGGGTCAATCTAAGTGACATTATGTATTGGTTTCATTAGTATAAGTATAGTTCCTTGAGAAAGTCTTCATTGCGATGTATTCTCAATGGGTTTTTACAGTGCATTTGGAGCGTATTGACAGCGCTTCACGTTTTGCAGATTGTTACACTATAGCCTTATTCCAAAATGGATTGAATTCATTTTACCTCTCAAAGTTCTCACTTCTCAAAATGAGAAATTTGTTTGCAAATCTATTAAAAATAAGACAAACATGTACATAGGTATTCACAGCTTTTGCTCAATATTTGTTGTGGCTGGGCCAACATTTAGTTGTCTCGAAGCAACTCCTTTATCGTGGCTGTGTGCTTAGGGGCATTGTCCTGTTGGAAGATAAACCTTCGCCCCTGTCTGAGGTCCAGAGAGTTCTGGAGCGGGTTATCAAGGACATCTCTGTACATCGCTGCAGTCATCTTTCCCTCAATGCTAACTACTCTCCCAGTTCCTGCTGCAGACAAACATCCCCACGGTATGACTATTCCACTACCATGCTTTGGTGTTGGCTAGGGGTGAGCAGTGCCTGATTTCCTCCAGGCATGACACTTGGCATTGAGGCCAAAGGGTTCAAGCTTCATCAGACCAAATAATTTTGTGTCTCATGGTCCAAGTCCTTTAGGTGCCTTTTGGCAAACTCCAGCTCCGGATGAGCTGTCATGCCTTTTACCCGAGGCATGGCTTCTGTCTGGCCTCTCTACCATACATGATACCATACTGATTGGTAAAGTGCTGCAGAATATGGTTGTCCTTCTGGAAGGTTCTCTCTCCACTGAGCAATGCTAGAGTGCTGTCAGAGTGACCATTGGGTTCCTGGTCATCTCCGTGACTAAGGCCCTTCTACCCTGATCACTCAGTTTTACCAGGTGGCCAGCTCTATGAAGATTTTTGGTGGTTCCAAGTGTTTTTCATTTACAGATGATGGAGACCACTGTGATCATTGGGACCTTAAATGCAGCAGAAATATGTACCCTTTCCCAGATCTGTGTCTCAATACAATTCTGCCTCAGAGGTCTACAGACAATTCCTTGGACTTTGTGGTTTGATTTGTGCTGACATGCGCCGTCTACTATGGGACCTTTTATATAAATGCGTGTGTATTTCCAAATCCTGTCGAATCAACTGAATTTACCACAGGTGTCCAATCAAACTGTAGAAACAGCTGAAGGATGATCAGTGGAAACAAGATGCACCTGAGCTCAATTTTGAGCACCAAGGCAAAGGCTGTGAATACTCCAGATGCACTGTAGGTCTCTGCTTTGGCCAGGTCTTTCTTAGACATATACTTTGTTCATCCAATTGTGAAATTTCACATGTGGCTTGTGAAACCAATGTTGCTAATACCGTTTCACATTCTTCTGTTTGCTGTTTACCACCTTCTTTCAGGATGATCATGTATTTGATGTTCAGCTACGCCTCCGGATGTATGGTAACAAAATGTCTGAAGAAGATTTGCATGAGGTCAGACACTCTTGTGAATACAAGAAGTGGGCATCACGTGAGATTCTCTGTGAACGCAACTTCATGGAGGTAATCGAAGGGGTTTTATTAGGTCCTCCCATCTTCTCTATAATCACTGGCAATTTTGATCAAGATGGGGTTGGCAGATAATTGCTTTCTCTTTCTGCAAGAGATGCGCTTATATTGGACTGATTTCAAAGTTTGATTTGGTTTTTGATGCATTTCTTTAGGCTCCAGAAGACCAGAATGCATGATTCAGAACTATAGCACCAGTTATTTTACTGTATTGAAAAATTAACTGTTCTGTAATACTCAGAATTATTCTCAAAAATACAATATTGGTCTTTTGGTACATAACAGTACATTGCTTGGTACATGGCTGCCTTCTCATTGGAAGGTGATTTATTGTACCTTAATAAAAAAGTACAAATCTGTATAACAAAAGTAAAAATTGTGGTATTGCTGGTATTTATTGTTCCACCAAACTGTTTCTCTGTTCAATAGGTCTCTGTTAACAGATTACCCCCGGAAATGCCCTTTCCTGCGCAGAAAATACAAGGCAATAAGGAAACTGGCTTCAAATCTGGTGCATTTTCAGAGGTACTTTTGATTTTGAGATCCTTGTATTTTTAACTATAATGCCAGTTACCCAGACCTACATATAGGACATTAGGAAAACTTTGTAAGCAGTTTACTAGTTGTTAACTGCAAGTACATATAATGTTTATTCATTTTGTTGTATAGTATGCCCTACAAATGGGTACAATGTAGGTAAAACTTTGTACTTGGAGGTATGTCTTACAATATTGTACCCCTGATGGTACATTTATCATTTTTTTTTTTTTTTTTTTTTTTTATGTACATAGTATTTAACTGGTACAAAAAACATGGCTACAGAAAAGGATACTCACTGAAGGGTACTCAGTTTGTCGGATGTGCATTCCAAGTACAAATCTATACTGTGTAAATCTTTAGTGCAGTACAAATATCAATTTTATATATGCACTAAGCAAACAATGTTAAAATGCAAATTTCCAAAATTTAATTCTGTCTCAAGACATTCTGTTCTGTTCCTTACAAATGTGCAGGATGGCCGATGGAGGCAAAAGGATCAAATTAAAGCTATGATCAAATCACAAGCCTTGTTACTTCTGATATTTTTGCTCAGATCAGATTTGGCACTTTTGGTTATTCACGTTCATTAATATAAGTGAACTGTATCTGTAATGAGAATGAATTTGCACACAGTCATATGTTTCAGCATGAGTCCTCCACAGACTCCATTATAAACTAGTAAACCGGTCACTGATTGAATCAGTTTATGGATGAAGTCTTGCCCTTCAACAAGCATTCCATTGTCTTAATGTTGAATTGTACAAAAACAGTCATTCAGCTTGCAGGTTATGCCACAAGCAGATGGAAAATCAGAGAATGAGTTTGTCCATAAACCAGCTTTGGTAAAAGAAACCCCACCTTGATGCTGAGGCGCATTAGGCAAAAATCTAGTTTGTAGGATTTGAATCAGTAATGCACAAAACGTATCATTAGGTTTTGTCCTTTCATCAAGGATTTAATGTATACATGACTTACAGAAGTGCTGCTGTTCATGAAGAAAATATCCTCAGAATGGACATCGATACCCAGTCCTCAACATATTACACTTTTAATGTGACATTGTATACTTATAAGCCTTTAATGAGTTAAATACTCATGAAAGAGATGGGTTTTCAGTCAGTGTATGAAGCAAGTGTTCATTCCACCACGTTCTGGCAGGTCAGAAAAGATTTTTGAAACAGTAATTTGGCCTTCAGTTTCCAGTGTTCCAGTTCCATTCATAGTGATCAGGCTTTTCTCTTATAATGTCAGCCTTCAACAACGTTGCACTTTCCTGCAGGCAAAAACAAATCTGATGCATTGGATTTAGGAGTACATATGTACATCTTGTTCATGGAAACATTCTTTAACTGTGTTTGAGAATACCAGTTATGTATAATGTTCTCAAGCACTTGTGAATCTCTCATCACCACCATGGTAAAGATATGAGTCTGTCATGTTTTGCTACAACAAACCATTTCACATCCAAATAAATTATGCAGAAGTGTAAATGGAAATTAATTTGGGTATTTTTAACTGTCCTGTTTGTAGGCTCCTACGTCCCTACCCAATGTCTGGAGGATGGTCTTTTACACGCCCAAGGAAAAGCCCATGATGTTGGCGGATGTCCTGAAAGCTGGATATGGAGTATCGACAACTCCTTCTCGATTAGTGCTGAGAAGTGCTTATGGCTTGGATAACACTTACACTCAAAATGTAAGTGAAGGAATGCAGATGTGTAAAACTGCAAAAATATAATACAAATCAATTTTTATTTATGTATTTCTATAGGTGAATGGGGTGCAAATGGAGGTCTTCAAAGTGACTACATACTTCAAGAGAGAGTGGTCAGTAACAATGATAGATACTGCTGCTGCCTGTCCAACTGGTAAGTATCATTGATTTTAGAAAAAGAATGTCATCCTGGTCCTTAAATTCTGCAAGGCAGTAGTTTTCAGCTGCTATCCCAAACTAACTGTGGGGGGGTTGTAGCTTAGAGTCTGGAAAAAGATCTTTTTAAAGAGATCTTAATGATTACAAATCAGTCATTCTCCTCTCAGAGAATGGCCCGGTCAGCCTGACCTAACAAATTCAGCCAAAGTGCAGAGTGCAATATGTGTAAGTCCGCTGGCAAGCTCTCAATCGCTGTCTTAACTATAAAAATTGTCTTACAGCTGAAAGAATTCTGCATGGAGGAGCGGTATTTGGTATTTCAACCACATGAGGAAATCTTAGCTACTGGGGCTCAAGAAAATTTCCATTGATATGAAATTTATTTTTTTTCCATGTGGAAATTAACCATCGTCATTGTTACTCTTTTAATGGACTACATATGCATACACATGTTTCTTCAGTATAATTTTATAATTTTACTAAATTTTGAATTTGAAGTTTTCATAAAGTGGTCCAGAATGTCTGTTGCCCAAAATTTCTTTTTACAGTGTAAATGAAATTCCGTCATATAAGCTAAAAAAAAAAAAGCACTTTTCATCCAATTTACACCATTTATTTAGTTTTTTTAATTTATTCTTTTATTTAGTCTCAGCAACAATCCTGCACCTTTCCACATATGACTGTCTGCCAGTGGCGTACAGTTTCTCTAGTGTAAATATTTCATGCAATGACTTTAGGGGTCAAGTAACTGTCATTTTCAAAATAACAGTGGCCAAATCGATGAGATTGGAGACTTGGACCTTTATTTACTGTGTTCACAGGTGGACTCCATTTCACTGATGAACAAATCACCTGGTATATGCCGAGGTACATAACCCCAATCATGACCTTTCATCAGCATGATCTGCTTGAGCTATACATGGGCATTGATGGCAAGAGACTCGATACTGCACAGATGAAAGCAATGGGCTACAGCTTATCTGTAACAGACTCCCACGTCATAATCACCCTACCTGTGGGTGGACCAGATGGATACTATAAGGTTGGGTGTTTTCATAACCTTTCCCCAATTTCCCTTCCCATTTCTAGCAAACATTACTTTTTGGTCTGAAACTGATTCACAAATTGTCCATTCTTTGTTTTAGAGTCATGTGCAGGATTATAAGTACCAAACTACCTACAGTATTGAACCAATGCTGGAGCTGTTGTGGAGGGAGGGAGAATCTGAGATCACCAGATACAAAGTGCACTACCCAATTACTACCCCACCCAAGGCCCAAACACCACGAGTCACAGACAGTGAGTTCCTCTTGATTCCTGTCTAGAATTAATTTATGCAGGGTTTGGCATGATCCATCTCTGCTGTGTCTATAACATATATTCAATTACCAGTCAATTTGGAGATTTCATTTGTAATTGATGAAATGAGAACCCACTGAAAAACCAGTGGGCAGCAGTTACAGTTCCTGCCCTTTGGCTACAGGCTTTAAAAATGTGATCCCTTGGCGCCGATTTTGGTTCCATAAAACTATGGAATTATTTAACGGACATGAGTGAACCATTTGCAAGTCTTTTAAATGTTCATCAAAATCCATATCTGAGCTGGAAAATTTGTATATGTAGAATTGAGTGGCTGTTTGCTGTTAATGACTCGAATGAGCTTGAATGTTTACTTTTAGAATTGTTGTGCTTCCCTCCTCTCAGATACTGTGGCAAACTTGGGAGTTTTTGATGTACTACTGGGTATCTTCCTCCATGATGTTGAGCTGGTGAACATCACTTTTTCTACTGGATTAATGACCGTGGCAGAGGCCAATGACAGAGGCATAAGTGTGCAGCAGCATGGATTTCCTAATGGATCCAGGACTTTCTCCATTCAGGTCCCCTTCTCTGATCCTGTTGTTCTCAAGTCTGTAAGTTTTCTGCTGGGTTGATTATTTTTATTTTATATATTTTTCATTGTCTTTCACTAGCAAAGCAAAAAATACATCTAGGTAAATCAGAGTTCAGATATGGTAACATGCTATGATGGACGTATTCTAACTGGATGCCCTCACATCATAGAATATCAATCAGGAGATGACTACCTATACTCTTCCACTCATTTTTGGCTTGATGATCCTTCCTGAATACACACCCTTTCCCCAACCAGCATTGGTGGAAGCAACTCTTCAGGATGTCAGTGAGTATTTGCATAGGCGCTTGGTAAGAAATCAGGCTGTGGCTCGGTGTTGCTACTGGAAATTCTGGCTGTGACGCTGTTTTGAAAAGTAATCAGTACTTTGTGATCCTAATAGAGAGGGAGTCAGCAATCATTGCACCAAATAATGAAGCATGAGGCTGGCAAACACATTGCACACAGGGTTTTAAGTAACCAACTGAACGTTAGTTAACTGGCTAAGCACTTGATGCTCAAGTCCATTATGATATCGGTAGCAATTAATATAAAGGTACATGCATTTGTGTGTATTTAATTTGTCTATTGACTACACTGGTTGTGGCATTCTCCTTGTGTCCTGTGTGTAGCCCTGCCAACTATGTATGGAGTCTGTGATGAGGAGAATTTCAAAGTCCTTGTGGCTTATGGGAACCAAGGCAAGAATTTCAACATTAAGCTGGGCACACAGAGTCTATCTGCAGACCTTTATACGGAGTATGGTGTCCAGGAAAACTCAACTCACTTGAGCATTACTGTGCCTTTCCTGGCAAATGTTGTGGTTTTTGAGGTATGCTGATTCATTACTTGCATCCAATGGTGATTGTTTTATTCCCAAGTTTTACACCCCTTTTTATTCTCAGCTGGCCCATCAATCATCAGTGAGGGGTCGTCTGGATGTGCTTCTTTGGGATCCAGTCAACAACTGGCACCTCAAGAACTTCTCCTTGGCTTGCAACTTTCCTATGACTATGATCGGTATTATGGCGTCTTGAATATTTTTGTCCAAAAATGTATTCAGTATTTCACTGCATGTCTACTTATGTTTGGTGTCTGGATAATTCCTACCCTGTTTGCTTGTTCTCAAGCTGGGGTGTGATCAACCTACTCTATTTTTACTGGCTTCTATTTTCAGAGTGTTTCTCCAATGGAACAATAGCTGCATTAGCAGTGAAGGTAGAATCTGCATCTTGGATGGTTCCCAGCCAGTTGGCTCTGAAGGACCCCTCGTGCAAACCTATGTTCAGTAACAGCCGCTTTGCCTACTTCTCCTTTACTGCAAGCAGTTGTGGAACAACAAGAAAGGTGTGCATGAGAAGCCCCTTCTAAATGGGCATCTGCACTTTTCCTTTTTGTATTTTGGTCAAAACTATTCTATATCTTTCCTCTAGTTCTTTGACAACGTCATGGTGTATAATAATGAAATTTCAGTAGCTGGGAGAAGAGGTGTTGCCCAAAAAGATGCTGCAACAGGATTTGGAACTGGATATCAGTAATGCCTATTTTTACTCCTCCTTCTGGTTTTAAACGATTATGTATATAGAGTTTTAACTCCTTTCATTCTCTTCTAGCATGGCCATTTCCTGCTACTATGCCCTAAATGACACCCAGACACTGACTTTCTTCACAAAGCAAGGAAAAAATGAGCCTTTTGCTGAACTTGGTGTTGGAGAACTTCAAGTGAGAATGCGGCTTGCTAAAGGTGTGTTGTATTTGAAGTGGGTGTCAGGTCTGCCCTTTATGGAACAGTCTAGGCTGGTGTCTCCGATTTAAGCCCGACTCCTCTTTTTTAAAGGAATTCTCAGGTTCAATGAGGAACCAGCACTTAATCAAAATTAGGCTCAATAGTATATAATATGAATTCTCTTTTTTTTTTTTCCTTTAAAAGTGAGAAACTGATTGATTACCCTTTACATTCTGAGTTGGGGGACCCTTTGTAAGGCTAGCATTATATTAGTCACTCATTTGAAGCCTGAATGGTCATCATAGCAGCTATCTCTGATACCATAGCAACTACAAAGCAACCTAACATCCATCTTGTTACTGTAACAACTGTCAACCATCTGGGATTCTATAGCAACCACCTGACCATCCTAGTAACCATCTCAGATTTGCTTATGTTGTCCCAGATGAATGTTTTTGGCCAACATCTTAGCCATAAGTACAAAAAGTGGCCAAGCTTTGGCCCAAATGTATCTGCAATCCTGGGGTACATCTCAAGTCTGCAAACTTATGAACTTTACTGAATAATCATTTTGGGTCATTTACAATACTGCAAGATACTGTCATTTGAAATATGCTGAACTTGTCGTCTTCCAACAGATCCTCATTATAATTCCTTTTACGTGGAGGAAGACTACCCAGTAGTGCAGTATTTACAACAACCTCTTTACTTCGAGGTGGAGCTGATGCAGTCTCCAGACCCTCAAATAGAGCTGGTCCTGGAGAACTGTTGGGCTACTATCAATGATGGAGTCTCCACAATGAGCTGGGACCTTATTGTGAATGGGTAACGTTTCAGATTGGAGTTTTTTTTTTGTTTGTTTTTGTTTTTTTAAATTCAAGGAAATGGTGTCCCTTAATGTTGTTGTATTTTTACTGCTTTCTGAACAGCTGTGAGAATCTTGACGATCGTTACCGTACCACATTTCACCCCGTGGCCTTGGAAGACCAGATTCCCTACCCTCCCCATTTGAAGCGCTTTGAAGTAACTATGTTCACGTTTGTCAAAGATGACATGGTCCTTAAAGATCAGGTACTTTTTAATTTTTATTAAACTGAATGGTCTACAGGGATTAACTACATTGTTAAAAGTAAAAGTTCCTTTTAGATAGAAGTTCTTCAATTTGAAACTGTAGAGGAACCTCAACTTACATATGCAGATCATTAAAACTTAAACCTCTTTCAGATTTTTGTCCACTGTGAAGCTGTGGTCTGTGACAACAAGACTGATGCCATCTGTAAGAGACGGTGTCCCTCACAGCAAAGAAACATCAAGAGGGGTATGATGTGTAATTTATTTTTTTTTTTTTCTCTTATATTTAACTTTTCCAACGTTTTGTTTGAAACAGTCAAGATAAATTGTCTTTACTTGCAGGTCAGAGAAGCACAGGCCACGAGAGGCTACGAAGGATGCATGTATCCTCTGGAAGAGTTGTGCTCTCAAACGTTCGTTCAGATTTAAATAAACTGTAGAGCTGAATCAGTGTCCTGTGGATTTGTCATCACAAGTACAAGCTTTCATGATCTCAACATTGTCCAGGAAGCCTTCTGCCTTTTAAGGGTGCTTCCTGATGAACTGTCACTCTTGTCCTTTCCAGTTAAGCCTGTCCTCACACCTGCTTCTGAATAACGGTTCACACCTGCTTTAAGTCCTCAACTGAGCTTCTTTTGGGTGTGTATTGTCTGTATTTGACTTGAGTCAGAGCATTTTTGTTCATGTTTGGATCAATCTGGATTGGAGCTTTTTTAAAATGACACTCTTAAGGATGCTTCAAAGAAATAGCCAAACATGGCCACTTTTGGACCAGAAATTTTAATATCTTGGTAATATGCAATGTGCTTTATTTTTTTCTGCAACTGGTTTTGAAGTACTGAAGCTGAAAATGCTAAACCAAGTAATCAAGGTTTAACTTATGGTGCAGATGAAGGCAGGTTTGATTGAATGAATGACCTGGGCATGCATCCAAAAGCACCATGTAGACAGTCATATTCCTCAATTTCATCCTAATTTGAATTGGAACATCAGTCACACCCTACACAAACATCTAAGGCATGCATTTTAATTGGGCGGTCATTGGATGAACTATACAATTTGCAGCTCAATGCTCTCAGACATTCCTGACGGTGACCCTTATTCATTTAAGAGGTTTTGGAAGATTTTTTTATATTCCCCCATGTACTTAAAGGTCCAAGAACTCTCCTTAAGAAAATCTCTTGCAAAGTCACATCAAGAGCTGCTGCTGAGGTTAATGTCTTTGTCTAATCCTTCTGTCTGAGTTATTGTGAAGGTGTGAAATCTGCGTCTGTGTAGGCTGCCAGTCATGCTGATAACGGCTGGTCATTATCTGCTCCATATGGTTGTATCAAAAGGCCCTGGTCTGCTGTTTGATGTTTTAATGCTCATTTTGGAATCACAGAGATGGTCAGTTTGCTGTAGATGTAATCAAAGTCAAAAAGACTTGAAACAGAAGAATTCAAATGAAGAGAACCTCCAATTACAGAAAAAGTCTTGACCAAATATATTAATCAGTCAACATCCATTAACATTCCAATCTCACTGAATGAAGTGAGAAGTAATGTCAAAATCACAAACAGCTTACTGCTGGAATGTCTGTTGTGTGCAATACCAGTGTTTCTCAAACTGTAAGACCATGTCAAATTTATAACTTCCAGGTATAACCAGCAAACCAAAAAAGTGGGCTAGATGTGATCACATCTTTTTCTGTCTCTTGTCCTTTGCCAACTGTGTGTGGCCTGTCCACTTTTGGTAGGTTTTTGTGGTCAACGCAGTCCGGAGTCTCTCAAAAGCTTGAGTTGGAGAGAAACAGGAATCTGAAGTGTTGTAGTGAATTAGTGTTTACATGGCATCTTCTGGAACTCTAGGTCTATTATCCAGCCGGTCATACTAATTACTTGGTAACTGGTTGTTTAAGCATATTTTGCTGGTCCCATTTTGTTAACTATGGTATATTTGAGTGTGAACTGTTTGGGTGTACACACAGAGATGCAACAGTTAGGTCCATTAAGTCAAAAATTGTCATCAGATTGACATCTGGTGTACCACTTTGGGATGCTTTGGTACCACCAGAGCTACCATAGTTTGAGAACCACTGTGCTGCACAATTAAGACCATAATGAAACACCTAGACTGTCTATTGATCACTGTTGTGTATTGAAGAATCCATGATTGCTGTTTACCAAATCCTTTGAGCGGTTAAGAGGCTACAGCTGAGGTGAATGAATGGAGATGCTAGTCTTAAAGAAGCCTTCAAGGCCAATAAATGGAAAGATGGATGTAAACAAGATGGCAAAGTACATACAGACAAGATCTAGCAAAATATGGATGGATCAGACAGAGATCATACTGATGGATGCATAAATATCTGATAACTTCAATTTAACCTTTATTTGGACTTGCAAAGCTTTGTAAAGCATTAACAGGAAAACACATGCATTGCTCAACTATTAATATTTACAAGGCAAAGGGGAGGAACACCTAGATGACTAAACTTTGAACTCAATAAAGATATGATGAAAATGTGAATAATATGCCTCTATTTAGACTTTCTGGGGGGGGGTAACAGGAGGACAGGAGATGGGAAGGCGCACCACAACACAACTGGACTATGTGCAATAATAGTTAAACAAGTGCAACAATAATGTTCAATAATATCCCCTCCTACAGGACGTTTCATATACTCTCTATTATATATTCTAATACATTACATATTCTCTATACATGTTTACATTTTTCTATATACTGTACTGATGCTGGAACCTTAATTACCCTGAGGGACCAATAAAGATCAACTGATCTATTCACAACTATATTTATTTACATATTTATATCTACATCTATTTATATATCTATCAATATATATATATATATATATATATATATATATATATATATATATATATACATTTTCTGCATTTGATTTCTTGTTCTGCTCTTTAATAACTGAGCTGTGTGAAAGGAGGGCTGCTGTAGGTGCTACACTGTCAATGGATTCAGGATGTGAGGAGCCCCTAAAGGCCTGGATCTCCACCAACGACATCAATGTTTTTTCTACAGATGTGTATTCGGGGAGGAGAGTCCATTACAGTCCCAGATGAAGCTGCCTCATTCACACCTCCAGCCCATCAGCCTGGCAGGACAATGTGGTCTGAGTCCTGGCCTGCTGCCGGTCTGATTCTCACACTTCTCCTCTTCGCTTTGATCACCTCCACGCAGGGGCTGGAGCCCCGATATAAAGGCACAGGCCTTCAGGACACTGCTTCAGTCTCAGCTCAGCTCGGGGAAAGACGGATGACCATGTCGACCCTGCCCGGAGATTTCCCCCAGTTCCTGCCCTTCCCAGCAAACACCACCAATAACAACACCACCACCCTGGAGAGGAGAGCCACCGTTCAGAGAGCAGGTCAGTCACCTTATACAACACCCCAGCAACACCCAGCCTCACCCTTTCCTTCATTATTTACTTTAATTCATTCTTTTGTTGTAAAAAAAAATACTATAATTTTAAAATAATATTTTTTAATTTTTAATAATTTTTAAAGAATGAATTAAAGTAAATAATGAAGGAAAAGGTTAGGCTGGGTGTGATATATATATACATACATATACATTACATATTATAAATTTATGATTATTATTATTATTAATAATAATAATAATAATAATAATAATAATAATAATAATAATAAATTAAGTTTGGGCCAAAATATAATCTACAGGCTTTAATGAGGCGCAATAAATGAATTTTAATTGACACCACAGGATGTGACGTCATTGGAACTCTTATTTTGTACCAGAGGCTGGTTATTGATGTTTTTAGGGGTTGTTATGGTAGATTCTGTGCAATGTTTGGACCTGTTTGTCAATAATACATTTATTTCTATAAAAATGATCAAGCACATGAGTAAACCTCCTAAAATTGAAAAATTGTACTAAATTTGACTGATATTTGAGGTATTTATTGAATAAATGAATTTATTGAAATCATCCGGTCATCTGTGCTGGTTGACTTGCCTAGGGTATTTTTTCCCCTGAATTTGATGTTTCAGCTGGTCCTTGAGCACCATCAACCAGTATAACCAAGCTCACTGACCAGCATGACCATTCTGTAACCATACACTGCTGACCAAAAGCTGCTTCACTACCTAGTTTATGACTACAGGGTGAGACTTTGCTTTTGCCCAGATGACCAGCCTTTCAACCACTTTGACCATCAAAGACCAGCTTAGGCCACTTGACACCAGCAAAAGCTGGATTTGTCAGTAGGGTTTGTTAGATGTGTATTGATTCATAGATAGAATTCTATATATATACTGTACTTCAGCCTTAACAGGTTCACAAATATCAGATTTCATCCCACTTGATTCATGTTACTGAAAATCACTGATTTTACTTGGCAGACTGCAGCCTGCAGGACAGAGCGAGGTTGGTCAACCAGAGCAGACCAATGGAACCCAGAGTGGATAGCATGGCTCTGCTGACCAATCGCAGAAAAAGAACCAACTTCACACAGCAGCAGATTGAAGTCCTGGAGAAAGTGTACTCAGACACCAAATATCCTGATATCTATTTAAGGGAGAGATTGGAGACGTTGACTGGTTTACCCGAATCTAGAATTCAGGTAAGAGTCATAACATTTCAGGGCTGTTACTGACCTCAGCTGTAAATATATTGGTTAAGAGTTGTGCTTCATAAAGGCTGACCAGTCCTTTTTTCCCTCCCTTTACTTAAAGGTGTGGTTTCAGAATCGACGCGCCAAATCCAGACGGCAAGTAGGAACACCCTTTCCCATGAAACACAGAGGAAATGGCCAGATCATGACCAAAGCATCTGCCTCCTTCTCCCTGCTGCAGTCTCAGCCTGCTCTTCAGCGGATGGCCACCTTCGCCCTGAGGGACTCCTTCGCCCAGCCAATGATCAGCACAGAGCAGACACACCGCAGGGCCACAGACCATAGTTATGACTCCACTGCAATGTCAAATTTGTTTAGTACCACCGATGACACAATCAAATCAGAGCAGGCGAAGCCAGGCATGCCTCTCTGCACCAACCTCTATCAGTACCACAGGGCAAATGGCCATGTACCATCTCAACACAAACCAGCATCTGCACCTAAACACATGATGGTTGACTATGATAATTTCCCTCCCAACAGAACCATTGGCCCTGATATGAAAGTCATCATTCCTCCAATTCCAACACAATTGAACTTCAGCAGATCATCACCCAAACAGCTCACCTGCCCAGTTCAGCATATGCAAGTCAAAATCCAGCCAGAAAGTTTTGGTCATTTTTCCCCAATCCAAGGTAGTGACACTGGAGAGTTTTCTGATTCTGACTCTGACTGGGAGAAGGAAGCCATGGCTGGTTTTGCTGGTTTTATATAGCATATTACAAATGATATTTGGACTGGTGTCACTCCACACCTCACTACCACAATTTTGTCACTCCCACCCCCGCCCCAAATAAGTTTCAGATTTGGAAAGAATTATTTATTTTTATATTTAAATAGTTGCACTGTTATCACTGTTGGAAAAAATATATAATAAAAGAAATCATGTACAAAAGTCTTGGCCTTACTACAAAAATGCAAGAAAACTATTTTCTGCATTTGGCATTTAATAGAAATGAACAAAATGTATATACACATTTGCAGTTACCAGTTAAATAAAAGCAACTGGTGCAAAAAACCATAAACACAAAACATACACCAGTGATGTATCTGCAAATATTCCTCAGATGGAGGAATTCAGCCATGGGGAATGATCTGATGGGTGCCACCCACATAGCTTCTGTTCTACTATACCATCATGGGGATTTTATAAATCAAATCTGGTTCTTTACAAAAATACATAAGTAGTTATAAAATGTTCACATTGACGCATACAGCCAATGCATCCATAACATCCACTGTACAGTTATCTACAATGTACATTTTCAAAATGGACAGTACATTTATCTCTGTGGTAGACACTCAAAACTGTACAAGTTGCAAATCAACTTCCCTTTTCTAAGGGAGCACAAAAACACCGGTCAAACCATTTCAGACTCAACAAAAACAAGAACCGTAACTGGAAAGAGTAGAACATGGCATAAACCTTACAGGAACCAGCCAAAAAAAAAGCAGCCAATATGGCAAGATTAACATTAGTGAAGGAACATTCTAAATTATAGTGAATTGATTACTTCTTAAATGCACTGCTTCAATAATTTAATTGGCCGTTCCAATATATCTGCTTATTTTGACCAACACCGTGAGTGTGAAGGAGGGGGGTATAGCTGATTTTTCAACCTGCTGCAGGTTCATGTTCAGTCAGTAAACAACACCTTCAAAAATAAAAATAAAAAAGTTTTGGGGGCAGAGATGGCTCGGAGTCCATGTTTTGAGACGGGAATTTTGGATGGAATCCAGTTCAGTCACGTTCTGTTTGTGTTGTTGGCAGAGAAAGCATGGAGGTTGCCCAGCTGGCTCAGGCCACTCTGGATGTGTGCTACGTGGATCTCCACATTGTCCTGGAAACAGCTGTGAAGACATAGCAAGAATTTAACTATAAGGTGGTTGGAGAAAGGGAGTTCTGCAATTTAAAGTTCACTTTAAAATATGTCACTATGAAGATGACAGACAACCAAGGAGTCTTGGTTTGCTTTTGCTTCAAATTTAACTGAAATCCTTTGCAAAAGTATTGTAAATATTTTGATGCATGAGCAACAATACCTAAATTTAACAGTCCAGTCTGTAAATAAAATTGTTTTAATTTTAGAATCAGAAACACTTAATTGTGAATTGCAAAACGTACTAAGATGTCACTTTGTAGTTGGATGTTACTGAGTGACGCCTTTAAATTAGAGATTTAAACTCTACAATATGCTATACAAACCCTGTTAAACAGAAACATCTTACCTGAGATTAGAGGTGTCTATTGAACTCTTTATGTCATTCAAGGAATCTGTCAATGCTTTAAATTCAAAAGAATTCAGGTCACCTCCTTCTGCCAAGCACTGCATCGAAAAACAAAACACACAACTCTGCTTTAAACACCATGTTAAGCATGTGGGAAAGCAATTATTTTTACTGCCAAATATTCTCTGTTAAGTCACACCATAACATTAGAGGGACCACAAACACACACACACAAGTTTATTTTTCTGATAACAGTTTAAGTCCTGACATTTAAGATAAAGATTGACTGTTTTACAAGTAATCTAAAGAGAAAAAACATCACGTGACTGTAAGTGAACAACACCACATGCCAAGACTCTGTTCTCTATAGAGTAAATCAGGGGGAGAAAACCCTTATGCTGCTTGAACAGTCCTACTAAATCTGGTGAACTGTACCAACAGGTGAATTGAATGAGGGGTACAGGAGGAGCACAAAACTGAATGAGTCTGGCACTACAGGACCAGAATTGCCTACCCCTTCATTAGATTCTCCAGACTGGTGTTTGGCTAGTTTAAGTCAGTGATGAAAGGCTGTCTCACTGCAGTGTTTGAGGTGGAACAGTGAAACAAGTACAATGCTTGAAACACCATGTTCGTCAAAACCATCCCTCTCCAACTGGTGTGTGTGTGCGCATGCGGGGGGGGGGACCTGCATTGATTTGCATGTGAAGAGATGGAATTTACTGCAGTAAAAGTGTTCTACTACCATATGACCGACCAAAAACACCACATAATTGGAGTGAATCAAAACTTTGCTAAAAAGTTTTACAGTGCAAAACAGGTCTCACGAGTACCTGCCATTTCTTGCCATTTCTTTTTCCTTATACTAAACAAACTACTATTCTTACACCACTATTAAACTACTAGTGTGTATGCACAAGCAGTGCCTCACCCTGATCTGCAGCAAGATAGCAGTGAGACGCGAAACAAGATGAGTAAGGCCAGGACTCTGGACGCGCTGTTCCCCATCAGGCAGTGCATTGTACAACCTCATTACGTCCTCTGCTTCATTCTCACAGCGCCGCCTCAGTTCACTGGGCTGATCTGCAGGCTGCATGCCTTGATCTGGAGCCAGCTGTCAAGCAAAGAATTACAACAGCAGGAATGAGTTGCTTAAAGGCAAAAACTGTTGCAGTGAATTCCTGGATTGCCAACATAAACAGAGATAGCATGCATACATCACTAATGGAAATTATTTAAACTACAGAGACTCCAAGCCTTTTAGGCAGTGCTTATTTACCTCAAAGCAGAACTGCTGAACCTCATGCAGTACTTTGTTCAGGTCTTTGTTAAGCTGCTCCAGGTCTAGTACAGTGGCTGCATACCTCTTCTGAAAGTCCAGTCCAATTTGCATTGAGTAGGACTTCTGTGAATAACAAAAAAGTAAGACAACAAACAAGAATGTGTGTCATTCTAGCAACATTTTACATGCAGGCACAATCCACCTGGATTGCTTAATGATGGCAAGAGCACACCTACCAGTTTGAGTATGTGTAAACCCACCCAGGAATGCAACTTAATTATCTAATTAGATGTGAGGATTATACAATATATTTATTTAATACTACTTCAGGTACAACCCCAGCTCACATTCATAAGAATCACATTCATAAGAAAGCACAACAGGAAAGCTTGTACTTAGAACATGTATAAAATGTTATAGATTATATAAATTATTTAAGCATCAAATCAACCATACAAATAATGACTACCTCCTTGCTTCTACATTCACTGTCCATTTTATCAGCCGGTACAAGTGGATCAGACATAGGAGTGCTGCTGGAGTGTTTTAACCGCTGGACACCAAAAAGAAATATCCAGCCAACACCAACATGTGAGCACTGATGAACTAGAGGATGACCAACACAATCTGCAGAAATAGATGAGCTTCTGTCCGGGACTTTAATTCTACACGGTAGATTAACTAGATAGGAGTGTCTAATAGAGTGGGCATAGCGTTTAAACACTCCAGAATCTGACCCACTATTCTTAATTTTAAGAAATTATTTAATTAAAAGGTACTACACAGTATTCAGTAACTGCTATGAAACAATATGCCACCACACCATTTGGGAGACTGGGGTTGGATTCCCAGTCTGGGCAATTATGACATGATACACCTTGGCAAGACTCCTAACACTACTGTGGCCCATTTCTGTAATTTGTGTAACCTTTCAAGTCAACCTGGATAAGAGTGTCAGCTAAATGCCGTAAATGTAAATGATGAGGAATTGGGGACAATGCAAGTGGGGAACGCAAACTACCCTCCAAAATGTATGACAAAACTGTACCAATTTTTCAGCTTCGGTATTCATCTCCTTCAGATGCTTTATGTGTTCCTTCTTGATCATGAGAATTTTGGACAACCGTGTCTGAAAGGAACAAGAAACAAAAACATCAGACTGAAGAAAAGCCATTTAAAAAGTAGAGCTAAACATCTAAGGATACTCACCACCTGTACAAGAAATTTTACAGGGAACCCTCCCAGGGTGTCTCCATCATTTCCAGTCAATTTACTCCGCCATGGTGACTGACTGAAGAGAGGGTCATTGTCCTGTTGACGTGTATGGTAGGAGAAAAGATACTCCATGACATTAATAGTTATGCTAATGAAAAACTGGTTAGGTTTTTGCAGTCTTGAGTTTCAGTTATGTTTCAAAATTGTTCAATAGGTGTTGTATCCTAATATTAAATCAAATTAAATAAATGTGAAATCCTGATTTAATGCCCACACTTTAACAAGAGGGCACACTGATGATTTGAATTCAAGAGAGATCAACAGTGCAACTAAATAATAATAATAACCATAATATTTTAAAAAGTGTCATTTGTTTATTTACATGTTAGCAAGTCAAGACATTTTTCCTCATTACCATCAAGATGGATTGGGTCGATCCAGGATACGGCCCTCGTGGAGGAGTTAGAAAATTCTGGAATCGAGATGGCCGCTGTTTCTGGGCAAAGGCAGATATGGGCATAGTCTCATGAGGCTCATTACTCTAAAAGAAAAAAAAAAAAAAAAAAAAAAAAGTTGGGGAGGTCAAGGAAGAATGTGTAGAGATAACATTGTTCTGATATCCAGGAAACTAAATTTCATCTGTAAAGACACCAACTGCAAAAGCAAAAGACAGGCTTACAAGCACTTCATAGTCTGGAACAGTATGTGTGCCAAGTCCACTTCTGTCAAAAGTCACTCGATAGGTTGCTGCACTTGTATCCACAGCATCAATCTGTCCAGTAAACAGGCCATCGTGGTGTCCCCTGAGCCGAGCTGAGGAACAGAAGGCATAAGGTTCTGGCAACTGATCTTAAAAACAAAAGCTATTTTAAGTGTTTAAAAGTTCCACTCCATTACACAAACACACATTATTCCTGGGTTTCATTGCTCCGTTTCTGTGAACTTAATTTAAATCCCACTGTTGTGATACTGGGTAAACCCATAGTTTTCTTATTTAAGGTTCAGTATGCACTTCATTCATGCAAATATAGAAAATGTGTATAAAAATAAAGTGGAAAAGGCAGGGTAAATATTGCAAAATTAACATATGCTGAGGATAATCTGGAGCAAAAATAAAGAAGAAAAACACTGTCCATCTCTGGATTTCCATTCAATCATTTTGCAAAGTTAATTCACAATCATTTCATTATAGAGGCATAACTTCAGCTTTAAAAACAGAGACAAATAGTCTCTGGTGACTCAAAATGTAACCACCATCCAAGCAAAAAATTTGGGATGAATAATGTAAAATCATTAAATTTTCATTTTTAAAAATGAGAGTAGGGCTGGCAAGACTGACCCAGTTCTCTGAAATGCCACAAGCAGTCAAAGTCCTTTCCATTTAGTATTTAAGGCTCAGTTTACTAAAACTGACAGTGCATCTCCAGTAGATCTTAAGATGTGAGACCATTAAGAGAGAAGCAAGAATAAAATAGATATATTTAGAAAGCATTGTTCAAATGTTAAAAAGAAAAGGGCAGTTCCTTCACATAGACAGGAAATATTTTTAACCCTGTAGAACTTGTCATGTTAACGTTTCTGCAAACAAACCACTGCAATCTCACCAGTGACTTTAGTGCCGATGACTAATGGCAAAGGGATCTCCTCAGGTAGATCTTTGCATAGTGATATATCAGTGATCTTTCTCTGCTGCAGCAAACGGATCTTCTGCCGCTTTTGCTTCAGTGCTGTTCGCTCCTCAGCAAAGAAGGCAGAGGAACACCTGGGAAATAAGAGCAGTTAATGTCAATGTTCTCTACACCACTATAATTAGATAACTAGACTTATTAGCTAGAAGAGAAGTGGAATATTTATTTAAGGATTAAAATCAATAAACAAACCTTCTGGGTTTGCCCATTAGGCGTCTGATGGTTCCCCACTCCACTCTAGTCAGTTTTCTGGTTTTTAAATTAGGGAAAGACTCCTTCAGGCATAGACAGAAGTCATTGTCTCCTTCAAATAAGGGTCTACAAAATGGAAAATTTAATTAAAGCACTCTCCACTTCCAAACTTACTAATAGCTTCAAGTTATGACATCAATATCAACCTCAAAGCAACAGCATCATCACTTACTTATCAATATTGGAATAGAACCACTCATAGATGCACCACTTGTGTGCTTTGGGCAGTTTGAGAAGGTTTCGTAACCTTAACCCAATCTTCTGTGAAGCTCTTTTGTCGGGTGTTGTGACAGTTGCAAGTTTCTGCATCGAATGAGAAAAAAAATGTTAACATGAAGGAGTTTTGCATGGATTGCTACATGATTTGTTTTATGTTGCCTGGGTGGAGGGAGCAACATCAGATTCAGTCAACTGACCTGAGGCACTGTGGTGACTCTTTGGCTCCTCCTGGGGGATCTGGATGCGGGTGGTCGCTCCTCCTCCTCAGAGGAAATACGACTCCTCTTTGAGCTTCTCGTTGGCTAAGGATACAACCAGAGAAGAAAACAAGCCATTAAATTATATATACAAAAAATGATACGCAATCAATCTATCCATCCATCCATTGTTTGCCACAAATCTGAGGTCAAGGTTGTGGGGTATCAGGCTAAGCAAAAGCCAGCCACCCCTTCCAGGTCTTGTGACAGGATTCCAATGTGTTCCCAGGTCATCTGAGATATATATTCTCTTCAGAATGGCGGGGTCTTCACCAGGGCATCCTCCTGGTTTGACATGTCCAGAACCTCACAAGGGAGGCATCCAAACCAGATGCCTGAAGATCACAGAGCGATTACACGTGTAGGTTTTTCTTAAGAATGGCAGTGCGTGCACACACTGTGGCTTCCCTCTCTCTCTTGATGGTACAGTGTTTGTGTTTTTTGTCCCATGAGTCGCAGTGTTTTTGAATGTCTTCATCTTGTTTAAGCATCTTTCTACCCACCCACTCCACAGCACCTTCCTCTGCTTTGACACACCCTCTTAAACTCAGTAAAGACTTGTAAATAAGTTGGATCAGGTGAAAATATACTGGAACACAAGAATATGCTAGGCAGTGGGCCACCAGCACTTGGGACAGTGCTGTATGAAGACCCTATATATTGGTTACAGGGATAATAAAGTCCTTAATTCTAGGTTTTATTTAAACTTTAAGTGTTTAATATCATGCAGGCTAAAAATAACTAAAGATCGTGAACTGTAAAAGATTTGCTTTTTGTAAGGCTTTACACAACAGACCTTATTATATTTTTACGCCAACATTTCATACAAATGGAATGGCCTACTCACGGTTTCCATAGATGTACAGCTGCTCCTTCCCCTGGTGTTCTGGGATTTTGGTAGGTTGTTTTTCTCATTTAAAGTGTTTGACAAACTTCCTTCTGTAAATGCAAAGCAATAAACAATAATCTGTAGTGAAACTGATAGCATTAGTCTTATTTTAGATGTTGTAGACATGTTAGATGTCTAATGATCTATAGCTGCTTAAAAATCTAAAAACCAAAAGTCTATTTACCTTTGAGACTGACAAGGGCTTTAGCTGAAGAGCCTAAAAATGAAAACAGAAAAAGAACCAGTGATTTATATGAAGAGGAAGAAACAAAGTGATCTATCTGTAGTGAAACAGAGGGAAAAACATTTTGACATAAGTATGACAGGAAAGCTCTACCCATATCAACATGAGAATGTATAAAACCATTCTCACAAGTAGTTCAAAATATTGAGATACCTCGGAGTTATTGCACAAAGAAATGAATTAAACTGCACAGAGTCAGTGGTTCATAGAGGTCACCCATTAAGGTAAGAGTTATAGAGTTTGGTGGCCACAGGTAGGAATGATCTCCTGTGGTGCTCTGTAGTGTATTTTGTTGGAATAAGTCTTGCACTGAAAGTGCTCCTGTGTTTCATCACTGTTTGGTAAAGTGGATGGGAGTCATTATCCATAATGGCCTGCAGTTTAGACAGCATCCTTTTCTCTGACACTGCCAGCAGAGAGTCCAGCTCAGCTCCCACATCATGGGATTTGTTGAGTCTGTTGGCATCTGCCGCCCTCAGCCTGCTGGCCCAGCAGGCAACAGCATAGAGGATAGCAATCCCACATCATGGGATTTGTTGAGTCTGTTGGCGTCTGCCGCCCTCAGCCTGCTGGCCCAGCAGGCGACAGCATAGAGGATAGCACTCACCACCACAGACTCAAAAGATCCCGAGCATCATCTGGCAAATATTGAAGTGACCTTAGGCACCTCAGAAAATAGAGGCAAGTTTGGTCCGTCCTGTAAAAGGCATCAGTGTTCCTAGCACAGTCCAGTTTATTGTCAATATGTACTGTAAGATATTTGTAGTGACCAAAACTCTTTCTACTGGCATGTATCAAGAGGGCACAACTTCAAGTTGCCTTGTCAAACTAAACTAACATTAAATAAAACATATATTATACACACACACACAATTATTAGACACACATGCATGCATAGTGTATGTGAAAAAAGATATTCATTACGGTTATTATTCTCTCTCTCGTCCCTTTTATAATCTGCACCAAAACCATCATGTAAATAAATCAACCCGCTGTGACACTGTTTCTGACCACGCTGTACATGTAATAACACCATACGGACACTCTTTCAGCTCTCAGTATCATCAGGAAGCGGTACAGAGACACTGGTACCACTGCTAACTTTACCAGTATAAGAACTTCATGGAAACAAACCAGCCGAAGACGAGACCACAGATCAGCTGGTCTGAGCCTGGAGCTAAAACGGCAGAGAAAACGAGTTGCAGTCTGACAGAACTGCCCCACTACTCCTGTGCCTGAGAGCGACCTCCCCGACAAAGGGCTTCAGCTGCCCGTTCAGCAGCAAACACAGCCGAGCAGCTGTCACCGAGCAGCGGACAACCCAGCAGTCCGGATCCAGAAAGTGAATACTCCAGTCTGGGATTAGGCTCCAGCCGGCGGAGCGGCGCGGCCTCAGCGCTGCAGCCGAGCCGAACCGGCAGGTGGCGCCAAAACCCGGACCGGAGTCTGAATCCGCGGATCTGGATTCATACCCTTCCAACAGCAAGTCGGAGATAAAAGCTGGATAAAGTCACAGTCCGTGCAGATACAGTCCCTGTCTCCTCTCAGCTCATCATTTCCGTGTCCTGACAGTTAGTCCAGCAGACACAGATGTGAGCTCAGCGCGTCACTCACACAAACCCAGCCGAGGCGGCTTTATTTATAGTAAGGCAGCTAACCGGGCTAACAGCTAGACACTAGCGGGTTAGCCACACAGCTAACAGAGTCAGACTGAGGGAGCGCTGTCCGGCCGCACTCCTGATCAGCGTTCAGGGGTCTCCTCAAACGACAGGGCGCGGCCGACCGCGTGGACAACGGAGCACCCGGCGAGGAGGCACTGCGGGCTGCTCTGGAAGCCGCTCGAGCTGAGTTTCACTACTTACTCTCGTCCAGCAGCTGCTCGAGCTCCGCCATCTTGAGGAGCCGCGCCGCTTTTCAAAGCCCGAACGACGCGGAGCATTGTGGGACAGAGACCCAGGAGAGGGCCGTTCAGACTCCCTCCACCCTCCCGATTGAACACCCCCTGTCCATTATACCAGCTCCTTTACTGTCACTGTCCATTATACCAGCTCCTCTATTTTCACTGTCCATTATACCAGCTCATCTACTCTCACTGTCCATTACACCAGCTCCTCTACTCTCACTGTCCAGTATACCAGCTCCTCTACTCACACTGTCCATTATCCCCCCGCTCTACTCACACTGTCCATTATACCAGCTCCTCTACTCTCACTGTCCATTATACCAGCTCCTCAGTTGTCTACCAACCAGAAAAATATAGTCAACAACACTGATGAAGGACAAGAGCAAGTGTTCTTGAAACTTAACACATAATGAAAAAGCACAATGGCCCACAAGAGAAGAAAAATGTTTTATGTGCAGATGCCTGCGGCTGCATCGTCTCAACCGGCAACTTTAAACTTTAATGTTTAATTTGTCTTATGACACTTGTGCCAAGGTTGTAATCTTTATAGTTTGAACACAATTGATCTTTCACATTTTTATTTATACTAAATCATTTTTTGTGCCCATCATGGACTACTGGGTCCCCCTGAGTATGGGCTGAGGGACCACGTAAGAGGGCTATACACACACACACACACACACACAAACACACGTGCGTGTAGTTATATGGTTGTTACGATGTTGGGTCTGGGGGCTTCAAGTAGCCTTACGGAGAGCTACCTTCCTGGAGGTTTCAATACCAACCTAACACACCTCATTCAGCCAAACACTAACTTCTGAACGAAGTTATTAGTTGGATCAGGTGGAGAAGTGTGTGGTCCACTTCTGTCACCTTTTTCTTTGGGAAACCAGCTTTGTTCATCCAACATCAGTGCTTCACCTCATTAATGTCCAATTGACTAAATAAATATAATTAAATCCTCACAACAACCTAGTGTAGAGCTTTTTAGGAAGAGTAGAGGCTGTTAGTACAGCAAAGTGGGAGCTACTCCTAAACTACACAGCATTCTGTACAGATGCTCCTCTGTAAGCATAATGCATGCTAAACCAACCTACAGTGTAGAATACATCAGCTCAGGTTAACTGCTGTTACTATATATGCTGTTATATCTATGTTGGGGCATAAACAGGGCACAATATATAATTTTTGAGTTTTAAGGTTTTTAAATAACTGATTCTTTTAGAAAACCTTTCTCCGCTCCCCCGGTCTGCTCGGACACCTGCATTCAGCTCCTCATCTACTCTGCTCCCTTCTACCCCAATTTGAACTCTCACACACCATAGAGGGTGCATAGGTTAGAGCCCTGACTTGAAGATGACATGGTATGTTAAAAGAAGAAATTAATATAACAGTTAAATATTTTAACTATTTACAAAAGGATTTCACAGGGTGCACTTTTTCACATGATCATTTTTAAAACGAAAATTTCAGTCCAGTGCATTTGAGGAATGCCTTTCTTGCCCTGTTAATTTCTTATTCATGTCATTTAGTTCTGAATTCCCCTTCTTCATTATTCATAAAACATCACAAAAAAAGGTAGAACATCAACACCAACAATTGAAGTATATTTAAAAATAAATATATAAATTCCAAGCAATATGTCAAAGCACTGATTTTATTCAGGGTTTTATATGGTAAAAAAAGAAAAAAAAAAAGAAAAAAAAGAGACTAAATAAGCATTTTTGTTTTTGTCAAAAACTGAGAAATGAACCATCTCACAATGTCCATCTCAGAGGGACGGTGTTTACAGAGGAAACAATTTTAGGATGTGTGCAGTCAGTTCCTAGGAATAATGCTCAGCCTAGCAGTTTCCACTTTTTTAAATCAGCTGTTTGAACATGTAGACTTGCAGACTTTAACCATTCGTCTTACTAAAACAAGGAAAAAAAGGAGAAAAGTTTGCTTATTTGCTCTAACAGTCCTACTACTAGGAATCCTAGTAAATGTGTTCCATTTTTAACAACCAGCACTGCATTACAAGGAATGTCTAAAACTGTACAGTATTTTCTGTTTTCAGTAAAGAAAACAAAATGTCACATTTGATACTCAAGACTTTCCAATGACAAATGATTTGAAGCCAATTTGCACAAAGGCTAACAGAAGTCAAACAAAAAGGTCTATAAAACTGATGGAAGACTGTTGTACCCAATGCTGTTGGCAGCATGTGCAGAATGCTCTCAAATTACTTACATCTGACCAAATTCCACAATGTTCCATCATGTCAACAAGTTTCATACAGCAGACTGCTGTACTTGGATCTTTACAGTGCAAGAAATATCCTGTTATTTACTCCATGCTACCACACTAAAGCAGTAGGGAAAGCAGGTCTAAATGAACTATGTAACTGGTTTAATGGTTGGAACTTCATGTGGTGGCTTCTTGTGCTGCAGTTAGCAAACAGTGATGTCAGGAGGCAGGGGTTCCCCAGGCCTCTCACCAGAGAGATGTTTGGTAATTGAAGCGAATCTTCAAAAGGTACTTCAGGTTCACCTGAGCAACATCATACACAATATACCTGAAAGAATGAAGTTAAGGGAAAGTGGCACACACCAGGGAAATAAATAAATAAATAAATAAAACCAATTTAAAAAATAAATAAATAAAATAATAACTAAAATAATAATAATAATAATAATAATAATAATAATATATATATATATATATATATATATATATATATATATATATATACACATACACACACACACACACACACACACACACACACACACACACACACACAGCTAATTTCAGATGGTAGATTACATTTTATTTATGATGAAATATGGACCATTTAGTAATTCTCACTCTTACACCTACCTTCTCTTCCTTTTCTAATGTACACAAATGCACACATGTATCTCTTGTTCTTGTGAAACAGAAGTTTGGTTAATGATCTTTTTTTTTTAATCTTCTGCTCTGTCCAGACAGTTCAGTTTTGATTTCACATAGGAACTCCTTAAACGTGATCACACATAGAATGTTGGCTGTTATTCAAGAAATCTTATTATTTATACTATTTATATAGAGCAACCCTATTTTATAACATTTTATATAACCACAAAAAAAAAAAAAATCAAAGGCTCCAAAAGGCCAACACTAAAACGGCAGGAAGGATACTCGTTGTAGAGCAGACTTGTGTCATCAATGTTTGTGTTGACGCCTTTACCCAGTGGAATGTCCACTCCCTTCAGAGAGACCATGGCCCCTGGATCTGGAGCAGTCCTACCCAAACCTACAAACAAGTGAAAATTCTTTTAGTAAGAGCTGAGGACCTTCATTTCCATACTGTGCATTCTATTCCATTCAAAATGACAGGGGAAAAAAGTGTATGGAATTTGAAATGTGGCTTTACCTTTCACACTGTGTTTTCCCTTGGGTAGTTTTGTGATATGTGAAGCTTTCTTCAGTTCATGCCTTTAAAAAGAATTACACAGCATTTCATGACTATCAAAAACTAATACAAATAAACATGATGTAAAAAAAATCAGAAAACCAAATTCACTTACATATTGCCCAGCGCAACCTCTCCTAACAGAAGGAGACCTACAGGGTCAGCCTGGGAAGTGTGGCAGTAGTTGGCACTCTTGGATACCATGTCAGCAAAGTATACACCTTTGCCAAACATGTAACCTGTCTGTAGAGTAAAAAATAAGTAACTGTAAAATTTACATTTATGGCATTTTGCAGACACCCAGATCGACCTTCAAATGTGCTTTGCTAAAATCCACTTGATTTTAATGCCATTTTTAAAGCCTAAAATATCAACACATTCTAATTTTAACCTCAGAACCGAAAATAAGACTGCTATTACTTATCTCCACTCTCATGGTCTTACTGTTGAAAAGGAAAATACTGATGTAGAATTCTTCTTCTCTATAGTCTTTTTCTTCTAGAATGCTTGGATATTTAATGTTAATAAGTCCTGAATAAGTTATGAGAATGAGGATCTGAACTTGTTGCACAAATTACTTGTTTAGGTTTTAGCATAATCATTTGGATGTGTAATTTCTGGCTAAAAGCAGTAGGTGGCTCTCTATGATACCTACCACTGGTGCCTCAGGTGGAGCAATACGTAGACCCTGAGACAAGATACCCGCATAGTTGGTTGTGCGAGAACCGTGCCACAGTAGCTGCCGGTTGGGCAAATCTCTGAAAGGGCGATAACGCTGGTACTCACCCTCACGATCAATTTTAAAGATCTAAAAGAAAAGAAAAATCAGAATATGCAAATTAGCAACTAAAACACACAGTAAAATTAAGTAAATGCTGATACTGTACCACAAAATTCAAACATTACAGTTTCTTTTCATAGAATATTGAAATGTATGTTTAATCATTTCCTTACCTCTTCGACTTCAAGTGTGTAGGTATTATGAGTTGCAGCATGTGTGTTCCTTACATATTGATTGATAAGATGAGCCTCTTCTGATGACTTGTCAACTACCTGCACAAAGTCAACAGTTTCAGATGACTTAAGAATATCCTATTTAATAATAAACACAATCAGAACTGAAATAGTATTGGTATACCTCACGCACAGACTGGAAACGAAAAAAAGAAAACAGACCTCAATCTTAGTTTTGAGTTTCTCATAGTTGATGTCAATAGGATCTTTTTTGTTATCTTCGGCCCCTCCACGTAGTAGGCTGTAGGCTACCTCAATGTCCAGAAGATTGTCCAGCATCTGAACTTTAGCCTGGTGTATGTGAAAAATAACAGATTATTCACATGGATGCATATTAATGGCTTTATTAATGAAAGTAATCAGATTCATAGCTGTAATCTTAAGTGGAAAGACCTATGAAAAAATCTCTAACAAAGAAGTTCTGTGGTGGTTCCTTGGAGGTAAAATTTCTTAAAGAAAAAAAAAATGCTACATTGGGCGGTCAAACTCCCTACTCTAAACTACCACAGAAACCCTGAACTGAATCCATTTAATTTAGGTCCACATC
>CM067503.1:35776735-36031353 GCA_034509495.1 Acestrorhynchus altus | reverse complement strand
GTCCCAAACAGCCTTCTTATACTTCCGTTGGGAGCATTTTCTGATAGGGTGCCGTTAGCCTTGAAATAAACTACCTACACTTTTCTTTAGGCAGCTTTACCTTTCAATACACACTATGGTAACACACTTTCACAAGGAAGCATGACTTACCAGTACTTTCAGAACATTTGATTTATTTGTGCTGAATATTTATCTATTTAATATCAATGTCTGAGTATTCTTAATTATCAAAGGTTCATCATTCTTTAAAAGGGTAAAACTGCATTATGCTCTTATTATATCATGACATAAATGGTCTTAAAAGTATAGAATGTTTGCTTATTGCAATAATTTATTTATTTATTTATTTATGTATTTTTTTGCTATTTTTCCAATTTTTCTCCCCTACTAATTTAGATATGCCAATTACCCATCCCCCTAAGTAGCCTCCAACATTAAATTTGCTTTTCAATAGAAAGTTATTAATTATAGTAGTTATGCTGTAATATGGTAGGTTTTGTGTTTGTTAGTTTGTTTTGGAAACCTTTTTAGGAAAATGAATAATTTAGGAATCTGGGCCTTTCTGTTGTACTGGAGTCAATAAAGTTTAATGACTAGCATAGCAGTTTGTTTATTAGTTAGGCTCCTGTATCATGGCAGGTAATGGAGGGAGGAGTGAATGATATGTACCATATGTGTCTTGTTGGGCTACATTCACACAGCAGGAAAAGTGGCCCAAATCCTATTTTTTGGGCGAAAGGTCCGCTCCTGGAGGTTTACTTTCATTTTCAGCTGCATTACAGTAGGTCAGACTCATGGCTGCAAAGTGGCCAAAATTGGGATTCAGTGGGTGTTGCTGTCCACACTGCCATGCATAACGACATGTCTGGTTTGCATATGTAAAAAAAAAAAGATGATTTTTTTTTTTTTTTTATAACCTGCTGTGTGAACAAAGCCTTATATGCTACACTGTTGGTATGTGCTGTGCAGCATGTTTATTTATTAGCGCACTAAAGGTTTATGGAAAAACAGTCTGCATGTTTTACGCATCTATATTACTGTACCATCACACACTCTGGGATCTCTGCAGGTACTTTTGCTATTGCTATTTGGGCATTTATCAAAATTAATTACAGACTACAAATATTACACAGCTGACCTCTGTAAGTAAGTTTAAATTCTTTTTGCAATTTGAGGTAAAGAATAAATGGCAATGAACACGCCCCAGGATTGAAGGGTTTTATTAAATGCTAGATTGAAGTTCATGCAAGAAAATTGGTTCACTAATTGTGTAGGTGGTGTTTATACTGTGTCCATTTAAGTACTGAGTTTTATTCTGCTGATGATCAGAATGAGTAGGCTTTTTGTTATTGTCTTAAAAGATGAGGAGAGTTTGCTGCTGAGGTTACTTGTCACTTGTTGAACACATGTGCTTCCTCAACAGAGCTCCTCTTCATCTATTTAAAGAGGACTATGGTGGTGTGTTCGAGTTGCGAGACAGTGCTCTGTATGCTGTCTTGGTGCAGCTGTTCTTTGCTTGCTACTCTCTGGCCCTGCAGCTGTCCTGTGGCTGTGTTTATGGTGCAGACTGTTGAAGCTGTCAGGCCTCGTTTATTTCTGCTCACATTCAATGTGTATCTTTTTATTTCCCACTTTAGAGTCAAAAAGCATTCCTGACCCAGACCTGGTGCTGAAGTTTGGTCCAGTGGAGAGCACGCTGGGCTTTCTGCCTTGGCACATTAGACTAACAGAATTCATGTGAGTATGAGGAGTGTGTGTTTGTATTTGAATGGAGAACAAGTGATACATTTGCAGAAGTGAAAGGCTTTTATATAGTTATGAAAGTATTAGTTGACTCTTAGAAATTGTGAGAAAGTGTATGTTACTATACCCAGTGATGCAACAGCCATCCAGTCCCAGGCCAGTCGCAACAATTGATCTTGTTCTCTCTGGATGGGTAAAATGGACCCCCCTTTTCCTGATCATTTGGCCTTTTATTGGCCAGATTTCAATATCATAACAGAAAAAAATTGTCCCGATTGTATAGATTTTTTTCCTGACAGTACTGAACTAAAAGTTCTTTGTATGTTTATTAATAATAATATTATTATTATTATTATTGTTATTATTATTATTATTATTATTATTATTATTATTATTTTTGGTTTAGTGTAGTATTTTACATGGATATTAAACTAGACAAATCATTAAATTTAGGATGTTTTCAGCACATTAAGTGAGGAATATTAGTCACAGTTAACTGCCTTTAAATATATAAATGTCAGTCATTGGTTTGGTCATCCTGCGTGGAGTCGGCTCTTGTAGTGTGATTATCTGTGAAGATTAACTGCTAAACCTGTGTGTGCTGCCTCACGCATTTCAAGCCTCTACAGATTGACTGTTTGAAACACCCACACATGGCTGAACATAACAGTGGAATACACACTGCGTTTTTATGTGATTATCAGGATAAACCTTTATCAGACTAGCTTCTCAGCATCAAGGACATATCTATCTAAACCCTACATGTTGAGGTGTCAGTGTGCTAATCTTTGTTAGCCTCCTTTCATCCTGTTCTTCAATGTTCATGACCCCTCTAGACCACCAATGGCATTGTGTGAGTGGTGGGTCATTCTCAGGACTGCAGTGACCCTGACATGGACATTGTGTGTTGGGGTGTGTTGCACCTCTGTATGCCGTCTACTCACTCTCCTTAGACACTTCTACCTAGTTGCACCACCTTGTAGATGTAAAGTTGGTGAGAGAAGCTCATCTGTTAGTCATCTTCTAGTTTTTCATCACTGCTCAAAGGATACTGCCAGAGGACTCTGGTGGCTGGTTACTTATGTTTGGTGGACTGTTCTCAGTCTAGCAGTGACACTGAGGGGTTTAAACACCCCAGTAGCATTGCTGTGTCTGAGCCACTCATACCAGTGCAACACACACAACACATCACCACCATATCAGTGTCACTACAGTGCTGAGAATTACCTACCACCCACATAATAGCTGCTCTGTGGTGGTCCTGTAGGGCCATTACCACTGAAAGACAGGGTGAAAGGAGGGGAACAAATATACAGAGAAACGGGTGGACTACAGTCTGTAGTTACAGAACTACAAAGTACGGTTAGTATTATGTAACGTATGGTTAGTGGAGCTGATAAAATGGACAATGAATTTAGAAAGAAGGATCTGTTCATAATGTTCTGGCTAGCCATGTATAACTGCAATGTAGTTTAATCTACAATATAAAGTTATTACGATTTCTAAAGTATTATAACAGATATAGATTGACACTATTTCTCTTGCCTCAAATGTGTCCAGTCACCCAAGGCTTGTTTTGCTTTCATTGTTTTGTTTTTGCTCGACAAGACTAATGTAGTTAATGAGTAATGAATGTTTATACCCCCTCAGTTAGGGTCATGCAGACAGCAGGGATAAATCAGACTTGCTTTACACAATGTTACGTAATCTTTAAAGAAAACTTCATGTATTATGTTATCTATAAAATGGACAAGTGCCTTATAATGCTAGAAACCATCAAATCTGAATGTGATCCATAGTTTATGGATATGGTCTAAATGTGTGGAATGAAATGTTAAATAAAAAGTTTGGTGAAAATCCAAAATTATTTTGATTTAATGCTTATCCCAGACACCGTTATCCTAACTGACCACTCAAGACATGTTTGGTGTCTAACTTTTGCTTCTTTAGCTGATCAAGGATGTAGTAAATATGGAAAACAACTGTTGTACAATGCAACATTCCAACATTTTCTGAGATTCCTACAAAAAGCCATTCTTCCGGCATTTGTGAGAATATAATCAATTACACTCAAATGCTAAACTGTCACATTGTTGTTTTTGTTTTGTCACTGTGTTGTGTAAATCAAACTATCATCTCTTTCATTTATCTTATGCAAATAAGTCAACATTGCAGGTATCCAGTGATAAATTTAAATTACGTTACATTGACCCCTCCCCCGTTTCAAAACTGATCCCGCTGATCTCGTCTCTAAAGGTTCAAGGTTCGATTTATTTGTCACGTACATAGTTATACACAGTACAACATGCAGTGAAATGCTTCTTTACAACTGTCTGCACTGTTCAATAGATCAGTAGGGGAGAAGGGAGAAGGTAGGGAGAGGGTAAACAGAATAAACGTGCAATCGTGAGTAGAAAAAATAAATAATAACTAACTAAATAACTCTGATGAATGAAATAATTTAGTGGAGGTAGGTGTGAGTTTCCAGTTTGTGTAAGAATCCTGAGAGGTATATACATAATCTTTATTTACTGTAAAGATAAATAAAAATATGTAGAGATCTTTGGTCACAGGGCACAGATGGCTCTTATTTAAACCTTTAAGCAAAATTTTGGAACTATATTATTGGCCTAGAGGTCTGCAATGAAGGGAATTTGTGCTTTAAGGGTCTTTTTCCCCCAAATAGATCGAACTCTGGTTCGTTTTCACCCTTGGTCCGATTAATTTGGGCAGGTGTTAAAACAGGTGGTCACACTCAGATTTGGACCAAAAGATCCACAACCTTTAGAGGAGTTGGTCTCAGTCCCATCCCAAGTGATATTTGGAGTGGTTGGTTTGTGTTGAGAATGTCAGATATATCAGGCGTAATCTGCAGGTTTTGGCTAAACTGTGCAGGTATAGTTTACGATGGTACATTAGCCAGATCTTCTACAGCTAAGAACAAATGCCGTCTCTGCTGCTTCTCCATGTCAAACTGTACAGAAATCTGCACTGGTCCAAAATATCACCATCCTCTTGTAGTTACTTTCTTGCTTCTCTCCCAGACAAGTCCAGCCAATAAGCAGAGAGGTTTGTGATGCATTTGTGTGCACTCAGAGGCTTGAGAAAGTAATCTAAACCACTTGGGAAAATGCTTCAAGTTCACAAAATTAGGAACTTGTGGAAATTCAGAACAAAACCAGGGTTACCAACCCTACTCTTAAAGGGCTAACTTTCTACAGGTTTCTACTCCACTTCCAACACACCTTATTCAGCCAATCAAGAACTTCTGAAGGCAGTAATTAGTTGGATCTGCGGGTGGAATAGGGTTGAACCTAAAGCCTGCAGCAAAGTAGCTCTCGAGGAGCAGGATTGGTGACCCCTGCTCTAAATATCTTCTGTTCTATGAGATGTCTGTGTTTATTGACTAAAGTAAGTTACACCATGCTGTATATAACATCTGGCTGAGTGCACCAAACAAATGGTTCTTTGTGTTCATCTACAAGGATGTTTTTATGTATTTAAGGATCATTTTTTATTGACTAAAAAGCACACATCAGACATCAAACATGTCTTGGCTGGTCAACTACTAGGAATGAATCTTGTTCATTTGACAATTCACTGAACTGTTCCTTTCAGCCTGTCTGTGCAGAAAAGATTCCACTAGATACAGGCACGTAAACTCCAATAGTTAAATACTTCATTTTGCTTGTGAGCATCGTCTTCCCTTAACTGTCCACTGGATGGCGATACATGCCCTCTTTTCTCAATCCATTCATTTGTATTGAAGGCTTCATCATGGAATGGTGGCTTCATGACCCCATTCATCAACCTCCATTTGTAGGTTACATTGTCTGATAGGGTGTGTTTGTCTCCTGCAGCTCTTTGCCTTCCCACAAAGATGTCTCTTATGAGGACTTACTCAGCGCCCTGCGACGCTATGCATCCTGCGAGCAGAGACTGGGGAAGTGAGCCAGCTTCCACAGCAGAGAACAGAACCGAACAAACACAGCAGAGAGGGGAAGAGAAAAGGAGGAGTGGATGATCCCTCTCTTTCTGTTTACAGTACAAGCAGCAGAGCAGAAGGATCCAGACTGTGCACCATCCCACACAACTCGCTCACAAACACATACATACACACACACACACACACACACACACACGTCCATTTCTGTGACACAAAGATGCTTTGTCATTCTGTGAGAATGTGACTGTGTGTGTGTCTGTCTCTCTGATAGTAGGGTGTGTGTGAGTATGAATCCCCTCTGCTGCTGGGTGCTTTCCACACCTTGCCAAGGTGACTGACCATGGAGCTCCATCCACTGACCCAAAGCAGGTCCAGCATTGTGCCACACAGTCCAGATTCTGCGCGGCTTCTGTAGCCCCTGGACCATGGTCAGTGCAGTTAAAGACTTGGTGTAAATCTACTGTCTCCACTGTCCTCTGCTGTAGGCCTGAAGAAGTGTGGCTGCTGAAGCACCGTAGTCTGGGACACACCACATATTATGATGGATTTACAGCCATCCATCTCACCCAGAATGTTTTTCCAACATCTCTGGAGCTCATTAAGGACTTCCCTTAAGAATCTACAGCAGTTCCAATAGCGGTGCTGAATGCTTGAAGGACACTTTCTGAAAATGAGTGTGGATGGGAGCCCACAGACGTGACTTCTGCATGAGAACATGTGAACTGTTTTAAATCGCGCTGGGTACGTGTGTGTGTGTGTGTCTGTGTGTGTATGTCAATCTTCAAATGATTGTACAAAAAACTTGACAGTGATCTACAGTCAGATTCTCTAGATTGTCAGCTAAGTTCTTTATGTTGATTATTTGCAATTTTTTTTTAATTGATCATATTTTTTTCTTAAACTACGTTTGTCTGCATTATTTATTGCTCCGTCCAGTAGCACAGCTCTCACTGTCTCAGAGTTTAGCTGCTTGGCTTTCTGTTTTGTTTGAGAACATGTCCAGGTATGCAGCAGAATGGTGGTGAGAAACACTATAGACCATTTACGTCATACTGCTAACCACAGGGCCTTGCTCATGCCAAGCCTGATCTAATGTCACTAGTCTTAACCCAAGCAGTCTGTCAGTCATGAACTTGCTGCATAGGAAGGTTGGTACAGTAGTGTTCAGTGTGAATGCCCAATAAATGTTACTGAATTTCAAAACAGAAATGGATTTTCCCCTCAATCGTGCTCCAGTCCACACATTCTTCTGCATTAGTGTGTATGAAGAAATGACGATCAAGTTTATATACTAAAAGATAGCTGACTTCATGGGGTGTCAAATTTATAAACTTATATTAAGATTTTTGTCCATTTCACCCAGCTCTAATACCTATTCAGTACAGATTCACATACCGTGCAGGTCAGGGCTGAGGATCAAAAATAAAAAATATATACAAATAAAAAAGGTGAATGTGTTCCACACCAAATAATTTAAATTGTCATTACTGTATATTTATTAGAAATATAAGAATGAAGTGAGGAGGTGAGGTAATATTGCAGTCAAACATTCTGGTAGGCCAAGTTTATTCCAGCAGCTGTTGCGGAGTCCAGCTTTGTAAAATTGAACTGTTACAGTAATCCAATATCAGAGTTGTTAGTAAGGGAGATGTTGCGCTCCCTAATCTACCCATCCTTAGGGACTTAGTCCCCCTCTTAAACATTGTTCAGTACCTTCTAACCCAGAGGTTTTCTATCCTGATATTTTAGTGGATTTCCCTGCTGTAACACATCCACTGCAAATCTGAATGAGCGGATTAGTTGAATCAGGTGTTGGCAGCAGAAAAAGCACTAAAATGTGCAGGTCAGGCGGTCTCCTGCACAAGGGCTAACTACCCCTGTTTTAATTTCCCCTAATTCCAGTTCACCTGATCCAAATAATGAACTGATGAACCCTTGCTGAGCCAATCTGGAGTGTTACAGCAGGAAAACTCTAAAACAATCAGGGTAGCGGTATTCCAGGACCAGGATTGAGAACCACTGTTTAACAGTCCACTGTATGCATCATGTTGGTGAATATTTCCCTTTGTTCAGATTGTGTAGATCTGATGAAAGTGGGACCTGTGTTATCAGTGATATTTTTTCTGTGTGTGTGTGTGTGTGTGTGTGTGTGTGTGTGTGTGTGTGTGTGTGTGTGTGTGTGTAAATACCTCAGAGTGATCTGTGTTAAATGTACGTGAAGAACATCAAATACTATTGAAACTGAATATTGATCTATACAGATGCTACAATGAGCAAGTCATATCTCTTCTGCGGAGTTTGGGCTCTATAAAATGAACATTTTAAATAAATTTGTGGGCAGTGCTTTTCTCTTTACAATAAAGTCTATTTACTTTATGGGAACACAGACTATAAACAGTTTGTTCAGAATAACAGGAGAGCAGTGTGTGGTTCTTGGAGCAGTGTGCAAAGAGGAGGACTTTTTAATTGCCTTTAGCTTCTTAGATAATGTATTAGCTCTGTGCTCTGCTGGCAGAAAAATGACACTTTTAACTCTCGTCAGGTTAGCTGAGCTGACAGAAACCCAAATGAGTGTCTCTCTTCTGCAGTTTCCCACTCATTCTCTCTCTCGCTCAATCTTTCACTGTCTCTTTTTGTCATTGCCTGCATCTCTCCTCTGTCTGATTCTCTCTCTCTCTCTCTCTCTCTCTCTCTCTCTCTCTCTCTCTCTGATTGTGTTACAACTGTTTCTATTTTCAGATTGAATAACAACGTAATTTGACTGATGCTCACAGTTTGTGTTTGAAATTGATGGTTTTGCTGTTTTTATTTTTTCTAAAATCACTGCAAGCACTAGTGTTAGATGAACTCTATAGATCAGTGTCCAAAGCCAAGATTAAGGTCAGTACTGGACTGCACAGTCTTCTGAATGGGGAGGAAAATATAATCCAGGACTAGGCTTATTTGTAGACACCTGTTCATCAATGTCTCTGTATTATATAATACACCTCTTTCAGGTCTATTAATAGGTTTAAAAAGACGTTCTGCAGTAACATCCTCCAATCTTCTGAGGCATTAAACTAGATAAAACATTGTTGTGAGAGGTTTACTGAATTCATCTGTGAGAGCATTAGTGAAATCAGGAAGTGGTGTTGGATGATTAGTCCTGGATCACAGCACCACTCCACCGACAGACAGTGCTGTGATGAGTAACAATTGTTCTTATTAAGTGTTCAACCAGAAGTAAGTATTTAATTAAATAAATAATTGAATTTCAGCTCACCATCAGCTTGGCATTGGGTATGGTGACCTTAGACTTGTTTGGCAGCTCCAGAACCTCTGTTATTAGTGCTTGTCTATGAAACTTATACAACAATGGCAGGCGATCCTGGTGCAAGAGATTGTTCTGTTCAGAGTCAATGTTTGGACAAGGGTCATTGCTGAAAGTCCCCAAGCATATGAATGTTCAGGAATCAATAACTTTATTATTTAATAAATACTATACTTAGTTTAAGCCTCCTTGAATCAGTTTTATTCATCTACATACATGTGTAAGTGTATGTAAAGCTCATGTTATTAAAGCCCAACTTGGAGCTTAAATTCACGGATAACTGAGTGATATTTCAAGTGATAATTATTTGTTAATTAAGTCAACTTTTAGGACTATTCCATTCTGATTTTCATTAGTTTACCCAGGCCATAATCTGACATCACCTTGTGAGTGTGTATACAGTCAAAACAAATGTAAAAGTTTGTATTATTAAAGCTAATGTTCAACTTTGATTTGAAATAATTATGAAAAACAACAGAACTCAGGTGCATGTTTAATAGTGAAAGTAAGAGTATTTCCACATGCACAGCGTGAAGGCAATTTAAGCAATTAAACAGCTAAAACAGCTGTCTAGCCTTAAGAAAACCACTTACCAGTGAGGTTATCTGGCAAAAACGGCTTCAATTTGCTAGGGAGCAAGGTCATGTAGTCTGATGAGTCTTACTGTACAAGACAGTGGGGGCAGTACTATGATCTGGGGTTGCTGCAGTTGGTCAGGTCTAGGTTCAGCAACATTATGTGCCCATAGAATGAGGTCAGCTTATTACCTGAATATACAGATCGACCAAGTTTTCCATCTGTGGAGTTTTTCTTCCCCCATTCCAAAATTACAATGCCATGATTGTAGGCGTGCCATAATCAAAGCTTAAGGCGGTCCAATGAAATATTAGTGTGTGTGGGGTAACAAAATTAAGTTTCTTTCATTTCTTAAGCCAAATGATTTGAAGAAATCAGGAATTCCTTGGAATTTCCTCAAATCAATTGGCTAATAGAGAGAGAAAAGGAGATTAAAAAAACCTAAGTGGCCGACGGCCAACGTTTAGTGTCATTGGGTTAGTAATATAAACCATTAGTTTATATAAACCACTGTAGTTTAATCTACAAGTGATCTGCAGGGCTGTGTTTATGCTCTTTTGGCAGAGATAGATATCATTCTGTATGTAAGTAGGACCCTTGTTGCTCTCTGTGAATAAACTTAAAGTGTGGGTAAAGCCAGGTTTTTATTGTTCAGTACTGTAATGTGTGTGAAAACACACTGGCTGTCAAGAATTACTGCTTACTAGATATTTATGACCTAATTAATAAACATTCATTTTTAACCACTTTTAACATATCAAGTTTAACCACTTTGTAAGAGTAGACTTTTCATGGATACTGAAAAACAACCTGATTTGAATTGTGTTTTTGTCATGTCATTAAATAACAAAAGCATGTGCAAATTTACAGCCTTAAGTTTGGAGCCTTAAGGAGTGTTTCAGCCTGGACTGCTTTTTGAACAACCAGTCAAAATGGTGCTTACTTACAGGGCAGCTGTGGCTTAGAGCAGTGTTTCCCAAAACACCTGATTCAACTAATCAACTCATTAAAAAAAGCAGGGAATTCACTACAATGTGCAGGACAGAAGTGCCTCCAGTACCAAGGTTGAGAAACAGTGGCCTACGTTTCCCACAGGACTGCCATAAATTGCTGAGGTGCCCTTGAACAAGGCCTACCATCCAATGCTCCCCCCAGTGCTGATATGGCTGCCTTACTACTCCAGGTGTGCATTCTAATTGCTCACTGTGTGTGTCTCACGGGCACAGTTGGGTTAAATGAGGAGCTTAATTTCTGTTGCACTGCTTTAAAATGGCAACAAATTGTACCTGATCTTAATTTACTTATATCAGTTTTGAAGGCCCAGTAATTGGTTTCAGTCGAATGGATAAGTCGGGGTTAGAAAATTAAGAAAAATGAATAATGCATTAGTTTTGGGGTGAAAACCTACACAAACATCCATAAAAATAAAAACCAAAACAAAATGTAGGATACATGCCCACAGGCTTCTTCGGGTCAGCAGCTGAATGAGCTGAACTGAAAGGCAATGAAACAGACTGAAACCACACTGTCATGCAAGCTGCTGTAGGTGCTAAATCAGAGAGAGAGAGAGAGAGAGAGAAAGAGAGAGAGAGAGAGAGAGAGAGAGAGAGAGAGAGAGAGAGAGAGAATGTCGTATTTTGGTTTAGTGGGAAAACTCAAACCATTTATCATGTCATGCTCAAGTAGTTGCAGTTAATGGGCAGCAACGGGATGTGCTCGTGTACAGAAATCCACAAATTAACACCCCAGCAAAGAGCCGACAGAGTGTGTAACACACTTACAGCTTTTATACTAATAGATCAATTGATTGAAATACCTAATTGAACAACAGTGTTAACTACAATGCTCTGTGGAATTCATACATATACACTGATCAGCCATAATATTATGACCACCTCCTTGTTTCTCACTGTCCTTTTAATCAGCTCCTCTTTCCATACAGGAGCACTTTGTAGTTCTATAATTACAAACTAGTCAGTGGAGCTGATAAAAAGCACAGTGAATGTAAAAACAAGGAGCTGGTCATAATGTTATGGTGGACTGATGTACGGCTATCATTACTCGTTTTTACCCCTATGTTCTCTAGGACATGATCTTGGTTGTTCATATTGTTTGAATGACACTTGTGAATTAGTGCCAAAGATTATTAGTTGGATATTAGCTGGACTTTGACATGGCTATAAATGAACATCTACGTTGTTGTTTAACACCACTGTGTGACTAGAATCATTGTCTTGCTGAAAGGTCAAGTTTTTCCTAAACAGACTGAAGCAGGTTATCTTGCAGTGTCTACCTGTATTTTTCACCATCCATCTCTCCTTCCATTTGAATAAGATGCATAGTCCCCACTGAGGAAAAGCATCTCAATATGACATTTCCACCCCCATGCTTCACTATTGGGATGGTATTTACTGGCACTGTTAATAGGCATTAATAGGAATGGTTAGTTTGTGTTACAAACCTTGACCTATTGAGAAAAAGCCAGGCCTAGTACTGTCCATGTTGCTGCAACATTTTTTAATTTCATTTTTTTCATTTCAATGCCTGCTCTGATATTTTCTGGCAAACTCCACATACTGTATTTGAAACGTTTTATTCTTCAGTAAAAGCTTCTGTCTTGCTATCCCATCCAGAGCTCTTTGGACTGTTGAATAGCTCCATTTCAGTTTCAGCAAATGCACTCGGTAACTACCTCAAAGTAAAAACGTACTTTCCACTGAAATGAACAGTTACTGTGTTTGTTGCTGTTACTGTACATTACTGTATTTGGAGAGGAAGGTTGCAATCACACTGTATCTATGTTCAGGGTCCTCCATATTGTCTGGGACAAAGACATATTTTTTCCTAATATGACCCTCAGCTACAGTGTTTTAAATTTAAAATCAAAGCCAGATCAAAGCCAAAGTCAGATGAGATCAAAGTTCCAGACATCCCAGACTTTCATTTCATTTTCAACATGTTGAAATTACAAGACTTTTTGTTACACAGACCCCTCGCGTCAGGGAACCATAATGTTTGGGCCATTTGGCTTCACAGGAGTTCATGACTCCTGATCATTCATTCTGCTTCATCAGTGCAGGCATAATAAACCTGGGCTTGCTTCTAAGCTTTGTATTTTGACATTGTTCATCATGAGGACAAGCTGTATCAGTGGAAGTCAATGAAACTAATATGAGGCTAAAAATCAAGAATGCACCGTTGAGCTCATTGGGACTGGTAGGCCAAGGAAGTCCTCCCATGCTGACGGCTGTAGAATACTCCATAATCTTCACAAAACCAGAAACAGCCTTCAGGAGATAGGTGTGTATTTGTCAGAGACAGCTTTCCAGACTTCATGAACTGCAGAAGGCACAATGCAGAATGCAAATCAGTAAAACAAAATGGCCAGTTTGGAAAAAGATTAATCTGCATCATTGTTATGTCAAGAGCAAAGTGTGGACTGCTTAATATTCAAAGCATACAACCTCATCTGTGAAACATGGTGGTGGAAGTGTCATTGAGCGGGCACATATGTCTGCCATAGACACGTGCACACTTAATTGATGAGATAACTACTGAAGAAGGAGAAAAGTAAATACTGTGGTGCAGAGGAACATCTTATCAGGTCACGTTCCTGTCGATGGAAGAGAAGTGCTGTTACAAAGTAAAACTGTATTGCCAGTTACCTGATTTAAATTCCAGTGAACGTGTTTCATGTGCTGAAGAGAAAACAAAAGGGAACAAGACTCTGAAACAAGCAAGGGTTTGGCAAAGCATGACCAGAGAAGATATCAGTCATGCCTGAATGACTGTTTTAATGTACATATCATTGTTATGCCCCAAGCATTATGGTGACATGAAATAAGGGAATTATGTAAAAAGGTGCAGTAATTTCAACCTGGTGAAACTGAAATATCAGCAATATGTACTTTAGTCAAATCTCGTTGGTCTGATTTTGTGTCTTTGTCCCAAACATTATGGAGGACACAGATAATAGAGATTTATAGAGAGTATATTTATTTTCTAAGATGATTAACCAGAACCTGACTTGTTTTTGAGGTGGTTTAGGGAATAGGCAGTCCAGCCAAGATCCCATTAGCAGAGACATAAATAAATGCAAGGACTTGCTTTTCTAATCCCCACTGTTTGCTCTATTTTATTGATTTGAATGCAGAGCTATTAATAGTGCAGGCACTACGAGGCCTTGTTTTTTATAACAGGGTGCTTGTCTAAGCCAGTAGATCAGTCCTGCTCCAGTAACAGAAACCCACTCTGCTCAGAAGATGAACATCTTCCCTGTTGTATCAATGCACATGGCTTAAAATTCCAAATGGCTTCTGGTGATTGATAGTCTTCGCATCTGGCACACAATTACCAGACACTCAGACACTAGCCAGATATCACCCACTAACTTTAGTGCTCTTTCATTTACCACACTCAAGGCTGCTTCTCCACATTTTTCTATTTCTCTGACATTGCAGTGAGATTTATGCTTTGGGTGGGCTTGGTGCATTGGGAGTCAAGACAAACAGATCAATAGAGAGCAATGTTAAAGGCAATAAACATGATCAGCACAATCAGCATGTGTTTACTGAGTGTGTAAGTGTGTGTTCCGTGGCCTGACTATACCATGTTTATACCTCTGGGATTTACACTGGTATCAGCTGCCTCAGCCAGCCCTCTGGTCCAGGCATGGAAAATAAACTCAGTATGAGTTGAAGTGTGTTTCCATGACAACAGAAAGGCAATGGGTGGTTGGGGTCTGTGTGGAAACAACCTTTGTGGCCTAAACACGACCCTTAATTAAAGCTCCAGTCATGAAGCACTGCAAAATACAGACAAGCTTTAAGTACGTAAACGAATATCCCGTACTTGTGAATAATTAGAGCCTACCTAATAAATGTACAACATACATGTTTACCGTGTTTTCTGTCGCTCAACTCAGAACCAACCCAAGGTCAACCTTTGCTACCTCACAACCTGGAATTAAAATGGATAATTCGAGGGTTTGCATCCTTTCATTCACAGAACATGCCTACAACTTTTTATTTTTTTTAATTGTCAAGCAAACCACAAATAGAACTAAATAACAGAAAACTTCAGTGTGCATAACTATTCACCTCCCTAAAGTCACAACTCTGTAGAGCCCCCTTTACTTTACTGTAACTGCTGCAAGTCCCTTTGGATAAGACTCTATGAGGAGCAAAACGTCTCCCTCTCCTTCAGGTTAGAAGTCTCAACTCTCAGTTGGATTAAGGTCTGGGCTTTGATTAGGCCATTCCAATACATTTACACATTTGCCCTTAAACCACGAGTGTTGCTTTAGAGTATGCTTTTGGTCATTGTCCTGTTGGAAGGGGAACCTCCAACCCAGGCTCAAATCACTGATGGACCAAAACAGGTTTTGCTCCAGAATATCCCTGTATTTAGAACCATGAATCTTTAAAATGCGCCTTACTATTTTTGTCTGTAAGTAAAGACTTATTTTCTGGCCATTGTTTCATAAAGCTCAGCTCAATGGAGTGTATGGCTTACTGTGGTCATATGTACAGATACTCCAGTCTCTGCTTGGGAAGTCTGCAGCTCCTTCAGGGTTACCTTTGGTCTCTATGCTGCCTCTCGAATTAATGCCGTGGTACCATGTTCTTTATATCTGATTTGATCGTGCTCCTGGGCATCATCAGAAATGTTTTAGAACCCAGCCCTAACTTGTACTTCTCAACAACTTTGTCTCTGACTTGTTCGGAAATCTCCTTGGTCTTGATAATGTTGTTTGGTCAGCCTCTTGAGTATATACTAACAGTTCATGTGACTTATTTTATATTTTCTAATTTAAGTCTTCTGAAGATAATTGGTTGTGCCAAAACAATATATACATACATATATATATATATATATATATAGTTTTCTCATATTTTTTTAATGTAAAATTAGTAAGCATACTTTGTACATGGCTTATCACCACATAGTATAACTTGTTAGCACTTTAACAAGGACAATGTTATTTATTCTTTTTTGTAAATATTCCTTAATTGTGTCCTCTCAGTGTCCTCTCTGAGCAGTATGCAGAGACAGTTGCTAGGTTGAGGGTTTTCCTTTGAGCTCACCTTCTGCGAGCACTGGTTTACATAGCAAATTGAATTCCCATAACCACCTAGAGTTTGGAGTGCTCTTGTTTTTCAGAAACAAAAAATGTCAACAATATCATGTTGTCAGTAACAATTGTTTTTACCATATAGCAAATTTAGGGCTTGAAAGGCTTTTGGTAGAGAGCTGGGTATATATCATTTTCAAAGTGTAAATATAGCAAGTCAAGGCTGTAACATAATAGTTTTGTTGTTTTAGAATTGGTTCATTTGTACAGCTCTGTTTTTATTATTCCGGTTGCTCTTATGATGGAGGACACAGTAGTGTTTGAGGTTTATACATTTTTTATTATCAACCTCTCATTATGCCTATAACTACACCAAGAAAAATACAGTTTTGCATTCTAGGGCACCTTTAGTAGCCTCCATTGTACTGACTATAAACAATGGCCTTCAGCACACTTCCACATGGATGCTGGTAAGCAGACACGAGTGTACAACAAAGAACGGGAGTGATTTGTTCCCGTTTTATGAAAGCTAAATTCTATATCAGCTGCAGCTGGTTGATTGTCATTTTTGGAAGAGCAGTTAGGAGACCGTTACAGTAATCAACCCTGCTGGAAACAAAGGTGTGGATGAGTTTCCCCAGGTCTGGTTTAGACAGAAAATCTCTAATGTTAATGTTCTTAAGGTGAACAACTGCTGATTTGGTGACTGCTTTGACATGACTGCTAAAACTGCGATCACTGAGGTTATGGGCTAGCTCTTTAGATTTTAGGGATGTTGAATTTACACATGCTGCTAATTTGTGCCTCATTTTATTCCCAAATAAAACAATCTGTTTCATCTTTATTTAATTGAAGTTCTGACCCATCCAATCAGTGATGTCCTCAAGACATTTACACAGAGAGTTGAGGGGACCGTAGTTATTCAGACTGAGGGCCAAGTACATCTGCATAGCTGTGGTAGAACATCCCATAGTCCTGTACGATTCCACCAAGAGGAAGCATACATAATAAATTAAATAACAGGGCCAATTTAGTCCATATAGGGCCATATTAGCATGGCCAAATCACCTACCATGTGTATTTTTGGAGTCAGGAGGAAACCAGAGTACCTGCAGGAAACCCATGTGGACATATGGAGAATATACCAAATTCCTCAGACTGAACCCAAAACCCTTGGAGCTGTGAGATGAATTATACCACCATACTTGTCTCACACTGGAACAGATTACAAACATAGATTCTGATTTGGGCACTACCCCAAATGAACAAATTCATATTAAGTGGTGGTATGCTGGCACATCCTACACATGTTCACCAATCTGCAGACACTCAGTAGTCTAATTTCAACCTTTTCTTTCTCATTAGTCTCATAGATCTAGTGCAAACCAACATCTGACACCAAGCATGCCTTGGCTGATCAAGAGCATTTAGAGTAAGAGGGAAATTGTGTAAATTGATTTAATTGACTTTTCACCAAACCTTCCCTTTAACTTACTGTTCTGTAGCTGCTTTTCCAGTGTACTAAAATTTCATAAACATATTGAACCAAGTAATGATCTGAAAAGCACTAAAGACCAAGAAATGTTGTACCTGAGCTGCACTAGCGTCCAGCTTCATTAAGCAGAATGCGTAGAGAACACTGGTGATCAATGTATTGATCTATTCTTTTCACAGTGTTAACCTTGTCTGTCTTCTTCCACACTAACAAGCTGCTATATTTAGCTATGTGGCCCCACAGGTGAGACACATCAGCTGTGTACTGTCTCCAACATCCAACAGCCAATATCAAAGTGCATTGAAGAGAAGTTACATTTTATCTAGAACTAATATTGAGGCTCTGTTTAACTGATGAAAAATTATTTAACCATTAATAACATTGTGCTGAACTGAGTCCAAACATATAAGTACATCTTCTAATTAGTGAATTTACCTACTTTTGGGAAATTAGTACAAGATTTAGTTTGCCATGCCTAATGACTGGTGAGTTGGAGGCTGAGTTGGTGGTGTTTGTGATCCAGACCTAACCATAATATGTAGGATATGGGCTTTTCAAACCATAACATATAACCATACATACAAAGAACATTTAATCTTAAGAATGTAGTTGTAAATGTGTCTGTACTAGAAATCATAGCCAAAATGATCAGTTATCAATATTATCACAATATTGTTAAAATATGCTGAACATATTTATGTTTTATACTGAACAACAAAGTTGATGTGCAATAACATTAAAGGCAAATATAAAATTCTGATGTATGTCTTAATGGTAAAATACACAAACATATTGCTGCCTAGTATATATAACTAAACTATATATACTAAACTAAACTATACATAACTAAATACCAAGATCCACCTATGGCACCAAATCTGGCTTGGCAGACAGGAGCATGAGTCCAATGTCAGTGGAGACCCTACCTACCCTGCAGGCATATAGGACCCAGTCTCTTCTCGCGATTGCTACATTCACAGCTGGACCCGTTTTTCTCTGACTTTCATTGAATTGTCCACAGGAGGATGCATCTTTTAAGGTGTAATCATCATCAGTGATTAACAGTTTGGTCACTGTTGGCCCCCTTGCTCCACTTGCTCAGCTGGCTTTCTACAGCCTGCTTGCCTTGCATCTACCTTTATAAAAAATACTTACAGGTTACCAACCTGTTATTAGCTACTTAGCTAACTCCCATGGAGTTTCTTGTAGTCCACCCAACAAGCCACCTGTGGTGCTTTCATTGCAGCTAGGGATTCCCATCCTTTCTGGGTCGCACTTCTAAACCCTGCCATTCAAGAGAGATGTATTCATGATGGAAAGCTCCTAGGTCCTCCTCCTGGAACAAGAAAGTAGCTTTTTACCAGTCTTGCTAAGCACATGAAACAGCAATAGAGAGATCCTCTCAACCTTAAACACAGTCTTTTGGGACTTGAGTTTAAGGACATGGTGTCCTCTGACATTGGGGACCCCCCAGCTATGGAGCTGTCCACAGCCAGATATCTCATTCTCTCACAAGAAGGCCTGCTTGCACCACCCAAGACCACTTTCCCTAATAGGATGGACTGTCCAGACACCATCCGTCAGGCTACATACAGGGCTTCATACCTGGTAGTGAGAGCCTTAGATGGCTCCTCCCTTCTTTCAGCTTATCAAACTGATGGAGGATATGGGAAAGCAACTAGACAAGGATTCTCCATTTCCTGTCCTGAAAGGAGCTAGTTATTGTCAATGACCTTATAGTACATAAGCTTGCCAGGCTATCCAAGCTTGTGGTTGCTCCATGGCCCTTTCTGTAGTAGGTTACAAACATGCTGTTTGTAAATTCACCAGGGCTTTCTGACAGTGGAAAAATATGCATTGCTGGTGCCCCTGTCAAACCAGAACAGGCAATCTTTTGACCTGCTGTAGCCCTCATGCAGCAATGCTGCGATAACAAAAAGGAGGCTGAAGCTTTCAAGCTGTGTCTGTCCAGAAAGACAACAGTCCAGCCACTGCCTCCCAGGCAGACTCCTCAGCCTCCTCAGCCTCCTTCCATGGGCCAGGTTCAGCAGGGCTCTGGTAGGTCCAAGCCCCATAACAGGCCACCTACCGAGAGATATATTTTTTCCTTCCCTGGGGCCTCCACCCAGTCTGACATTCCCGGATCACCTCATAAGGGAGGCATCCAGGAGTCAAAACCACCTCAGTTGGCTGACTGAACTCCTCACACTTGTCACCTGTGTGCAGTCACACATTGATGTGATCTTCACTAATGAACTAAGGTCAGGGCAGACAATCGCAATTCCTCCACTGTTTTGTGCTTTTCCTGCTCAATCACACTGGACTGCCAACCCCTGACTTAGGTCTTATAGGGTTCCCTACATTTCAGAAATAAATGGTTTTACAGGTTAATAATTATACAAGACATAATTCGTGCCATTGAGATATTAATTGCTGCTGTTGGCAGGGGTGTATTTTTTGTTGTTTGCATACAGGAAGGACTGATCACATCAAAGCTTCAGCATTTAAATCTAAAAATGGGATCTGAACTCCCTCTCTTTGGGATATTCAGATATAATCACTGCAGGAAATCTTTTCTATCAGTGACTCATGAAGAGGTACGAGGGGGGCAAATGAAATTGAATTCATACCATGTTCAGCTCCATAGCTTGCTCTCTGCCTTGGAAGATCACACAGTAATCATGCCTGAACTCATTTAGGGGTTAGGGGAATCCTCCCAAAGCTAAGGTTCCCAATCTCTAACTACTTAGAAGGAACTCAACAAGAACTGTTATCAATAACATCTAAATAATGACACTTCCATATGATCAACATAATGATTTTCCTTGAGTGCAAGCCAACACACACAAGTCAACACACTTCTCTCAACCCACTAAAATACTTACGTTTGTCAGTGTGGTTTTGAGCAGTGCTTTCCATCCTTGCTTTGTGAAGACACTTTGACCTAAGCATTTTGTAGGTGTCCTGTTCTTTCTTTAACTCAGGAAGAGCTTGTTAAAGCAGCATTATGCAACAATGTTGTCTCTAGTGATGAAGTGGAAGTTGAAAGATTATGAATTGTCACTGAAAGTGAAATAAGCATGTGGACTGAGGTGGTAGAGTTATATTACAGGCGACAAGTTGCTTTCATCACCCAAGTTTGTCTCTTGTGGATGTGTTTCAAGCTTTTGACAAGAAAAGTTAAAATCCTAAAAAGCGTAATTAAATGTGTCTATTTCATTTTAGAAATCATCATATAAAATGGATAAAGAAGAAACAGCAGTTATGAGTGTCTCTTTCATCAAAATGGAGGTAGGAACCAAATGTTTCAAAAACAGAAGTTGTTGACCCTCACGTCTACAACCGATCTGAGAAAATTATTTGGAGCCAGTCATTTAGAATGTCACTTCAGCACATAGGTCAGGGGTAGACAATCCTTGTCCAGGAGTAGTGGATTCCTGCACAGTTTCATGCTTTTCCTGCCCAATCACACCTGATTCAACTCACCAGGGATATTAGGTCTGTTAGAGCAGGCAAGTGATCAGTCTGTGCCTGAATCTGGTACTCCAGGCCTTGGACCTGGAGTGGCTTAGTTCTTTGGGGGTTTCCTGCTCTTCAGAAATGAATGGCTTCACTAATACATAACTATAAAATATATGATGTAAAGATGTTGGTGGGGCCCTATGTATTTTTGCTGTTTGTTGTCTGAGAATGTGAACTGGACACTAATTAAATGTACATATTGAGAATTATGTATATTACATTAAAAAAAATCAAAAGCTGTGTGTTAAGCCCCCTCCTGTTTATTCTGCTCACATATGACCACTCACCTACCCATCCAGGTTGTCATATTGTTTGGTGCATCAGTCATGAGTCCAGCTACATTAAGCTACGGAGCATTAAGTTTAGAACAACTAGAATAAGAAATCCTTCCATGAAGCTATAAGACTCTTCAACTAGACAAACCACTGTAATGACACTTTAACTGGACACTCAACCCTTTATCCATGCTGCTGTTGTCTTTCTTTTTACTCATAAGCTGCTATATTCACACTCATCTACTTACAACAGTGATGTCATGCTGCTGTTTACCTCACCTTATTTATTATTATTTACAGTTATTGCATTTCCTTCTCTCCTTATATTATCATATACTCTTTATTTCTACTTTTACATATATTGCTTTTTGGGGTGTAACTGGGACCTTGAGTTTGTAATTTTGTTCCACCAAATGTGAATGATAATAAAGTCTCCTTGAATCCTTGAAATGACTGATCGCTTATCACTCTGTCACCTGCTAGCATAAACGCAGGGTTATGCAGTTCCTGTCCCAGAGTTGCATAGTGCAGTTTCATGCTGATTCTGGAGTAACAATAACAGAGATGCTATTCCACCTACAGATCAGTGGAGCATCACGATTCTCATAAGTTTTTTGAAGCAAGGTCAGAAGTGCTGGGAAAAGATCATACATATACATACAAATGATACTAAAGTGCACTCCAGTATTTTCATACCACATGCACACATTATTTCATCTATATATTACGATTTACAACAAGCTCTTGTTCACTGGTGGCACTGTTTTGCCAAATGTACAAGTTCAGAATGTACACGAAGAATAAACCATAACACTGCAGCATCAAAGTTTATTGCTTTTTCCCTACAAAAAGAATGAACAAGAACCAATGGATAGATACTTCTGCAGAAACAAAGTGAATGTCACATTCCACACTGAGGTTATACTTAAGGATAGGTTTAGGTTAAGGGTTAGGTTGAATTTGAAGTTCAGTTCACATTATAATAACATTAAAGTTAACTGTTGCTCTACTTCACATTAACTTCACATTACCTTCACAGTTCACTTATGTTTAATTCAGAGATCTGCATTTTACTGGTAGTTTTCTAGGCTACATTTCTTAGGATCACAGTAACATACAAGCGCGATACATATATCATAACAAACTACAATACTTGCCCTCTATAATTCTATGAGGAATTATCAGTGAGTATTCCAGCTCGGGTCAGATTTAGGGTATGGTGAAGGTTAGAGATAAAATAGGTTTAGGGCTCGGTTAAGATTAGGGTTAGGGTAAGTTTTAGGTTTAGATTATGGTTATGGATAGAGTTAGAGTAAAGGTTAGGTTCAAGTTATGGTGAAGATTAGGGTTAGTGTAAGAGTTAGGTTTAGGGTATGGCTAATGTTTGGATTAGAGTAAGGGTTATGTATAGGGTTTATTGCTAAGGTTAGGTTTAGGGTTGTGATTAGATTATAAGGGTTAGTGTGAGGTCAAGGTTATGTAGAAGATTAGGGTTAGTGTAAAGGTTAGGGTTAGAGTTTAGGTTGTGGTGAAGGTTAGGGTTAGAGTTTATGTTAGAGTTTAGTTCATAGTAAGGGCTGAAGATTAGGGTTAGATTTTAGTTTATGGTGAAGGGTAAGGTTAGAATTTAGGTTATGTGAAGGGTACGGTTAGAGTTTAGTTTATGGTGAAGGTTACAGTTAGAGTTTAGGTTATGGTGAAGGTTACGGTTAGAGTTTAGGTTATGGGGAAGGTTACGGTTAGAGTTTAGGTTATGGTGAAGGTTAGGGTTAGAGTTTAGGTTATGATAAAGGTTAGGGTTTAGGTTATGGTGATGATTAGCGTTAGAATTTAGGTTATGATAAAGGTTAGAGTTTAGGTTATGATAAAGGTTAGGGTTTAGGTTATGGTGATGATTAGCGTTAGAGTTTAGGTTATGATAAAGGTTAGAGTTTAGATTATGATAAAGGTTAGGGTTTAGGTTATGATAAAGGTTAGGGTTTAGGTTATGATAAAGGTTAGAGTTTAGGTTATGATAAAGGTTAGGGTTTAGGTTATGATAAAGGTTAGGGTTTAGGTTATGATAAAGGTTAGAGTTTAGGATATGATAAAGGTTAGGGTTTAGGTTATGGTGATGATTAGCGTTAGAGTTTAGGTTATGATAAAGGTTAGGGTTTAGGTTATGGTGAAGGGTATAGGGTTTATTGTTAAGGTTAAGTTTAGGGTTGGGGTTAGGGTTATTTTTTATGAATTGTGTTTGAAACTGGGATGGCTGGGATTAGGATAAACATTAGGTCTCCTTTGGGTTTGGGGAGCTGTGGTTTTAAAACGCAGGAAGACTGAGTGTAGCTGGACTTTAATTAAAACTGATTCCTGTTGAATTTGCCTCCCCGGTAACCAGCAGGACCTTTAATACCTTTAACAGGAGTGAGTTTCATCTGAAGGGACAGTAAATTACTCTGAATCTCCTCCCCTCCTATACAGTCTGCTCCCTCTAGCGGCCGCTGTGTGGTACCGCGGTTAAAAGCGCATCTCGGTCCCCCAGTCAGAGCGACCAGTGCAGCGCTGCTGCTCCCAGTATGAACACAGACAGCTCAGATCAGAGCAGGGACTGGACTGTACACGCTTAAACCTGCACTTCCTCGTCTCTGCCTCCCTCTCTCTCTCTCTCTCTGTGCTGCTGGATCTCCTCCTCCTGGTTTTCTCCTCATGATGGAAAGCTGAAGCTGGAGATCTGAGATGCCCTTCAGCGCAGACATGATCTCCGAGCAGCACAATCATGTCGTTAGCACCATCGAGACGGTTCCCTCAGACACAGCCACTGCCTCCCCCACGCTCGCGCACAGGCTGAGGAAAGTCTTTAACAGGTAAGCAGAGCTGAGAACCACTTTGCTCTTCTGCATGAGGAGGTCGGGTGATGGGGAGAAGAGTGGGCTCGCAGCAGACCTCTTGCTCCTGGCTTCTCCAGTTCTTCACAACTTTTGGAATGCTGTGCACGTTTATGGAAACGTCATTGCTGCACAGAGATGGCAGCGCGAGCCCAGGATTTTACTCCCAGCACTGATTTCCCAGTTCTCAGGGGGAGTTCAGGCAGGAGCAAGCATGCCATTAGGGAGACCACTGTGGTGCCTTTTGGAAGGATAGGGGAGCTGCAGGAGAATTGCTTTGTGGGCATGCAATTCAGGCAGACTGTCTCAAAGCTTCTGTTTAATGTCCAGATACAGTCCTACAGTGATAATGTAGAATAATGTACAGCACTGATTAAAATGTGTATGGAAGTACAGTGCATGGTTCTTTATGTGCAACCTCTTTATCTCTATTAAGGAACCAATGGACCAGACTATATATATATATATATATATATATATATATATATATATATATATATATATATATATATATATATATATAAGGGGTCAATAATTATTATTATTATTATTAACACTTTTTTGCAAAAAAATAATTCAGTTAAGAAAATGGTCTGTATAGATCCATGAACGCTCAAAGAACCCTTTGCATGAATAAATGGTTCTTTGCATTATGAAGGGCTTCTTCTAATGGAGAATGTGATGTAGAGGGTTCTGTATAGAATATTTGGACAGTTCTATATGGCAATAAAAAGGGTTCTACTCTTATTACAAGTTCAACATTATAACAGTAGTAGAACCCTTTTGGTGCCATATAGAACTGTTTGTAAAACTGTTCATTTTCAATAATTGTGTCCTTGTGTGTGTGTATATATATATATATATATATATATATATATATATATATATATATATATATATATATATATATATATGTATATGTATATATATATAAAATCTATTGCTATGCTTGGAATCATAACAATAGAAATGGGCTATGTAGGACCCTCTACAGCATATTCTCCATCAATCTGAAGAAGCCTTTCATGAGGCAAAGAACCATTTTATCATGCAAAGGGCTCCTTGAGTATTCATGGTTCTAGAACCAATTGTTTAAAATGTGAATGTTTCCAGTTTCATGCTTGGCTGTCCATGTGATGTAAGCAAGCATGGCCTTATTGCTGTACCTAACTACCTATGTGGGGTCGTCCTGTTGAACATACTTTCCATTCTGTCTCATGCTGTTGTGTTGCTAGCATCCTTAGCATGTGAAATATGTCTCAGAGAAGTTTGAAAGCACTTCAAGCAGTTGGAAGAGTTAGAAAGGGGTCAGAATGTAGGGCTCTGGGAAGCGGCATGGTCTTATTGATACGCTCACGGGGCACTGCAGTGGTCATGTGGACATGACCAAAGTGAGCTGTTGGTGGCAGGGGATAGAAGAAGGCACACACCAGTGGCATGAAGGATCTGGGAGACCTACACAGACCATGAATAGACTGCCAGCGTAGTGTATAATGACCTAACAGCCATGATTGCAGACTTCCAACAAGCAGAGATGGCCTCTGTGAGTCATCCTGTTACTGCCAGCACTAATAGCAGTGGTAGAAATGGATGTCGACTAAATGCACATACCTATATTAGGTCACCAAACGTTCCCTGATTAAATATGTGTGGGATTCAATTGGATGCACTGTCAACACTCCACCCCTACCACAAAATTTGCAGGAAATGAGAGAGAATATTCAAGCTACATGAGATGGAATACTGCAAAGCACCATTATGAACCTCTACAACTCCATTCCGAGAAGTCTGGCCTATTGTATTGTACCCAACGCCATACTGAGAGACACTAATTCTATATGTGAAGCTCAATAAATATTGCTCATATCAGTTTACATTTCTAATCATTGATTGTTCCTGGTTTTTATCTTCCCAGTAGCAATTGTAATCCCAACACTTGTATCTTGTATATATATATATATATATATATATATATATATATAGGTTAATATAAACCCATTCCCATATAATTGCAGCAGGAAGGCAAAACCTCTTTGTGAAAAGTGAAAAAATATGCTGAAACGAAAGCCTAATTACAAACATGACTTAATAAGGAGATAAACAACTAGACTGTGAAAAACACCTGTAGGCAATACATTTATCACTTCTGTACTATTTTAAGGCTTAATAGATGTTTTTTAAATGGCTTACATCAAATATCTTCGTGAGACACATCTGTTATATTCCCTGTATTTAAGACACATTTCCTGCCAGGATTACTGCTCAGCGTTCTGCTTCTTTCACTGCTGCCATGGATTTGAGTCCCCTTTGAAAAATGCACATCTCTGCTGCATGTTCGCTGTGGGTGAAATGTCCTGAAGAGCAATACAGCACTCTTCTTTGTCTTGCTGTATGTGTCCCATCACTCACAACATCCGCTGGTGCCGAGGATTTCTTGGGCACACACACACACACACACACACACACACACACACACACACACACACACACACACACACACACACACACACACACACACACACTGCATACAGGACCTGTTGTGCAGTGATGAGGTCCTCTAAAGCCAGTGCTCCAGCCTCGAGGAGCCACCAGTAGCCTGGCTTTCCAGATACTTCTGCATGCAATCTAATGAGGATGGCAGGTGTATCATACACACACTCAACAGGATCATTGCCTGTGATTACAGAGTGTCAGCATGGAGACCAACTACCTACCTCACTAAGATGGGCTCTGTTGTTACAGTGTGTGTCTGCTTGTGTGTGTGTGTGTCCATGAGTGTGTTTAGCAGGAGATTGAGAGAGACGGTGAGAGAGAGATGGGATTAGTGCTGGGATAAACCAGTTATATTAGCGATGTGCAATAATAATGGAATAGGCAGATCTTATTACGAGACAGATGTTTTGAACTGATAATTGATGATTTAAACCTCAGGCATTGAAGATGTGTGTGTGTGTTTGGGGTAGGGGAGGAGAGAGAGTGAGAGAGAGAGAGAGAGAGAGAGACAATGACTGAATGCAGGAGTATATATTCAGATTCCAGCTGTCTGTCTTTGAGTGTGAGCGAGTGTGAGTGAGAGATGGAGCAAGAGTAGGAGTGATAGATAGACAGACATACAGACTGAGAGAAAGAGAGTGCAAGAGTGATAGAGCAATGGGGAGTGAGAAAAAGACTGAGTGCTACAAGAGAGAGACAAGTGTGTGTGTGTGTGTGTGTGTGTGTGTGTATGTGTGTGTGTATGCAGACTGAGCCTATGTGTATATGTGTGTGTGTGTGTGTGTGTGTGTGTGTGTGAGAGAGAGAGAGAGAGAGAGAGAGAGAGAGAGAGCTTATGCACAAAAGACAAAGACTAAGTGTTGAATAGACAGACCCTCTTGTGTGTGTGTGTGTGTGTGTGTGTGTGTGTGTGTGTGTGTGTGTGTGGAGTGTGAGAGAAAGAGAGAGAGAGAGAGAGAGAGAGAGAGAGAGAGAGAGAGAGAGAGAATATGAGAGAAAAGGCTTTAGGTTGGGATGGTCCAGTGTTTTAGTAGATGTAGTAAAAAAGAGAGAGGAGAGAGAGAGAGAGAGAGAGAGAGAGAGAGAGAGAGAGAGAGAGAGAGCGAGAACGAGTGAGAGAGAGAGACAATGCAGGAGAAAAAAGTCTTTTTAGAGTAGATGGTCCAGTGTTATGTGGAATGTTGTGTATGTGTGTGTGTGTTTGTGTGTGTGTGTGTGTGTGTGTGTGTGTGTGTGTGTGTGTGTGTGTGTGTGTGTGTGTGTGTGTGTGAGTGAAGCCACAGAGGCTGACAGCTGGTGGTCCTGAATCAGATTTGAGCTCATGCTTGTTCTCTTTGCCATCTGCTGGTCCTTTTCATCTCAGCCACTTGCCTTTATCTCCACAACAATGTCCGGCAGTCTGTGGAATCCGTGTGGCCGGCTCGAGTTGCCCACAGGGTTCTTCAGGGGACAGTGTAGCACAGAGTACAGAGGGGAATCTGAATCTTTTCTAGAGCCCTGGGTGTGCTACTGCTGAACACAGTAATGAGATGTGTTGATGAAAGCGGAGATGGGGCTGTTGTTCTGACTCATGCTTTAGGAATTAACCCCTTAAAACTGCAGGATTATTGTTCAGTTCTTGGTTTTAAGACTATGAGTGATTCAGTATCTAATTTGAAACTTATGTAGTGAATGATCCATAGAAATGTGAAACATTCTGTTGTCAGTGATTACAAAGTTATTTGACAGAATTTGCTGGTTTATGTGGGGTATTTCTAGTCTTATGCTGTCAGTTCACTAAACATAGACTCGGGTTAAATCTAGTTACCACAGTAACAGTCCGGGCACCTTAATGTAGAACAGCGCGTTGATAATTTCGCTTAAGATTATCGCAGTAAAATTATTTCATTTATAAATATGCGACTTTCTAGCCAGAGGTTAGCAATCTTACAAAGGTGGGTGGGATGTGCCTGGAGATTTTTATTCATTTTGCTCTCTCTGACTCCGGCTGCCAATGGCCAATGGCAGGCATTCAAACTTGCAATCCTCAGAATGTATTTATATTGCTCTAAGGAGAGACAGCTGCTCGTTCCTCTTGGGTTTGGACCTTGGTTTTAACCCAGAAGCATGTTAAATCATTCTAAAACATCAGAGGAATTCAGGGAATTTTCTACTAGCTATAGTCATATCGATTGTACTAAAATATCACTTGAGACTCTGTTATCAAGAAATGAAATGCACCAACCAAGAAGTGATTGTAGATTTTCAGCTTTTATTCAAGAGGTTTAACAAAACCTTACACCTACTTAGCAGGTTCATAAAGTCATTGGACTACTAGGGTTATAAACTATAATACTTGGGACTTGTGTCCTCATTTTTCACATTGTATTATTCACATCATATATCGTAACATATATCACAAAAATATATTGGTATATATATAAAAAATATATTGATATTTGTCCAAATTGTCAAGACCTAAAGCAACCAGTTTAATTTTATTTTGTGAACCCATGTCTCAACCTAAACCTAAACTTGAAATCCAAATAAAACTCCTTACTCCTAACCTTAATCCCTCAACCATAACCTAAACGTAAACTCTAACCATAGTAAAATGGGAAATTCCCACTGCATGCGATTCCATTTCTTATTCTTTCAGAAGCTCCATAATGCAGGAAAGCAGCTTGCTATGGGGAAGTTGTATTATGGACTGTTCAGTACCCTGTTATTGGTTATATTGGCAACTATACAGGTCTATATGCCAACAGTGTCCCATTAACCCTGCTTTTCCTTCTCCAGACTCAATTTAGTCTTGAAGTCTACTCTGATATTTCTTGAGGACTACTAGTGGTTTTCATCAAAGTAAATCCTCTTTTTTGCATTCATGTAAGAGTGAACTTTATCATAAACAATGTTGACATTGACAAGGCTACCTCCTTCAGAGTACTCTTGACTTGAATAGATTGTGTGAAGGGGTTTTTCTTCACCAAGTACAAATTACATTCACAACTGGACACTGGAGCACATCCTGCAAACCAGGCTGTCCCGATAAAAAAGGAACAGGTTGCTACTCTACGGGAACAAAGTCTTACTAAAGCTGTTCCTATGCCTTCCTGAGTTGTTACTATAACTCATTTTTAATTTATGTGGGATGTTACTAGTGAGGACTCTGTACATACCAAGAGATGAGAGGAAATCACCTAAAATCAGGATCTACTGGTACATTTCTTAAAATAAAGCACAGCTTCCTAAACTCTTGCATAAGACAGAGAACTTACAGGTAAAATACCTGTATAAGGTATCGCCAACAGAAACACCACTTACAGCACTATTTGCAATTGCAGTCCCCTTCGTTTCAGCTGTCTTGGGGTTTGTCTTTAAAGGGTATGTCCTCTTTCAATTACTGCTGCGAGGATTCTCATTGGTCAGCTAATTCTCACCTTACGTGGACGGTGATAAAGAGAAAGAAGGTGAGATACACTGCAATCACATGTTGATTGCTTCATTTCAAATCCATTGATGTATGTGCAGAGACAGCTGTCCAAATACTTTGTACTTGAACCGGAAAAAGAATGGAAATTAAATAGGGCCATGAAATGAATTTGAAGGGCTGGAAAAAAACACTATTTTCCAGAGTGCAGTTATGGCATTACTGCAATTTATACTTCACAATGGAAGGTTCTTAGTAATAACATGGACACTGGGCACAGTGTGATACTGGAGTGTCTCTCAGAAGGGCTGTTATATGGGACTTTGAGAGCCATTCATTGGAGGAGCTGCCATATTACCTATGCTCCTGTGGTGTATAACACTAGTGGCCAGATGACATTTATTTAACTTAACTAAAGCTAATGCATGGAAGAGTTCAGATAGAGTTCTGTCATTTATTGTGAATGAAAATGAGGAATGGTTTAAGAGCACAAAATAACAGTTACAGCAAGCCATTCACGAAGCTCGTGATGATGAGAATCAGGAAAACTTTTAACCACTGGCCACAATTATTTGAAATAATTACATTAACACATAAAATTAAATTAATACATTTTAATTTAAAGGGTTTACATTTTTTAACCATTTTGTACGATATGCTATGTAGGCCAAGTATTTAGTCAGTCACCACTGTGCAAAGTTCTCCACTATCAAGATGAGAGAGGCCTATAATTGATATCATAGGTAGACTCTCAACCATAGACAAATGTGAAAAAAATTGAGAAAATCATTTGTCTGACTTTAAAGAATTTATTTGCAAATAATGGTGGAAAATATATTTGGTCAATAAATAAACAAGCAAGATTTCTGGCTGTCACAGATCTGTAATCTCTTTTTTAAGAGGCCCTTTCCACCATTACTCCAGAGCACGGCACCTGTTTGAAGTCGTTAACAGTATAAAAGACACCTGCCCACAACCTCAAACAGTCACACTCCAAACCCACTATGGTGAAAGACGAAAAGAGCCGTCGGAGGACACCAGAAACCTAATTGCAGACCTGCACCAGGTTGGGAAGACTGAATCTGCAATAGGCAAGCAGCTTGGTGAAGAATTCATCAGGGAGCAATAATTAGAAAATGGAAGACCCACACATTCACTACTAATCTCCTCGATCTGCTGGGGTCCCACGCAAGATCTCAGCCCGTAGTCAAATGATCACAAGAACGGTGAGAAAAACCCAGAACCACAAGGGGGATCTAGTGAATGACCTGCAGAAAGCTGGGACTAACGTTACAAAGGCCACCATCAGCAACACACTACGACCAGGGACTCAGATCTGCAGTGCCAGACGTGTCCCCTGCTTAAGCCAGTCCATATCCAGGCACGTCTGAGTTTCATAGAGAGCATTTGGATGTTCCAGAAGAGTATTGGAGAATGTCATATGGTCAGATGAAACCAAAGTAGAACTATTTGCAGAAACACAATTGTCGTGGTTTTGGAGGACAGTGAATGCGGAGTTGCATCCAAAGAACATCATACCAACTGTGAAGCATGGGGGTGGCAACATCATGCTTTGGGGCTGTTTCTCTGCAAAGGGACCAGGACGACTGGTCCGTGTACATGAAAGAAATGAATGGGCCATGTATTGTGAGATTTTGGGTAAACTCTTCCATCAGCAAGGGCAATGAAGATGAACGTGGTTGGTCTTCAGCATGACAATGATCCTGCCACACTGGTTGTAAGTAAACAAAGGAGTGGCTTGTAAGAAACATTTTCAAACCTGGAGTGGCCTAGCCAGCCTCCCTGATCTCAACCCCATCAAAACCTTTGAGGAGCAAAGTCCGTGTTGCTCCTCCGACGCTTCTAAAACATCACTGTTTAGAGGAGATCTGTATGGAGGAATGGGCCAACATACCAGCAACAGTGTGTGCCAACTTTGTGAAGACTTACAGAAAACGTTTGACCTCTGTCATTGCCAACAGAGGATATACAACAAAGTATTGAGACGAACTTTTGTTATTGACCAAATACTTATTTTCCACCATTATTTTGCAAATAAATTCTTTTAAAAGTCAGACAAAAATTATTTTCAATTTTTTCACATTTTGTCTCTCATAGTTGAGGTCTACCTATGATGTCAATTAACGGCCTCTCTCATCTTTTTAAGTGGGAGAACTTGCACAATTGGTGACTGACTAAATACTTATTTTCCCCACTGTATGTACCAATATCAGTCATTTTCTGACCTCCCTTCATCTCTTAGAACAAGGCATCCTGTTTCAGATACTGTCCCTTTAAGATTGACATATGCAAATGACCTCTGTTCTGATTGGCTGCCCTGTATTAATCTCTTGGGATGAACCAATGTGTTTTTATTTAATCAGTGTAATTTTTAGCACTAGAAATGTCCAGAATAGAGCTAAGGTTTACTAAAATACCATATGACCAAAAGCAGTAATGTTCATGTTATGATTTTCAAAATACTATGTTTATTGAATAAGTATCTTTCATCGTGTCAGATGATGACACCTTTTCCGGTCTGGAAATCTTCAGAAACCCAAACTTCAAACAGTGCCTTTGACTTCGCTTTGTACACTGGGATGCTCTGAGGCTCAGGGATCTCTGACAGATGGTGTCAGAAGCTCCACATCTTAGATGATCTGAGGTGAAACGATGAGTTCATATAACTTCAGATGTGTGATGTAGCATGCGGTAATAATCCATCACACAGTGAATAAAATTCCAGAGTGAAAGGATCTCAACCTCTGAATCCATTACTTTCCATATAGTCTTTTCCATGGCTGCCTCCTGGGTAAAATTGGGCGGATGGGAACAAGGCAATTATAGCATACAGTAGAAAATGGAGGCGCTGTTTCATTCAATGGCACACTTTTGTTTCAATTACAGACTTGGCTGAGTTTTCTGTTCCGCTCATAATAAGACGTATGGCTGCTCTATTGTGCAATGATGGAACAGAACAATCTCTGTAATTGCAGCAGTGCGGGTAGTAATCAATAAAACTCTGGTAAGGGACTGAATTCTTTTCTGTTGTTACACAGATAAATGAATGGCGAGATTCAGCATGTAGGTCTCACTTTGAGGAAGCATGCATTGTGCTTTAAAGAGCGTTCTTTTGTCTGCACATTGTATAAATGCACCAGTTCATTTAACATGTTGACTCAAGGGAAAGGTTTATTAAGCACATTCGTGATGCTTTTATGTGAAATGAAACCTTCAAAATGAAATCAGTCTGTTAAATCAGGTTTCTCTTGTTGACCGTACTTAATAGATGTGTGTAACAGTGAATGTTGTGTGTTTTTTAGTGAAACTAAGGTGTCTTAAGAAAAATATGGTACATGTATATGTTCATAAATATAATATTTTCAAATATTGTCTTCATTATTTTCAGGAGATTTGTCTTAAGACACCCTGGCATTTGTTATGTTGCCTTTTGTGCTGCATTTGTGCTGCATTTCATAGCTTACGTATCTTTAACATTTTAAATTTGCCATTATTCGGTTAAATGTAATGAAGTAAAGAGCTCAGACTTTTATTCGATTACCTATTTAATCTGATCATTTTTTAAGATCGAACAAGGCACACATAAGGTTAAGAAAATAAGCTCACTGTAGAAAAAAATGACACTTGTGACTAAAATTTACATAGTTGCATGTAATACTTGCACAAGCAGGAATAGCTGGGATTCAAATTGGGCATCAATTGAACTTGTGCATCAAATAATTGTGCAGCTTGGCTGGATTTCGTGGATGCATTTTCCTCGTTCCAGGTAATCCAACAGATTTTCAAGAGGATTCAAATCTGGGGATTTTGTTTACCAGTCCAGATGTATGAATGCTCCTGAATGCTCACCGGGCCAATCAGTCACAGCTGCAGCCCTGTGATTGCCAGAATTGGAATATAGGAATAGGAATGTTATGTTCCTTGGTAAGATGAATAGCAACAGGCAAAACCTGTTGTCCATGAGTTGCAGTGCAGGCATTGTTGTTCATATTCACTGTCACTTCGACCAAAGAACCCATTTCTGCATAATTAACACACCTCCAAAATATCACAGAGCCCCCTCATGGAAGGTGTTCCGTGGTCTATGATGAACATAATGCCTAGCATCTGACCAGAGATCCATCTGACAGGATGATACATTTCAGGCATGAACAGTCTTATTTTTGTTACTGTAACTGTGCAACTTTGTAAGCAGAAGTGAGCAAAAGCCCATTGGGTGCTACTTTTTGTGTATGAAGATATCTATAGACAATATAATTTAAATGTAATAATATTCGCTGATGTGAAACACATTTGCAGGGCTCCTGAGTATGAGTATTGAGAATGCTTGGAGCACAATTGGCCTGACTTTTTCTGGGTGGGTATGACAACCCTCCTTCATCCCCATCAAGCAATCCAGGCTGGCTGTTAGCTGATGTAACTGAACTTGCCATTAGTGCTCTCCTTCAAGTGTGTCTAGCTGGCCACTGATGGTTTAGCAGCCCTTCAAACAGATGCCATCAGAAGCCAGTACTGATGCAAAATTAATTTCTATTTAGATGTGAGCAGAATTATCACAAGCTGCGATAATGTGTCCCCCTCAGCTGTGACTGGCTCAAAGTAATTTTATTGCCTAAAAGATTCACCTCCTTTGCCTGGCAACCTGCTACTTAAAGGGGGGAATGCTCGCACTTGACTGAGGAGAAAATAGGCCAAGTTCATTGTTCAGAGGCGTCCAGCACGTTCACGTGAGCATTCTGGACTTTTTTCTTATTTCCTGTGGCACAATGATTGTGCAGTGAACAGCTGAAGGGTGTGGGGATGTGAAGGGGAACGTGGCATCTGTCCCTTTGAGACAAAGACCTTTAGAAAGTGTTTGGCTGGAATACTGAAGCTTTTTCTTCTAATTATTCATTCTTGGCAAAGCATGAAGAGATGCTGCAAATTCCTTCTCTGCTGTGACGTTTGGATCACCCATCAAAAGTTTGAGAGTTCCTTGATTTTAAATGAATAAATGTATATAGGGATGGTTCTATGTCTTTTGACATAGGCTTTACTTAAATGATGTATGTTTTGTCCCAGATTAATATAGAATTATGAAGTCTCACTCAAATAATCACTTTATTAGTCACTACCTAAACCATGAGGTGCTACACATCTTAAGAATATACCTTATTTATGTACTTCCTACACATTTTAGTAAACTCCTCTTAGCATGTTGTAGTCCTATTATTATAGACTGCATACTTTGATAGCCTCCTTTCACTCTGTCCTTCAGTGGTCAGGACCACCATAGGACCACCACAGAGCAGGTATGTGAGTGATGGGTCATTCTTAGCAGTGCAGCGAGTGCAGTGGTGGTTGTGTGTTTTTGTGTTGCGCTGGTATGAGTGGATCAGACACAGCAGTGCTGCTGAAGTGTTTAAGCCCCTCAGTATCACTGCTGGACTGAGACTAGTCCACCAACCAGAAATATCCAGTCAGCTGTGTCCTGTGAGCACCGATGAAGGACTAGAGGATGACCAACACAAACTGTGCAGAAACTGATGACCTTCTGTCTCTGACTATACTTCTTTATATGAAGGTGGTCCAACTAAGTATGAGTGTCTAATAGAGTGGACAGTGAGTGGACACAGTGTTTAATCTCTGATTCTCTCTCTGTGACTGCCACTTCTCATGTCTTGCCTGTGTACTCTGTTTAGTGCCATTTCTTTGCTTACCTGAATGCTGCTGCGGCTGCCAATCCTGCTGATGCTGGCCGTTGGAGCCTGTCTGTTAGCACTGAGGATAAAATTTGCACAGTTTCCACCTGAACATTTTGAACTACACTGTGCCAACTTGCTCAATGTTGTATGGTCAATGTCTTGTCTCTTGGGGAAGGCCAACCAGAGCCAAAGAGCAACTGATATGCACTTTAATTGCAGTTCACCACAGTGTTAGGACATTCAGAGTAATTTTCTCTTATGAAAGCCAAAAAATCCTGAGCTGGAGCTTTGGAGTGGCGCAGCCATCTACGTACTGGCACTATCAATGGAAGATTGTCAGTTTGATCCCCACACATCTGTGACAGGGAGTCCCAGAGAGCACAGACGACTTCACTGCCTCTGGGTAAGTAGGATGTCCCTCCCTCTCTGTCCATCTCTGTGTGGTGCTAGACAGTGTGGGTGTCTGATAGCTGATGGAACAGAATCAGTAGTTAGTGTTCTTCTCCAAGTGCTTTAGTGACAGTTCAAAAAGATGAGATGACAGTTCTTGGAAGCATATACTAGCTGTCACCTTCTATTGCGAGCCACTGGTAGGGTATTTGGAATGAGTAGAATTGGGTCAAAATGATAAATATTTCTACAATGTGAATGATGATTTCTCCACAATGTGACCGGCTGTTTAATCCTGGACTCTAATTAGAAATACAGCTTGGTTGGAAGATCTCGCACTGCTCGGCTCAGCAGGGGCTGAGATACAATTAAGTTGGCACTTAGTCTGCATCGTAAAAATCTCAAGTCCTTAACGAGCCTCGCAGTTTTGTTTATGGCTTAGGGTGCATTTGTCCTGACAAGCTTCATTTTATGAACATTTATAAGCAATTTAGTCACAGTGCCTTAATCAGCTTTATTTTAATAGGACACTCCTTTATTCCTTGATGTACTGAAGTGTTTTCAGGTCTGATTAGAGTCAGTTGTTTGCTACACAGGTAGGTTTTACTCTCTCTCCAGCTATCAGATCACAGGAATGTTCAGCAATGTTTTTACAAGGTTCCAGGAAAGTTAGATTACAGAAATAATGTTCCAAATAATGTTAAAATTGCGAATTTTGCACACAGTTTATATTCTAGTCAACCATCGCATTATGACCACCTCCTTGTTACAACATTCATTATCCACGTTATCAGCTCCTCTTACCATCCAGGAACACTTTGTCGTTCTATAATTACAGGCTGTAACCCATCTTTTTAGCTTCCTTTAACTTCAGTGATCAGGACCACCACAGAGAAGCTATTTTGTGGTTGGTGGGTCATTCTCAACACTGCAGTAACACCGTAGTGGTGTGTTAGTGTGTGTTGATACAAGTGGACCAGATGCAGTAGTGCTGCTGGAGTGTTTAAACCCCTCAGTGTCACTGCTGGACTGAGAATAGTCCACCAACCGGAAATATCCTGCCAGTACCATTCTGTGGGCAGTGTCTTGTGACCACTGATGAAGGACTAGAGAATGACCAACACAAAGCACCTTTCCCTTGGGTCAACATGTTAAAGTCATTCTCAGCACTGCAGTAATCCTGACGTGGTGGTGGTGTGTTAGTGTGTGTTGCACTGGTATAAGTGGATCAGACACAGCAATGCTTCTGGAGTGTTTAAACACTGTCCACTCACTGTGCACTATATTAGACGCTACCTCTTTGGTCAACCTTGTGTGCAACTAAGCAACTCATTGACAAGCCATTTGAGAGTTGCAGGGGATGTGTTTAGGGCATGGTATCCTCTAAAACATGTAGAGGAGGGGGACACAAGGATCGGTTTTGAGAAACACTGGTATAAAAAGCCCACCCAGTGGAATAGGTGAACTGAGTGATGGAGCTCAACACGTTTGTGAAGAGTTGGAGTGGTGTTTGTGATCCACAACTGAGCAAATGTCTACCTTTGGACATATATAGAGTATATCATTACTGTCACACAAAAAAGACAGTAACTTTTAACTTCCAGTGGAAGTAAATGTAAAAAGATTGGAATGGGAATTTCTATTACATTAATTATGACGTTTTGTCACAATGTAAATTGCTGACAGATTCAGATTAAATCAGAATGAAAAAGACAGAAATGGAAGGTTCTTGCGTGACAATGTAAATATAGACCAGTTTCTCATTATTACATACTTGTCAAAGAAGAAATGACAGACAGTTAATAGAAATTGATTGTCTGTCTCCTGTAGCATTTCTAATCCATAGCCCGTGGTTGCTGTGTTGGTCAGTTCCTCCTGTTTCTCTGTCTTACCAAGTCTGGATCTGTCTGGAGCTTTAGAGTGTGGGCAGCACTTGTTGAGTTAGTGAGAGGTCACTGAGTGCCTTTAATCACATCAGCGCAACAGTCCCTGCAGCTACCTTTGATCCCTTTGATTATGCTGCTCATGCAATGTAGAACAGTCGAGGGAGCTGTCTTTCAACTAAACAAGCAAATAATACATAGCCCATGCAAAATATATGCTCCCCTTATTAATTATCCTCGCTGTGTTGCTGCAAAGTCAAATATCATTGCTCATTTGACACTGGATTCCTTCCAGTGGAAAATGATTAATCAAGGTGAAGCCAAGAGTGACGCGCCAATATGTCAGTTTGCTGGTGAATGAAGGACACCCTGGATTCAATTTGTCTCTGCATATGCCGTTGGGACACAGCCAGATCAGCATTGATATGAGCGACGGTGTATCTCAAAGAGAAATCATGTATTTCATTACAGTTTCTTTCAGATTCTTTCCTCCACCTGAATTCATCACAGAAAATACCACAAAGCCTAAAAACGGGGGTTTTGATGTATGTTCCAGAAGTCTCTGACCGTCATGCCTGGATAATCATGAGACTTCAATGAAAGATCTGCCATAGCTATAAAAGTCCAGCCAGCACTCAAGATCATCTGGATCCCCGCTGACTGCCAGCTTTTATCATTGCAACTCAAGCAGGAAAAAGGGCCGGGAAAGTTACTCATACAAAAATTCAGTCTATAGTGTAAGTGTGTGGACATTGCACAGTGCCCTTCTTCACTCACCTTAAACCATAAGCTCTATAGAAGCAAGATTAGTTTTACCTGGGGAGGTGTGTAAAAATTTGCACTTGTATCAGTGTAGAAGTAATTATGAAGTGATTTTAATCCAGAATGAACCTGCAGTGTTTGCTGTTTTTACAGTCTGACAGTAATAATCATGGAGTGATTATAATCCAGTATGATTCAGCAGTGTGTGTAGTTTAACAGTCTGACATAAATAACTGTTGAATGATTTTAGTCTGGTATGAAGAGTCTAAAGCCCTAATCTGTATCAGATTTATGTAGGAAGACAGAATAATGTCATTTTACTACTTTTATCTCTAAAATTTATGACTGATTCATGGGATAAAAAAATCTAAGCATAAATGATTAAGATGGGAGAGGCTGCTCAGTTATTGTATTCCTGTTACCTTCAGATCTAAAAAGGTTTCATTCGAAGAAGATGACCTAATTCATAACACACTTTGTATTAATGACATTTCAGGTTGAAAATTAGCAACTTCATGTTCATAATAGGCGGCACGGTGGATAGTGCTGTTGCCTCACAGCAAGAAGGACCTGGGATCGATCCCCGGGTGGGGCGACTTGGGAAGCTTCTGTGTTTGAGGAGTTTTCATGTTCTCCTCGTGTTCGTGTGGGGGTTCTCCGGTTTCCCCTACAGTCCAAAGACATGTGTGGTAGGTGATTTGGTGACTCTAAAGGTGCCCTTAGTGTGTGTGTGTGTGAGCCCTACGATGGTGTAGCACCCTGTCTAGGGTTGTTTCCTGGCCTTGCGCTCAGAGTTGCCAGCTGGGCACCAGCTCCCCCGTGACCCTATTCAGGAATAAGCGGTATAGAAAATGAATGGATGGATGAGAATTCTCAGAATTCTTTTGGCTCATCTTTTGGATTTGAGTGTTGTACACTATATGGTTTGCCACAGACTTGAGCGGCCCAGGATTTGCCTCCTCTTTGCCACCCACGATTAAAGTGAAACCCTCATCAAGTGCCTCTGTACTTGAGAATTATTATTTTTTTGACTGTATATGATGACATATTAACATACAGTGATTCACACAGTATTGTAACTATTGTAAGGTTATTCTGTGGCGCTTTTTGCAGAAGGTAAACGATACCTGAATCTTAATTCATGCAGGAGCCGTCTGTAAAAATAACTGACGGAATCATCAAGAAATCATGTTAACTACATTAGCCCACCTCCCAATGTAAAACCAATAAGAGTATTATAATCTAATCACTGTTGAAACATTTTAATCCAGTATGAGTTTAGTGTCACAGTGTGACAGTTGGAGGGATTTTAATCCAGTATGAGTTTAGTGTCACAGTGTGACAGTTGGAGGGATTTTAATCCAGTATCAAAATGTTTAGGTTTTATCATCTGATGTTAATAACTGTGATTACAATCCAGTATGAATCTGCAGTTTTAGTGTGGTTTTTACAGTGTTATGCTGAATCAGCAGCAGCATTTATTAGCCTTCACCCTCCCAGCACTGCTAATATTGTGTAACAGGAGGCAGCCTAACAAGCGATGTGAGAATTGGTCACAAATTAACTGGAGAGAAAATGGGTAAAATGCAAATTGCAAACCTCCTCTGGTAAAACCAGTTCAGCTCCAGTAGTGCTTTAAAAAATTGACTGACACGTTCACAATCCGAGAATTCCTGCTGCTCTTTTAGAGAATAACTATTTTAATCATATTGCTTTTTTTCTTCTTGCACCTACAAGATAATTGTATTTAGTGAATATCCCATGGCCTGTTTAAAAGGCCTATGTTTGGATGAGCCTGTAGACTGATATTAACTCAGTGAAGCCCAACAGTTAGATTATTTTACAGCAGTAGGAGAAGCATGAATAGATCATATTGCAGCATTAATGTTTGTCATTAAAATATCAGACGTCAAGTTGCTATTCTTTGATAACCCATTCTGTGCACACTCAAATGTTATTTTCACATCATGTTGGAAAGAAGAAAATGATCAGGTACAGAGTGATGCTTTCTTCCTCTCTGTTGGCAGCTGCATAAGAGTTGGGTTGAAGCTTTAGCTGCAGTGTGTGAGATTACAGAGAGGAAAGAAGGAAAACGTAGAGATATTCATCACGCCTCACTTGTTAATTAAGAAGGCAAAGCTTAATGTGCCTGTCATTAACCTTTAAAACTGCAGGCTGATTATTCAGTTGTTAATCTTAAGACTTTTAAAGTATCTGGTATGAATTATTGGGTAAGTAAGCAAATATGTGATGCAATTTATGTTGTTTGTAAGTTAAATAGTTATGAGAGTGGTGAATTGAATGTTAGTTACACATTAAACAGTGGGAGCAACTGTGGGTGCTCAAACCTCTTATGTTTGAGGTTTAAATAGGACAGCCTCCTCCAAAATCCTCACTCCTCCTAAAAAACATTATGTTTAACAAATGAATTAACAGTTTTCTGTGTTTAAACATATGACCTCTATCCCTCAACCTTGTTCAAATAAAGATTAAATATGTTAAATAAGTCAAAGGAAGGTGTTAATGGTGTGTCAAATCTTTTTGACATGACTATATTGAATGAAGAACATCACCCAACAAAGACGGAAAATGGAGATTATTTTGTTCATCATAAACAACATTTTTGAGCAAGGAATGGGAATGTAAATATGCCCTCTCACTTCAGTCACATTTCATTGTTACAGTGACTAAGCAAAACATAATAAGGGCTAGAGATTCACTGTTAGGGGATTTGGAAGCTGATGTTGATTTGTAAGAGACTATATGAAGGAAGATACCCTGAGAAGTTTGGAGCTGGATTTCAGGCAGCATATGATTTGAGCTAGAAGAGCAGAATCCCCCCTACCTGACACAAGAGCGAAGCTAGAACGGGGATGTGATTAAGTTACAGGGAGAGTGATGCTGGATGTGAAGGTAGAGATGAGAATAAGGGGCTTCAGACATGTTTCTCCTCCCTAAATTATTTTATAACTCCATTAAAAAAAAGTCTTACATTTTATTCTCTATTGGAGATCAAATCTCATGGAGTGTCCTCAGTACCATTAGTCAATATCTGCCATATACTGGTAGCACAGGACCAGTGCAATCTGGCTTCAGCCCTGTAATAGTCTAGCACTTTTAGGGAATATGGAACATGAATTGAGTCTCTTAAAATGATAGGAACATTATGATTTGTGAGTCTGAGATATGGAGGACCTCTGAGAAAGTCTGCAAATGTATATCGCAAATCCTGTCCTGAGGGAAATATGAGAGGAGTAGAATGTCACTGAGAGTGGTAGAGGTCCCTGTCTGAAGATGGCAGCCAGCCAGTATTCCACCACTCATTTCCCCCAGCAGTGTCTCTATGACTGCCAAAGAGTGATGTAAGGCAAGGAGCATCCACACATAATCAAGGCATTGATGTGAGAGGCACTGTTTGAGCCCTTTGCCTTGGTTCTGAGGGCTTTTCAGAATAGAAACACAGAGCCCAGACCTTTCCCTCGGGTTCCTTTCCTAGCCAGAGGATATTTCATACAGTGAAAGATCGCCATACTAATATGAAACTCAAGACATCTCGTTAAGAGGCATTAATTACTAAAGATCTTATGTCAACTGATACCAGTCAACCGTAACATAATGGCCACCTTCTTGTTTCTACTTTCATTGCCCATTTTATCAGCTCCTCTTACCGTACAGGACCACTTTGTAGTTCTATAACTACAGACTGTAGGCCATCTGTTTCTCTATATACTTTATTAGCATTCTTTCACCCTGATCTTTAATGGTCAGGACCCCAAAAGTCATCAGGGAGCAGGTATTATGTGGGTGTAGGAGTTTTTAAACACCGTGTCCACTCACTGTCCACTCTACTAGACACTCTTACCTAGTTGCTCCACCTTGTAGATGTAAAATCAGAGACAGAGGCTCATCTGTTTCTGCTTTGTGTTGGTCAATCTCTAGCCCTTCATCAGTGGTCACAGGACGCAGGCCACAGAATGCTGTTGGCTGGATATTTCTGATTGGTGGACTATTCTCAGTCCAGCAGTGACACTGAGGGGTTTAAACACTCCACCAGCACTCCTGTGTCTGATCCACTTGTATCAACACACACTAATACACCACTACCATGTCAGTGTCACTGCAGTGTTGAGAATGACCCACCGTCCACATTGAAGATCAGGGTGAAAGGAGGTTAACAAAGTATGGAGAGAAACAGATGTACAGTTTGCAATTATAGAACTACAAAGTGCTCCTGTGAGGTAAGAGGAACTGATGAAATGGTAGAATCAAGGTTATAATGTCGATTATTGAATGGTATATTTGTTAGTGTGATAACTGGCTGTTTTAAGTGTTGACTTAAGTTGTTCAGAGAACTGTGCTTTCTGAGATGACTGGCAGTGTGCACAATGTGTTTGGCAGTGTAGTACCATTACAAATCAGACATCTACCCCAGTCATTATGTGGAAGGGAAATGGTCATCCATCAGTGACTGCTGACACTTTCACACATTATAGGAAACCTACTGACATCTCTGCTGTGCTGTAAATGTACATTCTGCAGTGGGATAACTGGTGTTTATAGTTGGCGATATCAAAATTGTGGTGACTACAGCTTTGTTCATTACTTTCTTGTTACGAATATGATGTGAGGTCTGCCAATATGAAATAAGTTTTATATGCAGTAAAATGCATAAAATGCATCCATTTTAATGCATCAGTCCAGCATTTTACATCAATAGTGATATGACTGTAATATCATTCTGCATCTGCTGACTCTGTGTCTATTTTGCAGAATGTACTGAGATGTGCAGAGACTTTTGACAGCGCAAACTGTGCTAGTCTGGCAGAGCAGCATGTTAAGCTCAGCTGGGCAATGTGCATAGCATTGCTGATGAATTGGGATCTGTGGCAGTAACAAGTGGGTAGAATCCTTGACTGGCTGGATCTAATTAGCTCGCCGGTCTAGCCTTAAACTACACAATTATTCTCAGTTGATTGACTTTCTCTTTAGCCCTGATGCCCCTGATGGAGTGTCTCTATACACCACTAGTGGTGGCTAATGAGGCTTGGGCTCAACTAAGTGGGTCAGGCCAGTGAAATGACCGCCATGATCCCTCACCTGCTCCAGTGTACAGAAGGGAAGTAGTCCCTTAAGGGAAAATGTGGGTGTATGTGTGTCTGAGAGATGACAACATCGTGAAAAAGATTTAGTAGATTACAGATAAGGGTGAGTAATTATTTCAGCTAAATGATTCAGGGGGTGGGGTGGTTTTGGTAAAATAAAAAAGGTCAACAGTGTACTCAGTTGAGTGTTCCCACAGTGAATTAAACATAGCTATAGAAACATATGCAGTAGATCAGTATTCTGGCTAGTATCCTGAAATATGGTTCACTTCCATATAAAAACAAGAGAACTTAAACAGTGAATGAGTTCTTCCCCATTCAGCCTATATAAACCCTCAACTCCACCCAATCTCCCCCATTCAGCCTATATAAACCCTCAACTCCACCCAATCTCCCCCATTGAGCCTATATAAACCCTCAACTCCACCCAGTCTCCCCCACTCAGCCTATAATATAATTGAGGGTTTATATAGGCTGAGTGGGGAAGATTGGGTGGAGTTGAGGGTTTATATAGGCCTTGTATATACCCTCAACTCCACTCAGTCTCCCCCAGTCACCCTATGTAAACACTCAACTCCACCCAGTCTCCACCACTTAACTTAAATAAACTCTTAAGTCCACACAATCTCTCCACTCTCCACCTGTATAAACCCTCAGCTCCATCAAATGTCCACCCTGTGCCCCAACCCATATAATCTATCAACTCCACCCAATCTCCAGCCCAAAAGCTTCTGATTTCATGCCCCTGTTCTAAACAGTGATATGGGACACACTAAAAATGGAATTTAGAAGCTGAGAGGTTTTCCTTTAGTGGGTCTCATGGAATTGTTCATAAGAGAAAATTATGAACTATTATGTTGGTCATAAATATGTTATTTAAGGTGATATGAACATGAATATTCTCGTACAATTTAAGACTAAAATGCAGTTGTTCTGCTTCCTAGACCCCATCCCACATTTGTTATAAATAAATAGCTTACTAAGTTCATTGAATATAGTTTGTGTTCTTCTGGCTCCATAATGTCGTATGGTGCTTGATCCCAAAAAACCACAGTAATGAAATTTGTAGGCTGCAGTTAAGCTCTCATAGCAGTTTCAGAAATCAACATATTCTATAATAAAAAAAAGATTATGGAACAATATCTTGAACTATCCTTCTATCCTACAAAGTACAAAATAGAGAGAAAGATGAATATGGTGTAAAGAATTGAAAGTTACTGCTGGAAATAAAGAGATTGGTATAAAGATATAGAGAGACAGAATAAGCACTTTACAGGCTCCTCACCCTCAATGGGACTGAAAGGACTTGTTCCATGCAGACATACAGTGGCCGCAGTTCATGAATGGCCGTGCTTGTGTAGCATTGCTTCTCCAGAATCCCAGCCTGGCTTCTCTTCATGGGGTCATGAATGCTGGAACATGAAGAACAAAGACATTTTGTGAGAGAGGGAGATGAAATCAGAACACATACCAGCTCTGTCCATGATGGCACAGAGGAGAGTAAAGGTTCTGAAGCCCAAATAAGGCCATTGTAGGGGTCAGTACAAGCCAAAGGGCAGATCATGCATGGTATTGACTGGGCTTCTGAGAACCATCAAGAACCATTCTTTAAAAATGATAGTCAACATGGCATCCCAATGGTCAATATGATGAGATCTTTCAGGATTTAAGAAGATGTGTTTGGTTTAGTTAAATAAAGAATATATATATATATATGTGGGCAATAATCATTGTGTAATCAGGACTGAACAGGAATTCAATTATTCTTTATTTAACTAGACCAAACACAGCTTCCTAAATCCTGAAAGATCTCATCATATTGACCATTGGGATGCCATGTTGACTATCATTTTTAAAGGTGGTTCTTGATGGTTCTCAGAATCACATACCACAGAGTCAATACCATGCATGATCTGCCCTTTGACAGTATATATATATATATATATATATATATATATATATATATATATATATATATATATATATATATATATATATATATTCATTAATTATTAGTTTAATACAGTTAAGATTTATTTCAACATATTTGTCCTAATTATTATGTAATTATTCCCATATTCATTAAGATTAATGTTTTCCTTTTATTTCATCACTGAACAAAACTAATCACAAGTATCTATTAAAAGCTTAACTCTTCATTGTGAATACTTCTGGTACAATAGCATTCTTTCAATATAAATCAATATAAAACCATGTAGGACTATAAAAAAATGACTCAGTAAAAAATCAGTAATTACAAAAAATCATAAAATTAATTGTAGTTTAATTGTTGGTCAGGACAAGACAATTTAAAGGCACACAGTGTAAAAGTTACAGAGACTTTATTAAAGTTACTGACAGAGAGATTGAAGTCAAAAACAGTCCAATTTGAAAACAGCAACCAGTAACAAAAAGGCATATTAAAGAATGGAGTTGGTGAACAGACAGGTGATCAGAAAACCAGGAAGAATGCAACAGGGCTAGGCAGAGTCGTAGTCGAGAAACAGAAATAAAAGTTCATACACGGAATAAGCTCACAGGGTAACAGACAGAAACACTTTGTGATACTGGTGTGGAAAAACCAGGCAATGCTATATATAAGCACATGAAAACAGGAGAAACATGAGTATTCAGGTGATTGTGAATGCGAATTTGTCACATGACCTGTCAGGTGAAGAAACAAAGGATCATAGGAAATGGAGTCCTTGGAGCTGTAGGGCAGTATGACGGTCAGGCCCCTGGGGGACAACCGGAGGGCAAAATTGGACATTGCCCAGAGTCGGTGGAGTACTGCACAGAGCGAGGACTAACAAATCGCTGGACCTGAAGCACTGGGCAGGAGATGAACAACGATTTCCTAGGACCCCTAGGTTGAGGGATCCAGAGGTGTCTAGCTCCTGTACTGTAGGCCTCCCAACAAGGGAATGGAGCACCCTACATCGTGTATAAGGGTCCAGTACCTCACGCACAGTGTGGGCAGGAGACCCGTCCACTTTCATGGGAGCATGAGGCACATCCCCAGATGACACCTCATCCAGCAGACCCAGAACTACAGGCTTGAGGAGAAAGACATGAAATGAGTTAGATTTTAATGCGGGACCAGGGACAAAGAGGTATAGGGAGAAGAATGAGTTTACCAGCTGGTAGAATCTTCAGTTTTACTCTGAGCACCTATTGCACATGAGGAGACATACTGATGTACATCCTCTCTTCATGATTGCAACCAGAAATGTGACTTTAGGAGCAGTTGTCACGTGGGTGACCTGAAGAAGAATGAGCCTGAGTGAGTAATTGGTAACTAAACTGCATAGGAACATACAGCTTGCTGTCAGGAACACCATCTGGGGCTGGGTGGTCTCTTAATTTAACCTTGATGGAATCATCCATCTAATGGGAAAACTGACTGTTGACTGATGCTGCTTTGAAAGGGCATCAGCCTCAGCGTTCCTGTTTCCTGGACAAAAGGAGAAAAACAATAGAAGATGGGCCATTTGGCCTGTCTAGAATTGAGTCATTTGGCAGCACAAAGATACGTTAGGTTCTTATGATCATTTATTACCAAAAAGAGTTGCAGATCTCCCTCTAGCCAATGATGCCATTCTTCTAAAGCCATCTTAATGGCTTGTAGCTCTCAATCCCTGATGGACTAGTTACGTTTTGTATGACTGAGCTTATGTGAATAGAAAGCGACAGGATTTATCTTGTGTGGAGTACTACTCCGCTGGGATAACATTGCCCAGAAACCTATTTCAGATGCATCCAACTGAACTAGGAATGGATTAGCAGGTTCTGGATGCTTAAGATTGGGCGCAGTGGTAAATGTATAGTATAAAAAAAGCTGGACAAGGCTTTCTCAGCATAGTCTGACCTGGTGATTTTCTTGGGCTCTCCCTTGAAGAGGGCAGTAACGGAAGTTGCTATGCTACTGAAGGTAGCATGGCCACCCCACTCAAAGTCACTGTGTACCCCATGAAGGACAATGACTGGAATGAGATGGAATTTGCATTTGTCTCCTTTGACAAAGAGATTGTTCTCCAGGAGACATTTGAGTACAGACCCAACATGACAAATGAGTTTCTATAGAAAGTGAATAGATCAAAATTTCATCAATAAAGGTCATGGCGTATTTTCCCACCATGTCTCAGAGTGTCATTTATAAATGACTGGAAAACTTATCGAGCGTTAGACAAACCATAGCTTGTGACTAAATAGTGTCTTCTGGTGGTGACAAAGGTTTTCCACTCATCACATTCTCTTACTCAAATGATATTGAATGCACGATGGAGGATTAAGTTAGTGAAGTACTGTGCAGCCCTATGTAAACATACAAAAATATAAACTTCTCTGTTGCATCATTTCAGGGCATGGTAATGTATGCATGGCCACAAGAAAAACCCTGTTCTTCTTTTTACAAAGAACCCAGCGGCAGTGGGTGATGTGGAAGGACGTTAAATCCCTGGACTAATGCCTCATCCACATATCCCTCCATAGCCCATTCCTCTTCTTGTGTGAGGGTATTCACATGACTTAGGAAGAGGAGCACCTTCTAAAAGTTCAATAGCACAGTCAGTTAGGGCAGTGTGGAGGTAACATGGCCTTTTCTTTACTAAAAACCTCCAATTAATTCAGCATATTCATTGGGAATCTGGACATTCTGGGTTTTCTATGGACATTGACCTGACTGTGAGTCAGACATGGGGACTAGGACAGAATGTCTTGTTGGGACCAGGAAATAATGGAGTTGTGTCTCTCCTATCATGGGCAGTCCAAGAATAAGTGAATTCTCTGATTTGGGGGTGATCAGAAATGAGAGTTCCTCAACATGAAGGAAACTGGTTTGGAGAATGAGCAAGGGAGTATTTTGGGAGATAGGAGCTCCTCCTACTGGTAATCCATCCAAACCTATTTAGAGTGTCTAGTTCAACAGAGTGAAGTTCATCAGGGCTGAAACTTAAAGTGAGAAATTTTGGCACCTTACAGTGACAGCTAAGAAGAAGGATGAAGAAACCAAACCCAGAGTGGGAACACTCACCACATTAGTGCGTGGAAAAAATTCTACACATATTCCAGGTATTGACACCTGAAATTGCTGTGGTGTTTAGACACAATCCCATCTGACATGATCGGATTCTCTGCAGTGTAGATAGCACAGATGCTCTTTTAGGGACAGATGGTAGGTGTCCACTTGCATGGAAGACTTTGACAAGCAACGGTACCGTGTTGAGGAGTAGATAGCCTGGCAGTGAATCAGACGGCTGGCTTGCTTTATTGCTTTGGGCATTTATTAAGCAACTGATCCACGCAAATGGACTTGAAACTTAGATCATCTAAGGAGAGTTCACTGTCACTACATGCCAGTTCAATAAAAAAGTCAGGATTGAAACCATGGCAAGAGGCATTAATGAATGCTGGCTCATTCCTTCTACTACCAGGAGCTACAGTAGGGACGTCCAGGGCATACAAGGCTACAGAGCGATTACCCTGTTTTAACACTAGTACAGCCCATATAGCAGTAGCCCATCCCAGAGCTTTACCAGGAAGACACAAGACTACAAAAATGATTTTTGCCTGATCTGAAGTGCAGGGAAATAGTACACAGAACACTGTAACCTATAACCACCACATTTATCTGCGTCACCATTATAGGGCTCTGGCTTATATACAGGAAAGACCAGACTGACCTGGATTAATGTTTGTACTGCAGAGTTAACCTTGAGCAGTTCTGACCGTAACTCTAGACCTGAGCAGTCACTGCCTTATGTACAGCCTCATACTCTGCTACCTGCACTGTAACGGCCAAGTTTTTTGTCAGGACTGGACAAATTAGAAGCACATGCAGAGTAAAAGATATGGAGGCTTTATAAAATTTATTGACAGAGAGATCAACATTAAAACAGTCCAAGTCAAAACCAAACACTGCAACCAGTAAGACAATAGTACGTGAAAGAACAGTGAACAGGCCAGTGATCAGAAAACCAGGAAGAATGCAACAGGGCCAGACAGAATCCTAGTTGATAAACAGAAATAAAAGGTCATACATTGAATAAACTCACAGGGTAACAGACAGGAATGCTTTGTGATGCTGGTGTGGCAAAACGTAGCAATGAGACAAACAAAGGGAATGCTATATAAACATATGAGAACAGGTGAAACAGATTAGTATTCTGGTTGTTGAGAACAGGAATGTGTCATGTGATTCATCAGTTGACAGAGCATAGGCTCATGGTAAGTGGACTTCTGCATGCCAGAGGGCAACGTGACATTTTGGTGGGTTTTCTAGCTCCATGTCCAAATATTTAAATATGTTAAAGACAAAGGTGGTCATGAGTGTCCTAACTGTCCTCGCATGTTCCTATCATCATATCATGGCGTTTCTCTTTTTAGTATATTGAGGTGGGTATGTGTATCGCAAAAGCCCCATCCACGTTGATATACTATGCTGAGCAGTACAATAATTTGTACTATAATAATAATGTAGTAATAATGTAGTATAATATATATAATATCCCTGTTATTATATTATTTCCAAATAACCCTCTTGTACCCTGATGCACTCAGGTATCAGGTTTTGATCACTGGCCTCAAAGGAGGCAAATAAGAGAACCTTGGTGTATCTGAATGTTTCAAATTTGTCAATTTTTTGTACTGTGCTGAATTATAAAACTCTTTTTAATATACCATCTTCACTACGAGGCCACTCTGAAACACATCCAGGCCTCTCTGTGTCTGGAGTATGAGGTCAGTGTAAGTTAACTCTGGGTGTCAAATCAATTTCAGCGTCATTTGCAAGTGAAGTCGACTCCCACCGAGACTTCTTCAAGTCATCTGCGCTTTGCCGCCAAGGACTGAATTTGCTTTCTGTCTGAGTGTGGCAGGGGTGTTGTTATCAGCGGGCAGAGCAGAGATGAGTTGTGTTGTCTAATGCCTTCTCACCAAAAAACCCTTGATGCTGTTGACAGAGACTTTAATGCTCTAGAGCTCCCATTAGTGCGGCTAGAGGCAGGAATCTGCTAAATGGACTCCAAATGGCTTTAAAACCATGAATTATAAATCAACTTAGTCAATTTCCAAGTATTGTTGTAGTGTTTCGGAGAGGCTTATCTCATCATCCTAAAAAGGTTTGGAAGCAGCAGATTTTAGATTCATAAATCTTGTAATTAAAAAAAAATAAAGTACAAAATGTTTTACTGGTGATTGTTATATCACGAATTTAAAGTTATTACAGTTAACAAAACCATATGGTGATTTTATATAATACAATATTTCCAACTTGTGGTTCATTGAAATAAGCAGAAGCATTCAACCACTATTATGTTTCAATTATTGACAGTGCAACAGTTGTAAAAGTGCAGACTGGATAAATATGTATGATTATACATTATTTATTTAACCCACAGTGTTTGGTGAACCCACTTATGACAGAATAAACACTGACTCATATTTGATATAATTAATTAATATATTCATATAATTAGTTAATTAGTTAACTAGTTAATTAAATACATGTTGGTTGGCCCAAAAAGTGTATTACAGGCTATTATTTGTATATGTGGGCGATTGCACAAATTAATTATAATCAGCCATTACCATTAATAAAATTAGAATAATTGTTAATATAATTGTACTAATATAAAGCAGACACTGACTGCTGTATCTAAAGACCTGTTCTGATAAAATTCAGGTTACAGTTTTTTACAAGATGAATCTTTAAGAAGATTCAGTCTTAATTATGTAATCATTACTTTTAAATAGTGAATGCCAATTTAAATAGTGTCCACAGCTATTTTTATGGAAACAGTGAAGTGTGTGAAGCTGCACAACGTCCTTGCCTATGTAGTGATGTATTGCGGAGGCTGAAGGGGTTGCCAGTGTGACATTAAATATGCATGTTGTGAGGCAGGTAGAAGGATGAAGGGCTCTCCCAGACACATACATATACAGACACGACACATCTTCCCCCCACCCTATGACCCCCTATCAACTTGAGGTCCGACATGACAGTGGATGGCCGCTGTGTCTCTTTGAAGCCGCCCCCATGGTGGCTGCCTCTGCTTCCAGGCTCAAAAGCTGGCCAATTCAGGCCCACTGCTGGGAGCCCAAACTTGAGTTCAAGGTGGTTGTGATGATTCGCTGAATCGTGCGCTAGATATTTACAGTAGGTGGTGACGGCTCTGTTTGTCTAGCAGAAGCAGGCTGATGGAAAATGGCCTTTCATGCTCACTGGAACAGCTTGCAGTGGCAGCTGCCACATTGCTTGTGGTAAATAGCGACAGATTTCTTTTGCTTGGAGGAAGATAAAAAAAAGATGGGGTTTGTTTTTTCTTTTAGGCATTCTTGCTGGCTTTTTTCACAGTGGCAGACATACACAGTGTCTGTGCTGTACTACAAGTTCCACTTTGTGGGAAGCGCTGTAAAAACAAGACATGCTAAAAAAAAAACATTTTCATTGCGAGCGTCTTTGTATTCTGTAAGAATTGCTTCTTACGACTTGTCTCAAATGAACATGTGCAATTACCATCCCACCTCATCCCACATTTCCTCAAACTCATTCCAGAAGTATTATATGGAGCACTACCATTCCTGAGAACACAGATCCACTGCTTCACAGTTCAATACTGGGGGGTTTTATACCCATCTAGCCCATGCTTGGCATTAGGCATGGTACCAATAGGTTCATGTTTATTTGCTGCAGAGAATCTGCACATAAGAATCATAAGAAATAAAACATAAGAAATGAGAAAGAATTTCCAAATGTAAATGGGAAAAAAAGAATTTGAAAATCTGATTCCGAGCCCGTGGGTGGCAGTGGCAAGGAAAAACTCCCTCAATACATACTCTCTGTGTAGCCGACATTGAAGTAAACTTCAAATGATCTGATTCTTGTACCCGTCATAAATTTAAGACGTGTGAAAAAGAAGCAGAAAAGTTTTCAAATTTCAAATTTTATTTTGCGCTGCATATTACATGTCCTGCGATGTGATATTGTATATGCACACATTGTGATATTGATGCTGAAGCTATATATTGTGCAGCCCTAATTGGCAATACTTCTCTACAGGAACTAGAGAAGCTGTGTGTATTTGTGTGTGTGTGTGTGTGTGTGTGTGTGTGTGTGTGTGTGTGTGTGTGTGTGTGTGTGTGTGTGTGTGTGTGTGTGTTTGTGTGTGTCCAGGCTGGCCAAAAACATGTGGACATGTGGACTTTCTTTCTTTCTTCTCTCTTAATATTTTTTGGATATTGTGGAAAGTGTGCATTCCAGAAGCAGGTTGAGCCTTTTGGAATCATGATTGTTGGTGGTCTCTTGACCCCTACAGACATTTGATTCCCATTTGTACTACTACAGTCGCACCTCTGCAGGTGTGTTTTTGATAAATAATGCAACTTCACCATCATTTGCTGGAGACTGCAGGCATTTACTGTGGGAGCAATGTCGAGGAGCCGATTGAAGTGGAAATGATACTGTTGGATAGTCAGATGTTACAGAACAGTGACTGTTGAAGAAGAGAAAAATATGAAGTCACAGTCATAGTCATTTTTTGGGGGAGCTAAGCTTTTTTCATCAACATATTTTTATATTTTATCTGCAGTTTGACCATGTGCCATAAACCCCCAGTCTGGAATGAATTTATTCATTTACTGTAATCCATCAGAGATCTCAGAGGCTGCACTGAGTGGAATACAATTGGATTATGTATCTGTGTGTGTGTGTTTCTGTCCTGGGGAGCTGAAGTTCTCTGATCTGATGCTTTTGCTGCTGCTGTCCTTGACATTCTCTCCTGGCCCTTGTTTCACCAATGCTCTCTTTCTTTCCTGACCTTAATTGAGATCCATGTGAAAGAATGATGCCACTAAATCACAGCATGCCCTAGTTCTCTACCTTTACATTCAGCTTCTGAGATCAATTGAGGGGCTGTGTATTATGCTGTGTATTGTGATTAAAATGGAAATGAAAGAATCATTCCATATCAGTCATCTGGACTGTGGGGAATCACTCATAACTGGACAAGTAAAATGGTCATAGAATTCAAAGATCTCATGCATCAATGAGTTATACCTCACATTCTCCACCCTTATGCTGATTAGGACTGGGATTTTAATGCCAAGGAACCACCAAATATGAGTCAGTGTTTATTCGGTCACAAATGGTTTCACTAAACACTGGGTTAAATAAATAATGTACACTCATACATACTGATTCAGTCTCCCATTGCAAACATTTTCGTACTTCACACTACAGTCACCATGTTTGAGAGTTGGTATATGTTTATTGAGGAATTTTGAGTTAGCTTTCACAATCCAGCCTTGAAATTCTCCTATTTTTTTACCATTTTCTTAGAATGTAATCATGTAAACGATAATTTCAACCCATATATTATTATGCCTACCTGAGTACAGGTATAATTGATCCACCAAAGTGGCCGATACAATATGAAAGTACAGTCCTGTGTACTGAAAATAGACTGTGAAAGTATCTTTCAGACTCAGCAGGGGGACCAAAAATCCACCCTTAGACAACTGCTGTCACATTTCCTTTATCTTACCTAGGCTATGTGTGTTGATGCGTGTTTTGAAAGTGTGAAGTGAAAGAGGACTGCTGGTGGAGTGCAAGAGTGTGAAAGGCAGGCAGGACTGCTGCTGACCTTTGGCTGGCAGGAGTGTGTTTGTCTGAAGGAAACATAGGCATTGGAGCAGGAAATGAAGGGTAATAGAGAAGAAGAGTGGCTGACTCGTCCTGTCAATAACACCCTAGGAACCATTGTCTGCTGCTTATTACCGCACAAAGCACATTATTTGAATTTTTGCACGCAACGCGTAGCACATCCTGAGTTGTGCCTCTGCTGCATAGCCAGTTCAGCTGAAATAATTAACTATGGCTTCAGTTTGGAGAATCTGCAATCAGTCTACCTTTCTTTTTCAGATAAGTGCAGTTTTGTCAGTTTAAATTATTCATGAAGGGAGTATGCCTGACTAACTCTTTATTACTGTTGAGAGGAGATGAATTATTAATGAAAATGGAGGTTTTATCAGATTATATCTAGAAAAGCACCAAAATAAAATTTGACTGCTGTAGAAGAAAAAGTAAATGAAAAAAAAACCAAACATTCAATATCACTCTTGACTGTCAGGAACCACTCATATCTAGAAAAGTAAAATGGTCATAGAAAGACCTCATGCTTCAACACAATATACCCCAGGTTCTCCACCCTATTAAATGAGTTCATAACCTGCCTAATGCTTTCCTGCTGCACTTTGGGCTGTGTGGTTCTTAATTATAAGAGTTTAGAAAAGAGACTTCTTATCTGGACAGGCCTCCTCTGACACGTTTGAGTTGATTAATGGATTCATCATGCTTTCATTAGTTCCTGATAGGATGGTCTTATTTTCCAATTATGTTTCATTATAGAAAGTTTTTAGTCAGAAATTTGTTGTGCATATCTGGTTAGTTTTACCTAAGAGGTAGACAGACTTATTTTATAAATGTGCAGATTTATTATTATTATTATTATAATTATTATTTTTTTTTTATTTTTATTTTTTTTTTATTAATTTATTTATTTAATACAGAGTCAGGAAATGTATTAATTTTATTAAAATTAATTTTAGTCAGCCCTATAGTTAAAACCTAAATGATGAAGTTCAGAAGGTAGCGAAATATACAATCTCTCTCTCTCCCTCTCTCTCTCTCTCTCTCTCTCTCTCTCAAATTCTATATGCAAGTTAAGGCACCATATTGCAAGTTCTTCATGTTTAATGCTAAAGCTCTCCCTCACACTTTTACTCAGCAAACGAACAGATTCTAATTCATAAATCATCAAAACTGCACTGAGATATTATAATAAAATAAGCGGTGTCCTCTACCCAGTTTGTCCCCCTGCGAAAAATACAAAGAAGGGACTACAATTTTATTTTGATTAGTCATGATTGCAGTGAATTGATAAGTAATGTTTTGATTGATAGACAGCCTTTTGATGGGCAATGTGGACACTGGATACATGTTAGCTGAATGGCAATATACGATATGATATGTAATGTGAAAAATGCAATGTGAAAAAATGAGGACACCCCATGTCCTTTTTAATATATTTAAACATAACTATATATAAAATGAATTCATTTCAGAGAGTGTAATTAGTGCTGTTTTGCTGTTTAATTGGATACAGTACAGCATGTTTATAATTAAAATCACTGTACTCAGTATGGAAGACTATGTAAATAGAATCAAATAGAATTAAATATTGTGTATTGTGAAAATGTCTTTAAATATCGCCCCCCTTTGTCATATATATATATATATATATATATATATATATATATATATATATATATATATATATATACACACACACACACATACACACACACACACACACACACACAAAATTAAGGTAGGATCTTCTAATTAATACCGACTTTGACTAAACTCCCTGATCAGCTACCAGTAACCTTAAAACACTACAGTGTAATCAGTTCATGTATAAAGTGTGTTTCTAACTGCACATATTCTGAACTGACATCTCTCTTTTTGTCCACTACTGGTGTGAAAGAAAACATTCTTGGGTTGTGAATTCTACTATAATTTGGTTTCTATAGCCCGCTGCATCAGCCATAACTCGTAAAGATGTGTCAGGAGTGTATTTTCCCTTACACTTTAGAAGCCTTGGGCAAAAGCGGCAGAAAACAAACAACTGAAGGAAAAGCACTAGAATCACAAAAACTATTTTTTTTCATGTTTGGCTCTAAAAATAACAAAATAAACTTCACTTCTTTTACCTTCAGAGAGTGCTCCTTACTGCTAAGGGCTGTGAGTTAGAGTGTTAATGTTGCCTAGAGGATACTAGAGGTACTTTGCTAGTACACAGTGGTAAAAACAAAGGATCAGAATGGGATTGGTCTTAAAATGGACATTGCCTGATCGATAAAAATGCACCAGGTTTGTTCTATGTCCCTACTGCATATCCATTCCACTGCTCATTACAATTTACATGGGTTGTCTTCAAGCAACAGATTAATAAGATTTCATATTGAGTCCTCTGTTGGGAGTTAATTATGATTTAATGAACGTTGTACGTCACCATGCTTAATGAATGCCTAATTAGCGAATGCATAATTGATTTTATAAAAGGATCTTTTCTCACTTGACTACATTCTTCTGACATAGATTTGGTTGAGTGAATTATGAGTTAAAGCTTCCATATGTAGAATTGTTTGTTTATTTGTGCTTCCTACTTTGTTGTTTTCTCTATTTTAAGAGTTGTGAGTTGTGCCCTAAAGAATGTGGCTAAAATGTGTTTTACTAGTGCAATAATAAAATCCATTAATTCATTAATATCCGTTTAGTGCATTTTGCTCAATTTGGTGCCATTTTTGCATTGTTGTGTTTATTCTGTTCAAACTGGTGCATATTTTGCTTTGACTCGTGGTTATTTCTGATGCTGCTTCAGTCCTTGTGCCAAGCTCCACTGCCGAGGTCCTTCCGTCTATCAAATGGGCTAAGCACTGCAGCTTCATGCCAGTTCCTGGGCACTGCTCCCATATGCTGCAGCTCCAAGATCCTCTTCTCCATAGTCCGGACAGCAAGGGTCAGGCCATCACCCTGCACTAGTTCAGCAGAATGTTGATGTTAGTAAAACACACTCTGTACTGCAGATGAGTGTCCAAACACTGGGGTGGAGCCAGGATATTGTTTCTGCTGGAACTTTCTTCCTTCTATATTCTACATATAGTTACAATAATATTTTAGTGATAATATTTCCCAAAATTAGGGAATGTTGTAAATTTAACATACAACATTTAATTTACAACAGAATTTAACATCATATATAACATAAATATATAAAAATAACATATAATATAATTGTGTTATGTGACATTGCCATAATACAATGCACATTCTCTGCACTTTCATGTGTATGATGATGTTTCTTGAACACTGTAGTGATACAACCTCTCTTCATTTTATGAGGGTGTTAAGCCTAATTAACACATTGCTGCTATATATTACTGCAGGTAACACCACCAATACCTTGCACATAGTTTTTTCTGTTTATTTAAGACTACAATTTCCCAATGCTTTGTCCATCTACCACATTAATCAGCTCAGTGTCAGTCTACAGAGAGACACAAAATATACAGTAAATGACATTAGTGCAGTGCTTTGTGCTCAGGAGAGATGGATGTATGGCTCTTATTGGCAAATTGTACACACACTGTCACAGCACGTCATTTATTATAATGCATCATGAAAGCTTCTTGGCCATTGATGAGACATTGATTTAGAAACTCATTATGACATGATTTGCGTTCCTTAGATCTGGGCTCTAACTGAATATACTCTACATATAATGACATGCATGATAAATTATGCACTGTAGAGCCAACAATAATGTTAGTGTACTCATGCCAGAACAAAACAATTCCATTCACTGATTTAGGTAAACAATGGAATTCCAGGTTTTAAAGACTGGAAAGCAGTGAAAACAAAACTTGCTCTTTAATGTCAACAGGAAAAGGTAGTTCTGCATCTCTACTAGGCATCTTTCTGGTCTCTCCTAAAATAAAGAAATCTGTAAACATTTTTGTAAACATTGTTTTTCATCATTTAGTTCTAGAAGACCTTTGTTTTGTTCAATAAATCCTCAAATCCATACGTCCACCTGCCCCAAAGTCTATGGCAGCCTCAGCTGCATTAGCTCCAAAGTTTACAGCAGTCGCACGCCAGCTCCAGGGTCCATGGCTCCTGCTGCATTTGCTCCAGCATCTGCAACATCAGACGCAGCTCGTGTCCACGGCTCCCACTGCATCTGCTCCCGTGTCGGCGGCATCTTTCTCTAGGTTGACTGATAGACAGTTTCTCCCTTTGTTGGCCTCCAGAACTATGCCCAGTCTGGCTCCAGGAACAGTTTAAGGGACATTAGCCAGCTTTGGGTCTATGTCTCTGTCTCAGTCCATGTCTCAGCTACCATGTCTGTACCATTTTCCGTGCCCATGACGCAACGTGTCTATGCCCTAATTCATGACCATGTCCCAGTTTCAGTCTGTGCTCATTTCCCAATGTATGTCTATGCCCATGTCCATATCTGAGCCCTTATCTATGTCCATGCCTGTGTCCATGTCTACTTGACTGCTTCTGTTCATGTCCCTGTTCCCATGTCTGGTTTTGTTGTCCCAGTCCCTGTCATTATTTATGTGTCAGTCCCTGTCAATGTGTTCATTCCCTTTCTGTAGCCTAGTCTTGTCACATCCAAATCCAGTCCCCTGTCATGTCTCCTGTTCCCCTGGTCTAGTCTCCTGTCATGTCAGCTGTTTTTCCAGTCCAGTCTTGTGTTTCCCAACTTCAGTCCCCTGTTGTGTCTCCTGTTCCCCGAGTCCAGTCTCCTGTCACATCTTTTGTTTCTCCCCAGTTCCTGTCCAGTTTTCTGTCTACTGTCCATGTCTAGTCATGTCCTGTTCGTTCTCCACCAGCTCCGGGGAGTCTTAGCTTACATGGGGAGGGGCCTACTGTCATGCATCTGTCTGTTTGCCTGCACTGTCAATCCATTGACATCATCATTCTGTTTTGGTTGTCCCACATGCTTCTTAGTCCATGTGTTTTGTTTTGGTTATCTAGGCTATCTAGGGCTGGGCTATATGGACAAAAAACTATATATGTATATCATATTCATCATATTTTAATCAATATTTTAATCTTACCCCTGTCTATTTATATATTTTTAAACATATTGAAATTTGAACAATACTTCATCAGGTAAAACTATAGTTTGGTGTGTGTGTGTGTGTGTGTGTGTGTGTGTGTGTGTGGAGGGGATGGGGGGGAAGCTGTGGTGTATGATAGGCAAAGATCTGCTCTTCTGAATAATTAGGAAAATCACAACACAATGTAGTCCTGCCTAACTCAAATCCAACAAAGAAAACACAAATTGTCATCTATTTCTCAACTGCAGTGTTGTTTAATGTTTGACATTCATTAATACCTTCTTGCAGGATCAAAGATCTAAAAGCATAAAGAGATTAACAAAATCATTTGACACCCCTTTAAGTATAAAATCCCTGCCTCATCATGACTTACATTTCTTGTAAGCTGTTTTGATTTTTAAAAGCTGTGAGTTTAGAATCTTGAATCCTTTAAGAGCATGTTGGAATGCAAGAAGAGAGAGCCTCTCAACCTCTGAGTCCATTTTCATTAAAAGCGAGCATGTAACAGTGTGTATGAGGGTAATTAGAAGCTTCTGTTTTTCAGTACCTCCTCTTACGTGCAGAAATCATGCTTTCGCACATATGCTGAAGGCTTGATAAAAGTTTTATGCGCTTGTCTCGCAGCATGCATTCCTTGTTGTCAGTCACACTTCCTCGGCTCAGCTAGGAACTGAATCGTCTGTGCTTCTTATTGCACAAGGCCACAAACCATTAATTAACTGAAGAAGCACACTGACATATCATTGTACTTCAGAAAGACATCCACTGTTGCTTTGTCTTTGGCCTCCCCTCCCTTCGCCACACTACACTTTAGCATGTCATGTTGACAAGGTTATTACAAATTAATTTAGTATGCTGGTGCCTGCCTTATTACAGCAATTAAATGCAACGCAGGCTGATTAAAGACAATAGTGAATTCTGCATTTATCACCCTCTCAGGCACTTGACTGACATGTTCTGTGTGGTAGAAGTGTGAAGCAGGCTGGAGGTGCTCAGAAGTGTTGCTGATTCTCCAGCAAAGTTGTCTGTCCAAAACTGGGTTTCTTACGGTTTCAGATTGCATGAATCATTATTGGCATCATTTAGGCTTGTGTCTGGTGAATTTTAACAGATTTACTGCAATATCAGCTCCCAGTGTGGGTAAAAACTTAAATACTACCAGTTTGTTGTTCGTTTGTTGACTTATTTCATGCAAACCAAATCAGGGCACTGACACATGAACATTAGTAAACCTTTTTAAATGCTATGTAAACTGATGATATAATATTAGCATATAACTATACTAGTGCATCGCAAAAAATAGAATATTGTTTAACAGCACATTAATGATCACATTTTCATTCACAAAGGAAAACATATTTTATATTCATTACACATTACACTTTTATTCATTACAAGGTGACATTTCAGGCCTTTTTTTTATTGCTGATGAGTATGGCTTGTAGCTCATGAAAGCCAGAAATCCAGAATCTCCAAATATTAGAATGCATTACAAATTCCAGTATCAACTTTAAAACAAAAAAGCTTGAAATATACCAGTTTAATTAAATATAGTTGATTTTTTTTATTAAATTATCAAAAACCTTTTTCACAGTATTAATGTTTTTGAGATGCACTAGTATTATATCTTTGCAGTGACACATGGAGGTGGTGTGTTAGTGTGTGTTATGTTGGTACAAGTGAATCAGACACAGCAGTGCTGTTGAAGTGTTTAAACCTGCTCGGCTTTTCATACATTCTTTATATTCTATATTCCCTATCGTTTTATATTATTTTATTATTATATTATTATTCCCTTCTTCTCTATCTATTTAAATCTATTTCCTTATTTTTCCTGAGGGAACCCTCCCAAGGGATCAGTAAAGTTCTATCCTATCCTATCCTATCCTATCCTATCCTATCCTATCCTATCCTATCCTATCCTATCCTATCCTATCCTAGTCCTTAGGGTCACTGCTGGACTGAGAATAGTCCACCATCCAGAAATATCTAGCTAACACATCCTGTGAGCACTGATGAAGGACTAGTGGATGAACATTGTATAACACATGATAGCCTTACTGTCTTCTAACAGGTTTCGTTTATTTATAAAAAAGGTAATTCATTAGTCATAAATGAAGTCAGTTTTAAATAAACTTCTAAATATACTTCTCTGTATCTTAAAATATTTTTTATTGAAAACAGTTATTATAGTCATTATACAACTGTTTCATGTAGATCTTCTACGTGGTGACATCCCACATAAACGTAGTAAGGCATGGGAATGAGATAGTTAAGTCGTGGCCATGACTAAGTAAAGGTTGCCAGCCTTTCCATAATCCCCTGTATTCTTTTTGGTACAAAAACCCAGACAAATGACATTCAAAACCAGACATCACTTTGTCCTTTGAACCAAGGAGGAGGTGTGTGTGGGGGCGAGGACATCCCCCCTGTGGTCTTTTCGTTAAGATAAAAAGGGACAAATTACACTGGAAACCAGATGCTGCTTCATCAGAATCTTTAAAATGCAATGATAAACATTTTTTGCAATAGGACTCATTCCTGAGGGAAGTGGTTGGAAGAGTGCTTGGAAATCTGTACTTGTATCTAATGGGACTTAAAATAGCAAAAGTTAGCAAAGAGTTTCAACATTTAACATTAACATTTTGAAAATACATTTGTAAATGAAAATGGACAGCTCTTTACTGTACTGAACAGTACATGACTTTTCTTCATGTCAGCTTCCATTTGTAAAATGAAGTGAAGCAGCTGAGCCATGCCCTGGCAGTGCGACTGCTCTTCACACTGGCATGATAGTTTACAGAAATGCTTACAGAACATAGGCCATGTTGTTTTCTGCTGGCATGAGTGTCAGAGATGGGTGTAAAAGAATGGGTGTAAAGGAGTCTCCTGAAGGAAGTGATATCTGATGTCATTTTACACCTGTTATTAGTTATAAGTTACGTGTCTCAGCTTTATGTAGCTTTATGGCTCCATGTTGTTTGGTCCTCATCAAATCAAAGCTGTCTGAAGCTCCGTCATAGAGCACTTCAAAGAGCAATTAGGATCTTAACCTATCAAGCCATTATAAAGGTAATTACTGTGTGTCACTGGAAGTACAAAATTAGGTGCTTGTTGGCATCTCATTAAAGGCATCCATCGGCACATTTGCATGTGTGTATGAGTTAAGTGCTTTTAACGTCTGTTGGGGTAATTGTTGTTAATTGCCATTGTCAGGCAGAATGTTATGGCTTTTCATTTAGGCTTTTTTACTGCCTGTAAATAAGGAGTAAAATATACACTATAGAGCTCATATAGTCGACGCTATTCAAGACAACATTTTAAGAAATATTCCCACAGGGTTATCTACAATGTGATGGTGTAAAATGTAGGATATTTTATACAGTAAATCCTACATATCCACAGTTACTCATCAAAATCACAATGTAGTATCACATTTAAAACATACCTGTTATATTAACAGCTACAACGCACAAGTACATACTTAAGTAAAAAACTTGCTATCTGCCCCTAAGCTACCTCATGTATGTTTTACATCTCCAAACCAGACATGCAGAAAGGATTTCAACAGTTACAAAGCAACCAGTGTAATTTCTTTACCTGAACCGTAGCCTAAACTTAACCTAGCCCTAACCTTAACCATAACCTAAACTTAACCTTACCTTAATCTTGCTGGGGATGGACCATATTAAGGTACAATAAAGTGCCTTTCAGTAAAAATCATGTTCTCTAGCCCTGTTTTTTGTACCTGTTAGGGTACTATTATGTACCAAAAGTGCAATATTGTACCTATGAGAGTACATTTATGGAAGAAGGTAACCCTTTTAATCATCACCTTAACCTTACTAATAACCATAACCTAAACTCTGAAATTCTTAGCATTTCATCATAATTGTACACAGCACGACCAGTGTACGGGAGCTCTGGGTGAATCGTAACATAGGGATGAAATATGTGATATGTTTGTGCAAATGTTACATATTTTTTGATGTGCACTTAAGTATTTTCTGAGATATACTACAAAATCATCCGTGTGGAAAAGTTCTGGAATGGCTTATACTTTTTATTTGACAAGGTTTTAGACCTTGCTTAGCAAATCAGGCCTGAGGCATGTCACCTGCTGTATTTAAGAACTGTCAGATGAATCACTTGATCTGAATCACAGAATGAATTTCCACTCTTTAAATGTTGTGGGTTATATTGTTGATACACTTTTTTGAACTTGGCATCTGAAACAAAAAAAGGTTCTCTTCATACCAAGAAGATAGCAAGGGAGACTGGAAAACCACAGTGCATCCAGTAATAAAGTAAAAATGGAGCTACTGTTATACAGCGGCCCACAGAAAGTAAATCCATTGATAAAGTTCATCATGCAGAATATAGTTTTACTCAAATCCTAAATCCTCAGCTGGCTGAAACAAATGAAAAGGAAAAAATCCAAAAACTCCTCGTTGGACAAAATTAGGTTTGATAAGGTTAAATTAGTTGCACTTGAACTACAGAACCGTAGCCACATTCCATAACTGACAGGTTGACACGGTCTCTCCTGACAGAAGCAAGAATGCAGAGTAAATTTTCTAGTACTTGTAATGGTGCTTAGATCCCTTCACCCCAGCACCCCAGCCTGCCCTAAAATCCTTCTTCTATTGCTGCAAGAGCAGCCAGTCGACTCCCTGTGCTGATGTTTTAAATAAAGCAGGACCGGACGGCGTGCAGATTAAAGCGTCTTTTCTCTCCCCCCTGAGAAAATTCACTTTGTGCTCTCCTAATCCCTTGATGAATTAGTTAAATGAAGCGTGCTCTGTGTGAGGCACTCTGTAAAGCTGGGACAGACCCAGAGACCCCACAGGGAGACTGGGCCACTTTCCGGCTCTTTATTAGAGCAGCAAAGATCTTTTAAAGACTTCAGACCATTTTCAGAATATATTTCCACGGACACGGTTTTTATACATTTTCTTTGTTTTCTCATTTATACTGTATGTCAGTAGGTGTTAATCTGGGTGTTGTACTGTACAGGTCATAGGGAGCTGTAAAAAGTAGAGAGGCCGTAAAAGGTTATGGCCTATTTTAGACAAATTATTTGATTTCTCATTTGAATCATGTGGAGTCCAAAGGTTTGGCTTTCTCAAGATTTCAGCAAATTGATCCTGTTATCTCAGGAAAATGGAGATACAATATGTGAAATCAAGGCCTTTTAGATTGTCTGTTCTTAGTCTATTCACTTGAGAGCACTTAAACACATTAATTTGATCATTTGTCAGTTTTTCTCAACTGTGGCTACTTTTTATTTGATTTGATTTATTTTAACAACAATAATGATACTAAAATGATAAGGGGAAACTTTGTTTTTCCTAGTCACTAAGGCTATGTTCACACAGCAAGAAAAAGTAGGCCAAATACAATCTTTTCCATCTTAGGAAACCCAAATGTGTTGTTTGCGTGGCAGTGTGAACAACAAAACCACATTGAGTCTGACGTTTGTAGTTTGTAGTTTGAGCCACTTTCATATGTAGTATTAAAATCTGATCCATAACAGACTCACAGCAATGTAACTCGGTCTGTACAGCCAGATCAGAATTCACACAACATGTGACTCAGCATTCCTCATAAATTAGCACAGAGAAGAAGGAAAAATGGATGACAGCAGTGAGGGAGGTTTTCAGTGGTGAGATAGTGAAGTAACAGACCTAAGCAATATTTGGATCTCCATTCAGAACATACCGTGACCTCGTGTTTCTAATGAAATGGCCAAATGTATCCTCTGGCGGATGTTGTTTGTAGTGTCAAAGGAAAATGAAAAGCTTGCATTCAATTTTCAGGGAACCAAGAACACAATCCACATTTCTACATTCACTGTCCATTTGACCAGCTCCTCTTACCACAGAAGAGCATTTTGTAGTTCTATAATTACGGACTGTAGCCTCCTTTCACCCTTATCTTCAGTGGTCAGAACCCCATAGTCCCATTATAGAGTAGGGATTATTTGGGTTGTAGGTCATTTTCAGTACTGCAGTGATTGTTATTACCCGCTCTTTAGTCAGGCATAACAAAAGGTTTAAAGTGAGTGCACACTCAACTCCAGAACAAATAAACAAAATAATAACAAATAAAAACCAGCACCAAAACTAACGCACTTCTTTATTACTGTTAGTATCCAGCAATACTCTTTTGCCAGCTCTATGCCCTTGCCTTGTCAGTAAATATGAAAATACAGGATTTAAAATAAGTTCAGGGTGATCCCAGGCCAAAATAACATACAAAACATCTAAAACCCCCATTAAACTAAATAGCCCTCAATGGAAAAAAAAACACAAATCTATGCCCTGCCTGCTCTCAGCACAGAATTCAAAAATCACAATCAGAATGGCAGGTCACCCCAAAATCCTGTTTAACTAATCAAAGAAAGAAACTACACACTGGAGCAGCATGTCAGCTCAAACAGTATGAGCAGCTCCGCAACTGCAGGACAAAGAACCCATCAGGACTGGCCAATCGGAACTGAGCACATGGGTGGATTTAATCCACCAGCACAGCCACCTGGAAACAATAACCAACGAAAAAACTGAAACAACTCCCCATAACACACAAGACATAACAGTGACTCTGACTCGGTGGTGGTGTGTTAGTGTGTGTTGCGCTGGTATGAGTGGATCAGACACAGCTTTGTTGCTGGAGTGTTTAAACACTGTCCACTCTTTTAGGCCCTCCTACTCAGTTGTTCCACCTTCCAGATGTAAAGTCAGAGACAGGCGCTCATCTGTATCTTCACAGTTTGTGTTGGTCATCCTCATCCTCCATTAGTGCTCACAGGATGCTGCCCACAGGACGCTGTTGGCTGGATATTTCTGATTGGTGGACTTTTCTCAGTCCAGCAGTGACAGTGAGGAGTGACACTGCCATTAAATTATTGTTTGGCAAAAAACATTTACCATCATGTATATCGATCAGGTTTGGTGTCTGACATTTACTACCTTAGGTATCATTGGAGCAACAGAGCCAATGTAGCTACTGGAAGCTCATTGCTTACCAATTAGCTTTATGCACATTATGGTCATAAAATGCAAGCTGGTGGCTGTAAACATCCTTTATTTATCCTTTTTTTATCAACATTAACCTGTAAGAAAGTGAACTTCAGTACCACACCTGTTTTGGGTGTTGGGCTACATTTGGGATAAGGAATAATTTAAGCTTTAAGTCATGCATGTGCTTTGCATTAATACATGCATTAACTTAAAACAGAATATAACGAGAGATGTCGAGAGCTGAGCTGAGTAATGAGAGTAGATGGTGCATGCAGAGCAGTATGGAATATAAGCTATGCTGAGACAGGAGAGCAGTGTATAATTTATCTAGCTGCTCTCTGTGCATGCTCTCAGGTGCCCCATTAGTGGATGTTTAGCTGGGTGATTATCTGTTGGAGTAGAATCACCTCTGGCCTGGGCTGTACTGGTGGCAGGGGCACAGATGGCATAGTCGGATACACTGTAGCAGCTTTGTCTGGACCACGCCCAGTTGGGTCAGCCACCAGAGTCACTCTCCTAAATATGATACCAGCATTATGGATGAGTCCCGTCTTTTATGCAAGCTCTGTGAGTGCATCTCAGGTTCCAAGAAGTGTTTATCTGTGCGATTGAGAATGAATTACACTGACAAGATCCAGTGGGAGGTGACCTAGTTCTTGTCATACCATTGTTTGCTTAGGCCTGAAGGATTCAGCATTTGTTTTTGTTCCTGGTATTAAGGGTTAAAATGTGTTACTATACATCGCCCCCTTGGAACTATAAGGTTCTTGACCTTGATTAGCCAATCAGACCTGAGAATTGTCACCAGCTATAATTAAGAACTGTCAGCTGAATCAAATTTTCACTCTTCCACTCTTCAAATGGGAAGACTCGGCAACCTCTAAACAACTGTATACAGATCTAAAAATGAATCGCGGCCCACAAGACAAGGGAAGGCCTACATAAAGGGTTAGCTGAATCAAAAGGGTGGTGCGTTGTTCCACTGGAATAGTCATGAGAAAGAACCTTTATACATGACTAGTCATAGTACTCAACATTTGAAGTAGTGGTTGCATGACTAGTCATTTTTAGTCATAACCCTAAATTACATTTGGGAGGTCAACATTAAACTTTTGTGGTTAAAAGGACTAACCTTTGTACTTTAATTCAAGGGTTTTTTGAATCCCATTATTTTCACAGTTCTTTGCATTGAAGCCCGTAGGATCTGGTTCAGACAAATGATCTGAACTGACTTTTAAAGCATACATTTCAGCACATCCGACCAGCCTACACAGGGGTTTGTCCTGTGGACAAAATCAACAGCATTGTATCAAAAGCAGCAGCAGTTCCCCTCACAGAATCTATAAGCTGTATGATGCAGAGCGTGAAACTAAAGTCATGCTGTGAAAATGTACACACACTCACACAGATGAAGGACTAGACGATGACCAACACATCTACAAGTTGGTGAAATTCTAATAGACAGTGAGTGGACACATGGTTTAAACACTCCAGCAGCCCAACTGTTTCTTATCCGCTTATACCCGCACAACACAAACACACCACCAGCATGTCAGTGTCACTGCAGTGCTCTGGTGGTCCTGCAGGGGCCCATTGATGAACAGGGTGAAAGGAGGATAACAAAGTATGCAGTATTTTGTATTACTTTATAATGTATTATAAAACCAAATATCTGTGTGTGTGTGTGTGTGTGTGTGTGTGTACTGTCTGACCGGTGTGCCGGGGGTAACTGGCATCTCCTGGTGCCATGAGAGGAGCTGAGATGAAGCAGGTGGATCAGGCTTAACCACACTCACACACTCCACACGCTGAGCCTGCGGGCTTCTTCAGGTCATTACTGTATTCATGATACATACCCCCTGCTGACTCTCTGCAAAGAAAGACAATGTTATTCTGACTACGGCTCATTCTCCTCATTTCTTTACCCTCCATCTCTTGCTAGGAAAAACTGTACCAAAACTGCCTGCAGAAAACTAAACATTGTTTTACTAGGTAAGGTAATGATGCACCAATCCCATACTGGTTCTGTAACAGTACCAATGCTGACCTATATTTTTAAGTGTCTTTAACTTTCAGTTTTTCATTTCCAGTTTAATAAGAACAAGGACTTTTTCAGGACATTTTGAGGATTAGATGTAAAATAACCCAGGTCCAGAAAAGGAATGTTTAAGATAAATAAGTGCAAAACCGAGACTTATCAAAGCTTTGATCAAAGGAGTTCAGAGAATGATATGTAAGATACAGAGAAAATGCCAGGTACAACATCATTCATGAGCAAAATCACTATTCAAAATGTTTCTGGAGGCAGTGCTGCCTCTGAGGCAGAACAAACACAATTGGTTCAGACAATAACCAATTAAAATAACCAGTAGGTACTGTTTTAGAGAAGTGCGTTTGTTCTTCAGAGGTGTATATGTGGATGCACAACACTCCTAATGAGCAAGTAATCAAGGATAATGCTGTCTTAGAGGCTAGCTGGCTACTCTCCCGGGTAGTTTATCTGAGAAACCATATAAAACCATATAAAAAGAATTTCTTAAAAACAAATGAAATCTCAAAGTGAATCACACACCTTTCATCCATATATAAAGCTCTGAGGAGCAGATACACTTTTCTGACGCTTCTTCTAGTGGTTATTTTAATTGGTTATTCTCTGAACCAATTGCATTTGTTCTGCCACAGAGGTAGCGCTGCCTCTAGAATCATTTTGAGTAGTGATTTTGCACAGAAGCTAGACCATCAAAGCTGCCCAATCAGATGAACAGGACAAAGATTTCTCCTTCGAAAGAGAGAAAAGATCAAGCTCTCTCTTTACATCTGACAACACCCACCCTTCCGCTGTGAGACGACTCAGTGCTATAAAATGTATGCAGATTATAGAACTATAGAATTTACAGCATTTTGAGTATGAGTAGATATTTCTTTACACTGTTGTTAAGCCCCTCTCCATACCCTCTCACTGGCTCTCAGTGTAGTGAGATCTACAGGGAAGGAGGTGTCTCTGTCAGTACCTGCCTTGAATGGGAATGAAATTATCCCTTGATGGAGCCTGTATTTACTCCTTCAGAGCAGTCTCCCTAGGTCACCCCACTGATCCATATTGATCTGGACAGGAGTGATTTGGGGTAAAATGACGTTCGTTTTCAGGCCTGCAAGTCTGAACCTGATAGGAAGGCACCTAGAGATGGGAGTGGGCAGGAGGGGAGGGGGCAAAAATCAATTCTTGTAAACATTGTTTTTTCTCCCTCGCCACCCCCTCACATCTCTCTGCCCTGGATGTGAGAACCCAAAGCAACTCCGTAATTAAGCTTTGTAGACTTTTGCTTTAGAAAGGACTGTCAACATACATTACCAAAAGAATGCAGCCTTTGTGGAATTGACCTTGATGCGTTTGTCCCATTTGTTGCATTTGGAATTGTGATTTGCCTCTATTCATTTCAGCCAAGCTTATTTTGTTTCTCCACTGGGATTACACAGAAAGCAGGGATCTCCAGTGTTTACTATTTCCTCACACCACCAGGTTAGCCTTCTGAATTTCAATTAAACATTCAAACCACTGGATGTTTAAGGTTATTGGAATTTTTAGGCACTCTAAGCAAAAATGGTTCACTGTAAAATGTAATTAGTCAACCTTGTGTAGAAAAGTATGCAAACCGGTTACCCTTAAAAAAAAAACAAAAAAATCAACATGAAAAGAAAAAGAAAAGTTATACAGTTATTGTGTGTTGTACTAACCAATGCTTATTGAGTAAAGTTTACTGACACTTGAGTTTAACTAACTGATAAGTTCACTGTACAACTTGAGTAAACGTAACTTAACACTCATAACAAAGTACAAATAATGCATGGGTTGCATGTTACATTGTTCAAATAGATATAAACATATTATAACTTTCATATTTCAGATACCACGCTTACAAATGCTGTTGCAACTCTACATCTGTAGTAGAGAATGTATGCATCTGTAGTGGTCAATGTGGTATTCAACCTAGATACAACCACCATCAGCAGCAGAAAAAGAGGTAACTTGCTCTTACAGCCTTCAACACCGAGGGCAGGGAAGTATTATGAATTATAAGTGCACACATAGGTAAGGTAATCCAAGGGGAATGACTACACAATAATGGAAGACACACCTATTATGCAAATTGATGATGCCTAGATGCCTAGAGAGTTTTACTTATCAAAACTGCACTGCCAAACATAAGGCCCACTATAAATGACACCATGTAAGTTAGTTAATTAATAAACAGTTGAATTAAATTATCTCAAAAATTAAAAATCTAAATATATAAAGGTTCTATATTGAACCCTATGTAGGCCATTCTCCATTCATTTGAAGAAACCTTTCATCTTGCAAAGGGTTCTTCACTGGATATCCCTTGAAGAACCATCATTTTTAAGTGTGTAGAAGGCCAGACTGCTTTTGATATAAAGGAGCTTCAGGCAGATTCCTCCTCCCAGACTGCCATTATTTCCAAACTCCTTTTTGCTTTTTAAGTGTTGCAACTGTTGTTTTGGAAATAAATGGTCAGTTGATCATTTGAGTTGATTTGTTTCATGTTTTGGCAAAAATACAACTTTTATTTGTGGTTTTAAATGATTGCTTTGCTGTGAAGGAAATCAAAATGCTACTTCATGCAACATTTTAATAAAAAGGTTTATCTATAAATGAATGATTATTTTTTCTTTTTTATATATATATATATATATATATATATATATATATATATATATATATATATATATATATATATATGTGTGTGTGTGTGTGTGTGTGTGTGTATGGATGTATATGTATATGTATGATTATGAAGTAATATGTTGAAAATATTTTAATAAAAGAAAATCCAGGTTTTTATGAGATTAGTTTCTTTACATTTTCCACAGTGTGGCCTTGAGGCAACGTACCCAAAATGGAGCCATAAACAGTTTATTTTCTCAATTTAACTGTTTTTGACTGAATGCAATTGCAGGCATTTTAATAGAAGACAGTTCATGGCCAAAACACTGGCAAACAGGCAGCAAATGAGAGAGAGAAACGAAACAGGATCAAAAACTCAGTACCAGGCCAGTGAACAAAAAGCACCTGTACATTGAATGAAGGTTCTTTAGACCTTTAAAAACATTCCCACATCTTTATAATACACACTGCTCTTTATGGAACATAGTGTCAATAATGAGAAGCACCAGAGGCTGATTAATAGTGTCTTCCCATGGAGAATCTTCAGCTTGCTAAATGTGAGTTATGAGCCATGTCCATAAGGTCCTTCACATCTAACATGATTTTTTGATTAGGCGTTTATGCGTCTGTATTCATCTTTGAAAAGTATACCATATGCTTTTATTGCTGGCAATGAATAGCTGCAGCCCCTGAGGGTTTGTAATGAATGAGTCAAGGTGAAAGGCTATTCCTGGTGGACATTTAGCTCAAGGAGCCTGTTTTTTTTTTTCTTACTCAGAGACAGTCTGACTCACCGGCTGCTTTAAAAGGTTAATGATGATCGCACAAAACACTGAACTGGGTTGAATCATATTTCAGAGGCAATGTCATTTATTTTCAGTGAAGACATAGAACATGTTTCACAATGCACATCCCTTTCTGCACAAAAGAAATCTTAGTTCCATGAACAAACCAGTCTGATGTTACAGACGAAAAAACACTTAAGGCAACACTGTGCAACCACATATTCTCTGTTCACTTTCACATAGAAGGCCAAAGCTCTATTTGCAGAAATCTAATTCTGATTTTTTTTCTTCCTGCCTTTTTTTCCCCCAATATTCATAAGATAAGATATGAGCTAATACGTTATTAGTCCTTCAGTGGGAAAATTCATACATATAAATTGTCAAATGACATGTCAATTGGCTACACTTTCTTCGGGTTACAGAAAGGATCATTTGTGTATGTAATCTTTCTTAATAACCAAGACGTCAAGCTAATATTCAGCTTTTGACTGAAATTGAAATGAGGCACCAAAACAAAATGGAATTTCTTGAAAAAGTTTCATTTTGTTAATAATTTAATTTAAGAAAGTAAAATGTATTTTATTTTCATATTATTTAAAGTGAAATATTTCAAGCTTTTTTCAATATTGATACTGTCTAATAATTTAACTCAAAATTAAATATAAAAATAAATTAAATACATAAATAAATAATCTTACTTGGAAAATATATAAAATATGATAGTTTATTTCAAATCTAATTAAAATAATGATACTGAACAATGATAATGAACAAACAGTACCAGATATAAATTGTTGTAACCTATTGAGTTTCAGTAGTAAAACATTGATTTGTATGGACTGCTGTAACAGCTTAGAAAGTTGAGTGCAGATCTGTACATTAAATTGCAAGCTGCCATTAGTGGGGCCCAAACACTATGTGCTTATTCCAGTGTTTTGATAATGATAATACTTAGCACAGTTTGTGAATATATCCAGATGATAGCATCCTATAAAATGCCATTTCCATTTTGCTTTCTAAATCTCTTCTCTTTGTGATGAACTTTGTCATTTTGTCTTCCAAAAAATTGATTGTTAGGGCTGCAGGTCCCTGGACGACATCTCTTGTTCTGCATTTTTTGTGCTTTAAAAACACACATAAACTAGCTAACTGCTTTTCACTTCACTGTGTTATTTTGTATTTGTAGGACCTGACCCTGTTAAAGCTGGGTACACATTTGTCATCCTTGCTTAGAAACCGCTGTTGTATAGTCCTACAGGGTAGTGGGGAAAGGCACCTTTGTAAGAGAGTTAGACTTTTGTTTTGTTTGCATCAGCGGACAAGCAGTGTATTCACTGTGTCTACCCTCACTTATCATTACATACCTAACTGTCCTTGAGTGGGAAGTTTCAGACACAACACACCACCCCAAAAGACTGCACCGTTCACCCACACACACCAATCTCCGCTCACAAGATCTGATATGCATACAGCACAATTGACAAAATCGTAAGAATTGTAATAAGCACTACTTTAAGGTGCATCCAATCGCAACACAAGAGTTCAGCTGCACTGCCAATAGAATGGGGCACTCTGAGGCAGCCGCACATAAAAGTCTGGTATAAAGCCCCCCTAGCTTTGGGCTGCAGAGTCTTGGATGCGTATCATACTTTTCTAAAGGTAGCTGTTGTGTTCATATACACTGATCAGTCATAACATTATGACCATTTTATCAGCTCTTTTTTTACCATACAGGGAGCACTTGTAGTTCTACAATTACAGACTGTACTCCATTTGTTTCTCTGGATACTTTTGTTATCCTCCTTTTATCCTGATCTTCAGTGACACTGAATGGTGGTGTGTTAATGAGTGTTAATGTGATACAAGTGGCTCAGACAGAGCAGTGCTGCTGGAGTATTTAAACGCCTCAGTGTCACTGCTGAACTGAGAATATTCCAGCAAGCTGAAATATCCAACACCATCCTGTGGGCAGCATCATTTGAGCACTGATGAAGGACCAGAGGATGACCAACACAAACTGTGCAGAAACAGATGAGCTTCTATCTCTGACTTTACATGTACAAAGTGCACGGAACAACTAAGTTAGAAAGGTCAAATAGAGTGGGAGGTAGTGGCAGTCATTCAAACACTCCAACACCCCTGCTGTCTGATCCACTCTTACCAGCACAACACACTAACACACCACCACTATCAGTGTCACTGCAGTGCTGAGAATGACCCACCACCCACATAATACCTGCTCTGTGGTGGTCCTGTAGGGCCCTGACCATTGAGGATCAGGGTGAAAGAAGGCTAACAAAGTATGGAGAAAAGCAAGGAGGTCATAATGGATATAATGTTATGCCCCTAACTGGTATATTATAGGTTATAAGCATTCATATACATATATGTAATTGCATGTAAGATACCTCTATACCTTGTCCTCACCACCTCTGAACAGAAAGAGCTGTGTGAGTGCTGCACTGTCCTGTCTTTTTATTGTGTTTAATTTCTCTTTCATCATATTGAATTACTTTGTTTAAACATGTATGATGGCTCATTGCACTTCATGTTGTCTGTATTGTATTGTTTCGTGCCATGTTGCGCCATTGACCTGGAGGAATGTAATTTCTCTCCACTGTGAACAAAGATGTAATAAAAACCACTTGGATTGAATTGACTTGGTCATAAATATACATTCATAGATTCTTCATTTGTTTTCAGCAAGCCACCTCTTTATAGTGTCAATTATTCTATTTAAAGGACATAGTGCACCGTTCATGGTTGGTTATGATTGCACATTGAGCATACATAATAACTTTTATATTTGTGTGACAGTTATATATACAGATGACCACGTGATTAGTGAATCACAGAGTGTAAACAGTTTTCCGCAATGGGCCTCATTGATCAACCATTCTTGAGATTTGTTTTTCTAAATTCTCACTTATGCAGTGTTCACTCATTTTCTGTTTTTTTTCTTAGTGTGTTTTCAGGAGAGTAGGATCCATCATTTTAAGAGCAGTGCTTAATAATTCTGCTGTTTGAAAAAAAAAAAATGACTTTTTGTTAGTATCCTTAGCAAGGCATTGGTGAATGTGACCCATTGTTAGTATTGAACTCTTAATTCCTAATGCATTTTGGGGGGGTTTGTATGCCATACACTTTTATGTGCATTAAGCTTAATAATGAAGTATGTCATTGTTATCTGCTAGGTTCTCTAGACTGTTCATGAGGTAGCACATTATCATTCACAATGTACACAGATCAGTCATAACATAATGACTATTATGAACATTATATTATAATTACAGACTGTAATTGTTGTCCAACTGTTTCTCTGCATACTTTGTTCTCCTTTCACCATGTTCTTCAATGGTCAGGGACCACCGCAGAGCAGGCATTATGTGTTGATCCTGCTTGTGGATATACACTCAGAGACAGAAGCTCATCTGTTTCTGCACAGTTTGTGTTGGACATCCTATAGTCTTCATCTGTCTTCACAGGACACTGTTGGCTGGATATATTTGGTTGGTGGATTACTCTCAGTCTAGCAGTGACACTGAGGGGTTTAAACACTCATACTAGCCCACACTAACACACCACCACTGTTATCAGACACTGAATTACTTTATTAATCACAGAGGGAAATTGCAAATTATCACAGCTGCACCCATCTATATAAAATAACAACAACAACAACAACAACAATAATAATAATAATAATAATAATAATAATAATAATAATAATAATAATAATAAAAATAATAATATTAAAATCACTGCAGCAACAATGAGAATCTGAGCAAGCTGTTCAGCCTGGCTACGTGTGCATTCCTTTAATTTTTTTCTACCATAAATCTGTAACAAATATCTTTGGTATTTTGTAATGAATGTGGCCGTGGCCCACACCGTGCAGATTATAGGTGATATTTTGAATGATGAAGAGCAATAAAACAAACATTCAGTGAACATTCAAATGATTCCATTGAAAATATTACCTCAGTGCAACAGGATACATGGAGCAGTAGTTCTATGGGGAAGGGGGTGAATCTATATTTCAATCCCTTTGACTAGACATTTCCATACATCCTACAGACATATTACAGACACATTACCTCTGAGCACTTACAACCTGTAGCACTTAAGGGTATAAAATTATACTTTATGGTATAAAATCCACTTATAACCATATGGCTTCACTGTTAATAATTTCCCTAAGAGCATGCAATTACATATTGTACAATATTGTACTGATACAGGTGTTCTGTTCATGTTAATGCCTGCACAGTTATAATTTGCTTTGTTTAAACATGGTTACGTGGTTCCTTTACAGATGTCCATGTTACACAGTTTCATTACTGACTTGATAGGCTCATGTGGTTGTGTTGCTATTTTAATATGCACACATGTAATACACGTCTGGTACAGCAGATGTCTTCCTGAAATGAAAAAAAAAAAAAAGAGTTAAATCAGATTTATTACCGCAGGGGGTTATTGCAATAATGTCACAGCTATTTTATTATGAAATAATATTTATAAAATTGTATTTTATGTTCTCTGTTTTTAGAGATACAGATTTTAGTGTATGTTGGTGTTGGTTTAAACAGCATATTCAAACAGAATGCTATAATGGTATCACAGTAATACCAGTAATTTGTTATACTTCTGATGTTGTTGCCAAGTGATGGGGAATTTGCATTCTGTGTGCTCTTCAGGTGTAGTTTCTAGTAATCCTACTTCTAGTCATTCTAAATTGTTTATCAGCTTAAGAAGAAAAGGGCCATAGAGATGACTTTCATGTGCAGGCTTTGACTTGGCTTTGACTTTAACTTAATGTGTGCCTGACTTTAATGTTCCAGCCAGGGCAGTAAACACCTCAACTGTCTTCATCATGAGAACAAACATGTAGATTTATTGTAGAATTCTGCAAATGACTGCTGAATATCTAGGGTAATTAGTACACATAAATGAGAGCTGGATTATTTGAACTCAGGAAAAGTAAAAGATGAACTCAGAAGCTTTCTCTTCATGAACCTGCGACATCCTTCCCTGGGGGCATAAAAAAACCCCAGTGTGTTTTAGTGAGACAACAGAAGCTTTGTGACAGAGACAGAGATTTGTGTTCATAATTTCATACAAAATTCAGTCAGATTGTATATTCATTACATGTAAAGTGACATATTTCATTCCTTTTTATTTATTATTTAATTAGTTAATATTAATTTACTGTTATCAGGATGGCTTATAGCTCATGAAAATCAGAAATCCAGAATTTTACATTATTACAGTATTTAATTTCAGGTTTGACTTAATTGCAGACCAGTATCAAAATCTTAAAAACATATTACTTTAAATATACTGAATATAAAAGAAAATTGTTAAAATTTTTTAACTAAATTATGAACAAAGAAAAACGTTTTGACAATATTCAAAATGTTTGAGCTGCACCACGTTCCAAATTATTATACAAATGATATTTTTCTCTGATTTTCCTAAATGATTAGTGCAAAAGACAGTCAGCATAATTTTCAAGACATCATCGGTATAAATCTAATGTTATTGAACAAAGTTCAATGCATTATTGTATTGGCAATTTTTTTTTCAAGAATTAAAAAAAAACCTCAATGCTTTGTTCTGAATTATTATGCACAATGGAGTTTCAAAACATTGTATATGTTTTAAAGAACTGAAAAGGGTTGTTTGTTGAATCTGCAGAATAAAGAGGCCACGTGTACTGAAATCAAAAGCTATTTCAATCAAAAACACCTTAACAGGCAAAGTTACATGTTGACATATGGCCGCTTCTTTGAAGTCACCTTCGGTCACCACAGTTTTTGGAAAGTTTCTGCTTGAATTTCTTTGCAGTTTGTCAGAATAGCTTCCCAGAGCTGCTGTTTTGATGTGAACTGCATTCCACCCTCATAGATCTTTTGGTTGAGGATACTCCAAAGGCTCTCAATAGGGTTGAGGTCATGAGAGGATGGTGGCCACACCATGGGTTTCTCTCTTTTTATGCTCATAGCCAATAGCACAGAGGTACTCTTTGCAGCATGAGATGGTGCATTGTAAAGCGTGAATGATTTTGCTATGGAAGGCATGGTTCTTCTTTTTGTACCATGGAAGAAAGTGTGGTTGATCAGAAACTCTATATACTCTGCCAAGGTCATTTTCACACCTTCACGGACCCCAAAGGGGCCTACCAGCGCTCTCCCCATGGTTCTGGCACAAAACACGACTTTGCCACCTCCTTGCTGATGTTGCAGTCTTGTTGGGATATGATGGCCCTCATCCAACCATCCACTACTCCATCCTACACCTTATAAACCCAATGGTCACTCTGCCACAGCTCCAAAATTGTTTTATGGAGAGTGGAGAACCTTCCAGTAGGCTAATCATATCTGCAGCACTCCACCAATCAGGCATGTATAGTAGAGTGGCCAGGCAGAAGCCACTCCTCAGTTAAAGGCACATGAAAACCCATCTAGATTTTTGCCAAAGGGCACCTAAAGGACTCTCAGATCATGAGAAACAAACGATTGAACTTTGTGGACTGAATGCCAAGCATTGTGTCTGAAGCAAACCAGGCACTGGCATTCCTACAGTGAAGTATAGTGGTGGCAGCATCATGATGTGGGGGTGGGGGTGCAGCAGGGACTGGGAGACTAGTCCCCCAGTAGTTTGACTAGGGTCAAAGGAAAGATGACTGCAGCGATGTACAGAGACATCCTTGATGATAACTGACTTAGAGCACTCTGGACCTCAGATTGGGATGAAGGTTTGTCTTCCAACAGAACAGTACCCTAAGCACACAGCCAAATAACAAGAAGTGGCTTCAGGACAACTCTGTGAATGTCCAGCCAGAGCCAGGACTTGAACTTGATTGAACATCTCTGGAGAGATTTAAAAATGGCTGTGCACTGATCCTCCTCTTCTAATTGATGGAGCTTGAGGTTTTGCATAGAAGAAGTGGAGAAATTTCCCAAAATCAGGTGTGCCAAGCTTGTAACACCATACTCAAAAATACTTGAGGCTTTAATTGCTGCCAAAGGTGCTTCAACAAATTTTTTGCAAAGGCTGTGAATAAATATGCATGTTATACTTTTGTTTTGCTGTTCTGTGTGTTTTTTTTAAGGATTTGCAAAGATTTCAAACAAACTTTTGTCACTTTATTATGAATTGTATTAGCGTTAGCAGAATTTTTAGGGGGGAATATTGAATCCATTTTTGAATAAGGCTGTAACATAAAGTGTGAAGTGAAGCACTATGAATACTTTCCAGATGCACTGTACTACACCTATTAGCTGCAGTAGTAACACATTATTATTATTATTATATTTATTCATTTTCCGAACCACTTATTCCTGAATAGGGTCACGGGTGAGCCGGTGCCCAGCCAGCAACTCTGAGCACAAGGGCAGGAAACAACCCTAGACAGGGCCTAATCCGCCATGAGGCACACACACATCCACACACTGAGGCCACTTTGAGTCACCAATTCACCTATCATGCATGTCTTTGGACTGTGGGGAAGCTGGAGTACGGAGGAAACCCACAAGAACACTTCCCCCACTCACACAAGAAACTTCCCAGGTCACCCCACCCAGGATTGAACCCAGGTCCTTCTTGCTGTGAGGCAACAGCGCTATCCACTGCGCCAAACACATTTCCTGAACAAAAGGCATTTTCAAACTCATGACTACTTATTTTTCCCTTTTATGATTTTGTTCATGCTAGTGAGTTTTGATAGTCAAATGTCAAAATGAGTCAGAATGTTTACTTTAGGTTCTAAAATGATGGTGTGCATACCTGGCTCATGTAAAGTGTCCCAGTGTGAACAGTAGTTGTTCCTGCAGTGGGAGGGGGAGCAGGTGTACATGAGGCGCTCTGCTGAATACATAGCATTTGTTATAGGATTTCACCCTCAATCGTTTTCTTTTCTGTGATAGAAAGGAAGACTTTACAGTTGCTATAATCTAAATTCAGTTAAACCTTTGCCAAGGTAAGACCACTCTGGGCAATCTGACAGCCACAAAAAGACAAAATGCGTCCATAGTTCATCTGGAATATAATTGCTTCAGAGGAAAGCAAAGTGGTTTCTATCTAAATGCAAATTTTTACCTGTCTTGTAGTGTTGAACAATGAGATCGTATGTGTGGTTTTGGTTTTCTCCTAGATGCAGAGAAAGGCTCAGATATGTACAGTGCTTCAATATTTAATCTCCACAGACTAACAGGACCAAAAACATGGGGCTACCTCAAAACTACTAAATACTTTATTTCATGCTTTAATGTCAGCCACAAAGCTCCTGAAACATTGAAATGCTTCTGTAAATCAGTGATAATTAAGAACATGAAAAATGGTTTTAACAATTTCATGGAAATGCCAGCAAAGAGGTGACACACATTCATCCGTAACTGGTTATAAGGCGTGAACTGGGCAAACCTTCTGATGTAGCATGTGATAAACTGTGCTTAAGTCTAATAATACCTATCGTGGATAATGAAGAGGACACTTAATGGATAATAAATGGAAACATTTGAGAGAGATGCATTTGTACTGTATTGTACTTTGAGTGATTCATCCGTTTCAGACTGTTTCATCTCTCAGACCATACTTTCTCTAACTCACACAACAAACTTAGGGCCGGGCAGTATATATTGTAAATATCTAAATATCAAGATGTATTTTGTAGAAGACATGAAAAAAGTCCATATCATAATTCCACACCTGTTATGCACGTTACCTTCTTTCAAAAAGGAACATGAACGTGATATATAAATATTTATAAAATGTACTTAATATGCGTAATCAGAAATGTCATACATCCAGAGTTGACTTCTAGCCTAGCTCCTGACCTATGGGGTAATAAATAGAAACAAGTTAACAACAGTTAGAAGTTATTTGTGACAAAGACACTTTTGTTGAATAAAGCCTATATTTCTATTTTTAATATCAAGATTTTTTTAAACATGCTCACTGTGGGCAGCCCTATCATCTACTGGAGACCAGTTGGGCAAGATGAGCAACATTGCTCAAGTTCAGGGAATCAAACTGGCAACCTCCAAGTCAAAAGGCTGGTTCCCTAAACACAAGGCCATTATTATGAATGAATGAATGAATGAATGTTACAGTTATGTAGTGATTTTCTAAATACCCAGTCAGCAATCTTCCCAATCCTTTACCTTAGCATTCAACCAACACTCGTTGGTGAGAATCGCCTGCTAATTGGAGCCGAGGGTATCTGCAGACCGGGCATGTCAAAAGGTTACTCCTATTGGCTCTGATCAGAGAGAGACCTGATGAAAACTGCCACAACACCATAACCCTTTTGTCTCAGTGTGTAACTGAAAGCAGTTTTGGACAATAGGACCTTTTCACATGCTCATCATTTTCAGACAGTAACCTTTTGACTCAACTACTGTCCTTTTGAAACACCTAGGAAGCTTTAGACACGTTCGGTACGCTGACATACAGAGGCAGTATACTTGGCTAGTGGGCACTTTCGGGGATGCCTTTCTAGAATACACTTTACTCATGCAAACATCAGAACCAAGTTAGGATAGGCAGTTTATCTAATTTACATGTTTTTCGAGTGGCGCAAACAGACAGAGAATATGAAAACACTACCCAGACTGGACTTGAACCCAAGACCCCAGCTCTGGGAGGTGAACATACTAAGCACCATGCACCCATGCCACCCAATGGCACTAGAGGAGATTATTAGTGAGTACTGGCTCCAGCTGTCTAAGTGTCGGTCCCTGCTGTCAGGATATTGCTTTAAACCATTGGTTGAGAGTCCCCAGAAGGCTCTGGCTGCCTAGCTCTCTCTGAGTGGATGGGCCTTCCTGTCCCCATCCTCCAGCACAATGTTATTCAGTGTGGGGCTGATTTAGTAACACAAATACCACAGTGTGTGTGTGTGTGTGTGTGTGTGTGTGTGTGTGTGTGTGTGTGTGTGTGTGGGTTGGGGGCTTGGAAAAAATGTAAGTGAAAAAGCACTGTCACTGCTGAACATCCATGCAACATTGTCTTGCATGCAGACATAGCCTCCAACTGTGCATTCTGAGCTATTATTTATATGCTTTTTATTGGTGTTTACAATGTGATTAAGGTAATTACTCTCACTGCATTTGCTTGCATGCAGCCATGCCGGCAGCACAGGCCTGTAATTAAATGTGTGTGTTGGAAAATGAGAGTTTTTTGGCTGCTGCTTATGGCAATAGCCTGAGGGAGAATAGTTCAAGCTATAGGATATAAGCTCTATCACAGTAATGCTGTTATCACAGAGCTGGCCATCACTCAATTACCCTCTAAACCAGCATAGAGCTGCAGAAATGAACAGCTCTTTAATTAATCTCAAAAAGTGTTAGCAACAAGCTTGAGGAATGCAGCTTTGCTTTACATTCCTGTAGGCTAGTAAACTGCTTTTTGGGTGTTTGAACTGTCAGTATAGTGTCCGGATAATTGCAGCGAGGTGGACAGGCGCCTGAGGCTAAGCTGGAAACTTTATCTGCCTCGGTTCACCAGCTCGTGGAAATCGTGGATGCTGTTGTTTTGAACTACGCTTTTTACCTCAAGTGTTTTTGCATCTGTACTCTCAGGACCGTCCTTGTAATTAAATATTTAAAGCTTTGGTTTTGTGAAAAACATCTTCCACCCGCTTGAAGAACACTGTCAAAGCTGATACACATAGTTTGTCTGGTTCAGGACAAGACATGTTGGCTTACTTTTCCTAAACCTAAACCCTCTCTCCAGTTTAACCCCTAATGTTTAATGACTTTTAGTGCTCCAGAAAGAATACTTCTAGTAAGTAAATGCTGTGGCGCGAACTGTTATACAGTGTTGCTTAATGACAGTGGAAACAGATAAGTTCTGAAAACGCTCTGCATCTGAGGCAGAACAAATGCAATTTGTTCAGAAGTAACCAGTGAAATAACCACATAGGCAAAGCTTTAGAAATCAAAATCTTCTCCTCAGAGCTTTATATGTGATGAATATGGTGTTGATTTGGTGTCTTTCCAGTCTTTTCTTTACTGCTTGCAACTGCAGAAACTGGCATGCACCTCTAGGGGTGCACATGACACTGTCATATGAAAACATCTGTGCTGCAGTAAAATGCTGCCTTCCAGGCAGTTTTCTGAAAAACCAACACCTCATAAAATTAATTCTTAAAACAAGCGACAGAATCTCAAACTGAATAACAACAAAAGTTGATTTCAACACTTTTTCCAGGGTTGATGATTTTTCAGGTCCATGCAATGCTCCCAAATTTTAAGCTCCAATACATTAAACTTTCATTGGTTATTTTCTTAACCAATTGTGTTTGTTCTACCTCAGAGACGAAGCTGCCTTCAGAACCATTTTAAGTACTGATATTGCACACAAACCTTCTTCCAGTGTTCTTAAGCATTGAACCTGAGGTCCGTTAGATTCTATTCCACTCTTAGTTCATTCAGTATAAAATAATATTATAAACCTTCAAAGTCAGAATATGACTAGTTACTGTTAGAGAGAATGAAACACTAGAATAAAATGATTTGTTCAAGACCAGCTGTGATACAGGAGAGTAAAAGTAAGCAGCTTCACTTATTTGCACTTCGCACTGAAGGTGTAAATCCATTAAAATGACTGGGTAGAAAGAAGTGAGTGAAAGTGTGTTCAGTGTGTTTGAATTACGCAATCTGTTTCAGGTGTGCTCTGTTCTTCTGACCGGAAGCAAAATGTGTTAGAACAGTGATAACACAAAAGAGTCTGTTGTTAGTGGGTTTTAGTGTAGGCAGGAAGGCACTGTCAGGCGCAGTTTAATCATATTCATGAAAATAATACATTCAAGAATTAATGTTCATCTGAGTTGATTTGATATCATTACTGCTCTTCTGTATGAGGTCATAACAAAAAAACAGTGTGTGCATATGTGTGTACGTACTCTCTCCCTCTCTCTCTCTCTTTCTCTCTCTCTCTCTCTCTCTCTCTCTCTCTCTCTCTCTCCTCTCTCTCTCTCTCTCTCTATATATATATATATATATATATATATATATATATATCCATCTCTCTCTCTCTCTCTCTCTCTCTCTCTCTCTCTCTCTATAAATATATATATATATATATATCCATCTCTCCCTCTCTCACTCTTTCTCATCTCTGTCAATTCAATTCAATTCAGATTGGCTTCATTGGCCTGTTTCAGTAACAATACTGCCAAAACATCAAAGCTGAACATATTATGTGAAATTATTTCTCTTTCTATTTATGTAATTCTGTACATTTATCTTTCTTTTTCACATCTCTTACTCCATCTCTTACCCCTTTCCTTTTATCTCCCTAATTTTCACTCTCTTCATGTAAACATGACATACTTAACCTCCTTATTCTTCTTGTTCTCCCCGACTGTGTGTGTGCGTGTTTGTGTGATAACAAAAGCTTATGTATTCCCTAATAGCATTTACATTTCTCATTTCACAGCTTTGCAGTTTCCTAGACTCAGGACTAATATCTTAAACATTTATCTGCAGAATAACTGACCTTTTATTATTGAAATTATTGATTCTATACTCTGTTTCTCTCTCTCTCTCTCTCGCTCTCTCTCTCTCTCTCTCTCTCGCTCCACACACACACACACACACACACACACACACACACACACACACACACACACACACACACATTCTTAGAGGAATTCATTGGTCATTCTTTGCTGACCTCACACTCACAGCAATAACCGGCGGCAGAGGAAGCTCAATCTCAGTGGCTACCTGTTGATGAAAAGAGGAAGGAATACTGCTTATCACAATGGTGGAGAACGAGTGTTTACCTACACTGACCCAAATATAAAAGTAGACAGGAAGTGCTCTGTCTGACAGCTCTGGAGGCTGCCTGCTTATGAGTCATGGGGCTGTGGATATGAGATGTGTTTTAGAGGTGTGTGTGTGTGTGTCTGTATCTGTGTGTATGTGTTTGTTTGTGTGTAGAGTCCTGAATATGAATGGGAGAACAATACAATATATCATTAGCACAATATGTACACTGCTGTTTGGAATCATGTCATATTTTTGCTATTTAATATTTAGTAATGTCTTATAATCCAGAGATTTACAGACTGAAAACCTGATTCAGTATTAATGTGGATATTAGTCTAAATGTTCTACAGCTTTCTTAGTCATTTCTGGTCTATAGCTTTGTTTGTTATTCTAGATACATGCAATATTTTGTCTCAGTTTCTTAGAAATAATTTTGACAACAAAAACAACAACCTTAACAACAACAACAATAATAATAATAATATATATATAATAATAATAATAATAATAATAATAATAATACACAATAAATTTAACAGGCTTTACCACACTTTATCACACTTTATCATATATACTAAATGTATAAGTAACACCACAATTAATTAATAACTAAATAATTTATCTTTATTTTGGATTTTAATGCTGCATGGTTATGTTTTCAATTAATCATTAATAATAATTATTGTGATTAATTTCATTATTCATTAACTAATAAGGTCTAAAGGTGTTAAGTAATTGGTTTATTGGTAAAATCACAATCATGCAGGTTAATTTTTAATGCAGTAAGACTAATAAAATCTCATGCAGTGTTACTTCTGAAATCAAGCTTGTTATGTGGGAGCTCATCCCCTTTTGCAGCAGAAACTCTACTCGTTTAGGAATGCCTTACGCTAAATGTTGGAACATTGCTATAAGGAGAAATTGATTGCACTCAGCCACATGAGTACTGATGTTGAAAGACTGAATTCTGGAGTTCTGGATCATAGCGTCATTCCAACTCACCCCCAAAAGATATGGGATATAGAGCTCTGTGCAGACTGACATAGTTCTACTGTTCCACCAGTCAATGCAGGGGGGCTTTGTGCTCCTCCAAGTGGCCAACAATGGAGGCATATGTCCTATTCTGTCTATTAGCAATGCTTTTCTCTGGAGATTACAAAGTAGCTGAATTTATTGGAAAGGAGGGGTGTCTGGATATTTTTGCACATATTGAATACTTTGTCCATATTATTGCAGGCCAGTGGGCAATTAGTTTTATATAGCTGATTTTTTGGAGGCTTGGTTTAACTATGTTAATATTGTAATAATTATATATTACACATTAGATGTAATGATTTTTACTGAGCCTCTCTTCATTGATAGGGTAATTTACGTGGACATAATCTATGTGCCTGGGTGTCTGCAGGGTCATAAAAGATGTCTTGTTCTGACCACTGTTTTTAGCAGGATACCTGCTACTCTGCTTTAGCAGTTTGGATATAATTTGTGCAGTTAATCTTCTCAGTCATTTAGCACTGCTCACATTCATACACCATTAAATATTTATCTTTAGACTTTGAGGCTCACCATTTGTACTGTACATGTGCACAGATCCAATAGGAAGGCACAAAATAATGATAGATGTGTCTTTAAAACCATAAAGTGTTGACATAGTGCCATTGGCTTTTAGTCCAGCTGCAGCTTCCATCTCTTCAGATGTGCATAACAGCTCTAGTTTCCTAGCTTTTTTCCGCTATGTTTTTTACATGTGATCTCATATTTTATTTGTGTTTGTGGGCTGTTTTATTTTGTTGTGCCTTGATAACATTATATGGTAAATACTATTATAGAAAAGATGGCAGTGTATTTATTAATGTCATCTACATCAAATATCCTCCCACTCAACCTGGAAACAAGGTCTAAGAGGAATTCCAAAGAACAGGCTCGTTCAGATTGCAGCTGAAGAAGAAATTCCCACACAAAAGAAAAATAAAGCTAATTATTGCCGACTATAGGAAGTATCAAGAGGGCAGACAGCCTTGTGGTATCACAGTATGTTTAACCTTTCCCCCTCATCAGCCCCACCACACACCACATGACTCTCAACTGCCCCCAAATTTCCTAACTGTTTCTCAAACCTCATTCTCCTGTCCACTCTTCCTGTCACTATCATTTTGGCTTCCGTGAGTCTTCTGTCCTCATCTGCCCAATAACATTCTTTCATCCTAACCTCACCATAGTGGTTCTTGGTCCTAGTCCCAGAGACCCCCATCCTGGCTTAAATGGGTATCAACTACTGCAGCTTCAGTCATTTGAAGCATTTGTGTTGGAGTAGTGAAGCACCTAAACCATATAAGACAGGGGGTCCCCAGGACTCATGAGTTAAGAACCACTGCTTTATCTCAGTAAATTAAAAATGATCTATTCAAAAACTCAACATGCATATATACATGTTTTATTTATAAAATTATTTTAATTTAAATATCCTTATCCTTAAATATCCTCTGAAAGGAATGCTCCTCTCTTAGATAAAATGTCAAACCATCTTCTACCTCATATATTATTGTATGGAGTGTAAAAATGTACAATCAAAATAAACAACACTGTTCAGTAGAGGATTAAGTAAATGTAGCTCATTTTGACAGTGTGGAGGTGATTGTTCCTCTATGTTTGACTAAAGACTGGTGTTTTACTTTGACTTAATTGTTGTTTTTCATGATCCAGTGAAATCCTGATGGAAAACAAATATTACAGAATTATTTCCCAGTTGAATATCCTGTTTCACTTAGAACGTAAACTATTTGGCTTTAAGGGTGATAAATGAGTTTTGGTGGTGAAGAGAAAGGTCTCTTGGCTTGAGTATTGTAAAGACCTAATGGAGGAGTAAACTCATTTACTAATGAGATAAACTGTTTTTATGAGGAAAATCTGTTTTCCCCTAGAAAAGAAGCACCTCAGAATACATGAACGCTGTTTGTGCTGTGCTGTTTGTCCTGTGCTGCAGTGTGCACAGTAATGACCAATGTCCATTTTTTCTCTACCACAGAGAACTCCTTCTCACTCTGGCTCTGGGCCAAGTCCTGTCACTGCTCATCTGCGGGATTGGTCTGACCAGCAAGTACTTGGCTACTGATTACCATGCCAACACTCCAGTGTTCCAGAGCTTTCTCAACTATATCCTGCTGTTCCTGGTTTACACCACAACCCTGGCAGTAAGGCAAGGTAAGGGAGAGTTGTCTGCTGTGTTGTAGTGTAGTCTGTAGTTGTGGACATACACACACCATATGGACAAAATTATTTGGGCACACTTTATAGTCGTGTTCCTATAATCAGTCCCATTGCCACAATCATATAAAATCAAGTTCATGTCTTACAGGTTTTTGTGAAAGAATGGGTTGTTCTAAAGAGATTACTGAATTCCAGCATTGTACTGTAATAGAATGCCACCTTTCTGTATCAGTATGTCCCTTCCCTGCTAAATATTCCACAATCAATTGTGATTGAAATTATTGATGAGTAGATGCCTTTAGGGACCACAGTCCACAAATAGTTACACAAAGGGTCACAAAGTGCTGAGGATATAGTGCATTTAAAGTTCCTCCTCTGGCTCCTCTGGATCTTTGTGGCATGGGTTTCCATAGCCAAGCAGCTACATGCAAGCCTGACTTCACAAACATGACCGGCAAGTGTCCAAAGGAGTGGTGTAAAAATGTGTTTTGTGGATTGACGAATCACAGTTAGAATCAGATCTTGTAGTCCGATGCATGCGTCTGGTTTTGGCAAATGCCAAGGGAATGTTACCTGCCTGACTTCCATTGGTACTAACTATGGATTTTGGCTGAGGAGGGATAATGCTAGAAGGTTGCTCCTCAGGGGTTGACCTAGACCCCTTAGTTTCAGTATTTAATGCTTTATAATATCACGGCATATTGGACAATTACATGCTTCTAACTTTGTGGAAACTATTTGAGGAAGGCCATTTTCTGTTCCAGCAGTACTGGCTGTGTCCCAGTGCACCGAGCACGGTCCTTAAGGGTAAATTTGAGTGAATTTGGTGTGAAAAAACTCAATTGTATTAAATACCTTTGGGATTATTTAGAATGGAGATTATGAGCCAGGCCCTCTCATCCAACATCAGTGTCTCACACTCTAAAACCTTCCAATAAGATTGGAAGCTGTTAGACCTATAAATTTAGAATACGAGCTGTGGGTGTAATGTGTAGGTGTTATTAGAAAAAGTTCCAATAAACTGTAAAATGTGCTATTTAGGGAAGGATAATGGAGACTAAACCTGGTACTTTATACCGAAGATTGTTAGAAAACAATCAGCCTTTTAAAAGTTTCAGCACTTTTAACACCCAAAGGTTATTTTTGTCTTAATGCCTGTGAGCCTGACCTCTAGTGCAGCACTTGTAGAGCTTTCAGAAAAAAAGTCACTGAGTTTCCATCCAGAAAGCTGTCAGTCATGCTGAGGAGGCTGCTTTCTGAACACCACTCTGGAGCAACAACAGATGAACACCTGACATCCAGCAGCTCCTATTTGATTTTAGTCTTTAGATTGTAGTAGCATTGCTGTTGTTTCGTGCACTTAAAGAATGGAAGGGATAAAAATCTGAAATTCAGAGCAATCATAACACACTAACACACACACTATGAAGGGAAAGATGTTATTGGTGGTTGAAGTGGGCTGTTACAGTGGAGTGAAGTGGTCCTTCATGAGTTGCAATGAGAAATGAGTTGCTTTTATCTTAATTACCTTCATTTCATGTGGCCATAAATGTCCACCAATCACCAAAGTTGTTGTTCTGATGGTTCCTGCAGTGTGTCAGACGCATTGAGACACAGACAGATTCTGTGCAGAGCAAAGACACAGTCAAGGACATGCAATTGTAAGGAAAATCCTTTCTTCAGACAGAGCGACCTTCATTATAATGTTCCTTAGAATTCATTGCAAAGGTGTTTTAGGACATATTACCAGAAAGATAATGGGGGTAACGCTGATGCAATTGATGTTATCAGTCATAATGTTTTATACAAGGTCAAGGTCAAGTCAAGGTCAAGGCTTTTTTATTGTCATTACAACTGATGCTGGTACATTTGCAATGAAATTACATTCACCTCGAAACCAGGTGCAACATGGAGCAACAATACAATACGACATAAAGTGCAAACACTACAATAAATACAATAAATACAGTAAACAAGAGACAGTTTAGCAGACAGGACAGGACAGTACAATGAAGTACAATGAAATGAAATGTTTTGTGGTGGGAATAAGGTGCATGATGCATAATGTGCATGATAACAGCAGTTACTGAGGTAGAAAGTTTATAGTTCTTAGTGAGCAGCAAATTTTGCTGATAAGGATAGGGATGATCCAGTCTCTGTGTGCCGGTGTGTGTGTGAAGAGTGCTGGGTGGATTTACAGTCAGTCTTTGTGTTGGGGCAGTCTTTGTGGTGTGAGGGTGGTGGGGGTTAAGTTTCAGTTCAGTTCAGTCCCTCTGTGTGAATGTGGAGTGTGAGGAGTGGTGGGGCTTCAGTTCCAGTTCAGTCCTGTGTGAATGTGGGTGTGAGGTGGTGGGGCTTCAGTTCCAGTTCAGTCCCTGTGTGAATGTGGGTGTGAGGAGTGGTGGGGGCTTCAGTTCAGTTCAGTCCCTGTGTGAATGTGGGTGTGAGGAGTGGTGGGGTTCAGTTCAGTTCAGTCCCTGTGTGAATGTGGGTGTGTGTGAGGAGTGGTGGGGGTTCAGTTCAGTTCAGTCCCGTGTGAATGTGGGTGTGAGGGAGTGGTGGGGGTGTGTGTGAGAGTGGTGGGGGGTTCAGTTCAGTTCGGTCCTGTGTGAATGTGGGTGTGAGGAGTGTTGGGGGTTCATTCAGTTCAGTCCTGTGTGAATGTGGGTGTGTGAGGTGGTGGGGTTCAGTTCATTTCAGTCCCTGTGTGAATGTGGGTGTGAGGTGGTGGGGGTTCGGTTCCAGTTCAGTCCCTGTGTGAATGTGGGTGTGTGAGGGTGGTGGGGGATTCAGTTCAGTCCACTGTGTGAATGTGGGTGTGGTGGTGGGGGGTTCAGTTCAGTTCAGTCCTGTGTGAATGTGGGTGTGAGGAGTGGTGGGCGTTCAGTTCCGGTTCAGTTCGGTCCTGCCAACTGTGAATGTGGGTGTGAGGTGGTGGGGGGGTGAGGTGGTGGGGTTCAGTTCAGTTCAGTCCCTGTGTGAATGTGGGTGTGAGGAGTGGTGGGGAGTTCAGTTCAGTTCAGTCCCTGTGTGAATGTGGGTGTGAGGAGTGGGTGGGGGTTCAGTTCAGTCCCTGTGTGAATGTGGGTGTGAGGTGGTGGGGGCTTCAGTTCAGTTCCGGTCCCTGTGTGAATGTGGGTGTGTGAGGAGTGGTGGGGGGTCCAGTTCAGTTCAGTCACGTGTGAATGTGGGTGTGAGGTGGTGGGGGGTGTGTGAGGTGGTGGGGGGTTCAGTTCAGTCCAGTCCCTGTGTGAATGTGGGTGTGAGGTGGTGGGGGGGTTCAATTCAGTTCAGTCCTGTGTGAATGTGGGTGTGAGGTGGTGCAGGGGGTTCAGTTCAGTTCAGTCTCTGTGTGAATGTGGGTGTGAGGAGTGGTGGGGGGTTCAGTTCATTTCAGTCCCTGTGTGAATGTGGGTGTGAGGTGGTGGGGGGTGTGAGGTGGTGGGGGTTCAGTAGTTCCAGTCCCGTGTGAATGTGGGTGTGAGGAGTGGTGGGGGGTTCAGTTCAGTCCCTGTGTGAATGTGGGTGTGAGGAGTGGTGCGGAGTTCAGTTCAGTCCCTGTGTGAATGTGGGTGTGAGGAGTGGTGGGGGGTTCAGTTCAGTTCAGTCCCTGTGTGAATGTGGGTGTGAGGAGTGGTGGGGGGTTCTGTTCTGTCCTGTGTGAATGTGGGTGTGAGGGTGGTGGGGGATTCAGTTCAGTCCTGTGAATGTGGGTGTGAGGTGGTGGGGGATTCAGTTCCAGTCCCTGTGTGAATGTGGGTGTGAGAGTGGTGGGGGGTTCAGTTCAGTCCCTGTGTGAATGTGGGTGTGAGGAGTGGTGGGATTCAGTTCAGTCCTGTGTGAATGTGGGTGTGAGGTGGTGGGCGTTCAGTTCAGTTCAGTTCAGTCCTGTATGAATGTGGGTGTGAGGTGGTGGGGGTTCAGTTCAGTTCAGTCCGTGTGAATGTGTAGGTGTGAGGTGAGTGGGGAGCTTCAGTTCCAGTTCAGTCCCTGTGAATGTGGGTGTGAGGAGTGGTGGGGGCTTCAGTTCAGTTCAGTCCTGTGTGAATGTGGGTGTGAGGTGGTGGGGGGTTCCGTTCAGTTTCCAGTCCATGTGAATGTGGAGTGTGAGGGGGGGGGGGGTGAGGAGTGGTGGGGGTTCAGTTCAGTTCAGTCCCTGTGTGAATGTGGGTGTGAGGAGTGGTGGGGGGTTCAGCTCTGTCTCCGTGCGTTGAGGAGTCTGACTGCCTGGTGGACAAAGCTGTTGCAGTCTGGTGGTGGAGGCTTGGATTCTCCAGTATCTTCTGCCAGACGCCATCAGAGTGAAGAGGCTGTGTGAGGGGTGGGTTGGGTCTTCCACAATGCTGGTGGCTTTGCGGATGTAGCGAGAGGTGTAGGTGTCACTGATGGAGGGGAGAGGGACTCCGATTATCTTTTCGGCTGTCCTCACTATCCGTTATAGGGTCTTGCGATCCGTGATGGTGCAGTTCCCAAACCAGACGGTAATGCAGGTGTTCAAGATGTTCTCTATAGTCCCTCTGTAGAACATGGTGAGGATGGATGGTGGAAGATGTGCTCTCCTCAGTCTCCGCAGGAAGTAGAGGCGCTGCTGGGCTTTCTTTGTTATGGAGCGGGTATTGAGGGACGAGGTGAGGTTCTCTGCTATGTGAACACTGAGGAACTTTGTGTTTCTCACGATTTCCACTGCAGAGCCGTTAATGTTCAGCGGGAGGTGATTACCTGGTGCTCTTCTGAAGTCAACAACCATCTCTTTGGTTTTGTCAACGTTTAGGGATAGGTTGTTGGTTCCCAGAGTGGCCGCTGCGACTGCTCGCACCGCCAACTTCCGCCAACTATATATCCAAATGTTTGTGGACACCCCCTTCTAATCAATGCATTTATCTACTGTATTTAGAGTCACACCCATTGCTGACAGAGATGTGCAAATGCCCACACATGCACAACTTGACTAATCGTTGTAGAGAAGTACTGCCAATAGAATAGGACTCTCTGGAGTAGATAAACATGAACCTATTGACACCAAGCCTAATACCTGGTGTGGGCTGGATAGGTATAAAGCCCCTCAGCATTGAACTGTTCAGCAGGGTGAACAGCTCTTAATGGTCCTCCATTAAATACATTTGGTATAAGTTGGAGAGTTGGGGATGAGGTGGGGTGGGGATCAACTAGCAACACTTTATCAGAAGTCAAGATGCATACATTTTAGTGGATTTGACAAAAATATTAAAATATTTTTAAAAATTAAAATAATTATCTTAAAAAAATAAATATTAAAATTGAATTACAAAAATGTGAATTTGTACATAAATGTTATCCTTTATTATTGGTATTTTTCACAACACCATAAGTGTTTTTATTGAACTCCAGAGGAGCAGGTTTGATGCTGATGCTGAATTGTTGCACTACAATATCTGTAATTTATTCACTGTATTGTATTAATAACCCCAGAAAAATAAAAGTTATATTTTACTGTGATATTGATCCTGGTAAATATAGCCCCAGTTTCTACAACTAATAAATGTGGTATCAGTATTTTCAGATATGTATCCCCATATGTATCATCACCAGCCCACAATGTATTGATTTTGTACTGTTTAAATGTTCCTCACTGTTGATCTAGATTGCACATACAAGGAATTTATCAGTGGTCACACAGCAGCTCACAGTGCCCAGTAACAAACGATAAACACTTCACAAGTGCACAGTAACACACAGCCACACTTGTATGTATAACACATATACACACTTCCACTTGAACACATATACACACTATGCCCACATCATATTTTATTCCAGAATGTAGCAGCATAGGGCGGCACGGTGGCGCAGTGGATAGCGCTGTTGCCTCACAGCACGAAGGACCTGGGTTCTATTTCCGGGTGGGGTGACCTGGGAAGTTTCTGTGTGGAGTTTGCATGTTCTCCCCGTGTTCGCGTGGGTTTCCTCCGGGTACTCCGGTTTCCCCCACAGTCCAAAGACATGCATGATAGGTGAATTGGTGTCTCTAAAGTGGCCCTTAGTGTGTGGATGTGTGTGTGCCCTACGATGGATTAGCGCCCTGTCTAGGGTTGTTTCCCGCCCTTGCGCTCAGAGTTGCCGGCTGGGCACCGGCTCACCCGTGACCCTATTCAGGAATAAGCGGTTTGGAAAATGAATGAATGAATGTAGCAGCATCATAGAAGAGATCATAGACATGTCTGTCAGCAACACAACACTTATGTACTGTAATCGTTTGAGTGGGATGACATGAGCGAAGGTGCTTTTTTGTAGTCTGGATGTTTTATCCTCATTAGTCTGAAGCCTTTGCCTGAGAGAAGGAACTGTCCCAAGTGACATCCAAGTTATGCATGCATTATTATTGAATATAAAAGATCTAAAATGACTAGTAAGTCCAAGATTTTGAACAATAGTATACACCAATCAGCCATAACATTATGACCACCTCCTCGTTTCTGCATTCACTGTCCATTTGATCAGTTCCTCTTACCATGCAGGAGCACTTTGTAGTTCTATAATTAGAGACTGTAGTCCATCTGTTTCTCTGCATACTTTGTTATCCTCCTTTCACCCTGATCTTCAATGGTCAGGACCCCTCAGGGCCACCACAGAGCAGGTATTATTTGGGAGGTGGTCATTCTCAGCACTGCAGTGACACTGACATGGTGGTGGTGTTTTAGAGTGTGTAGCACTGGTAGGAGTGGATCAGATACAGAAGTGCTGCTGGAGTGTCGCTTAGCCTTTCTAATAGAGTGGACAGTGAGTATATACACTCCAGCAGGACTGCTGTGTCTGATCAACTTGTACCAGCGCAAGACACACTAAGATGCCACCACCATGTCAGTGTTACTGCAGTGCTGAGAATGACCTGATCATTGAAGTTCAGGGTGAAAGGAGACTAAAAAAGTGTGCAGAGAAACAGATGGACCACAGTCTGCAATCATAGCACTACAAAGTGCTCGTGTAAGATAAGTTGAGCTGCAACTATTGTCTGAATTTATTTAATTCAAGAGGATCAATCTTTTCTTACCAGTCACTTGACACATTTTCAGCACATCAAAGACGTAAGAAAATCCAGATAAAATCTCACAAATAACGTATGATTAAATGTGTCTCGTTGGGTTTTTAAAAGATGTTATATAAATCACGTGTCTCTGATGCAGTTCCTGTAAAGCTCCCTTCCCTCTGGGTGAACATGAATAATCAGTTTCTTTGCCTGGCAGGTTCAGTTATGATGTACGTAAAATATCATGAAGATGATCATTTAGAGATGGCATACTGTTTTTGTGCGGCAAAATGGATTTCATAAGTGCACTAAAAACATTGTGCAGCCAAAGTAGGTTATGAAGATGCTTTGATATATTCAGTACTCAGTTAATTAGGAGTTAATGAATAATTCAGTTTTGAAGAAGACAATATATTGGCAGTAGACTTGATCCCAATGATTTTTCCTTTTTTTGAGAGAGAGAGAGAGAGAGAGAGAGAAAATACAATTCTGAGTGCTGGAATGACGAGCTGCTTTTCAAGCAGATGAAGTTTTGTGAGGTCAGACTGAGCCATCAGGATTTTACAACGTGGGAGGCGACTGTTAGACATGAGCAAACTCTGAGAACATTTGAGCTGGAGTTTAGGCTGCCAGATCCCCTTCTAATACATGGAGTTAGGAGTTAATGCGAAGAGCTGAGATTGTGGTGGGATGAAAAACTTCACCTTCATCTTCATCTTCACTGCTAAATTTGAGCAGCAGTGTTTAGACGCAGAGCTACATTCACATGCTTGCATGCCGTCATCTGATGCAAATCTACTAAGAGGCACATCTTCAATTCCATCATGTAAACTCAGCATGAGTGCAGAAATTGCTGCCACTCAGTACTTTTCAAGAACTAAGGCTGCATTTTTGATGGTTGCAAACCTTTTATCCACATATAAAGCTCTGTGGAGCAGATATGCATTTCTAAGCCTCCACCTACTGGTTATTTTAATGGGTTATTCTCTGAACCTATTGTGTTTGTTCTGCCTCAGAGGCAGTGCTGCCCTCAGAACTCTTTTGAGTAGTGATTCTGCACACAAGTGGGATTTGATGGTGTGCATCTTGTATGATATTAGTCAAAATCTGATACCAAAACCTTTTCATGCAAGTTTGTTTTGTGTTGTTCCTCTTTTCTCCTTGTGTTTACCACTATTTTAGATGCTTGACCTTCTGTAATATTAATTAGACTTAACCATGGTTTTGTAGCCTGTGAAGCTTCAGAGCACACTCATTATTTTAAAGCAGGCAAGCCTTCAAGGCCGCGTGTCCGAATGGATGCTGCCAAATTGCTTTCCGTGCCTTTTGTTTTTTCCCACTGTCAGAGGAATGCTGTTTGGTGCTTCAGTAAGCACAGCCACACGCTACAAAAGCTGGGCAGCATGCATGTCCACCCCATCCCACCCCACCCCTGCAGCACAAGTAGCTGACCGCCCACTGTCCCGGCTCTGGAGCCAGGGCCTCAGCGCGAGTCTCCTAATGCATTTGGATCAGGCAGTACAACATTGACTGGAGCCCGACACACTGAGACTCTTACAGTGAATACAGTCTCCTCACTTCTCCACCCAACCCCCTCCCCTCCACGCCTCACAGGCCTGGGTGACCCTTCGCCCCGTCTGAAATTCGATTTAAACTGTGAGGCTGCAGAATTGGGGTCAACAGAAAAGAGGAAGAACTCGAGAAGGGCATGCTGGCTCTACTCCAAGACACGCTCCCTCACAAGTGCATCACTTATCGCCGGAAGAGACAGGATGTGAGTGCTCATTTTAATGTGGCGGCCAGTTATTAATTACACTGGGATAATGGTTATGGCTCATAGGAAACTTTCAGGCGAAAGGCATTCTGTCTCGTCTGCTGTTATTAAAGCTGACTTACATTACAGCAATTAAGAAGCACTGTGCTCCACTGATCAGAGGAGAAGTTAGATCCACAATGTACAGCTTTAATTAAAGCTATGAAAGCTTTTTGTCACTTGACAAGTGCAGGAAAGCAGGAAAGTCTTAGGTAAGAAATGTACTATCTTATTCTTTATCGCAGAAATGTATGTCCTTTATTGCATTGGACTTATTCCAAAAACATCTCTAATGCACATTGTTTGGAGCCGGGCTGTCCAGTATAGCACAAAACAGTGTGTCATGTCATATGGAGTTAAAAAGAATTTAGGAATAATTTTATTGCCATCATATTACTGCCTATAAGCCATTTCCTTCCCTTTGATCATAGTCCTTGTTCTATTAAAAAAAGCTTTAGAGTGCTCCAGTGTAGCATGTTAGATATTGCTATACTAGGGAAGAGTAGGGCAAAGACTTGGGTCATGGGACACATTTGGGTTTACTGTTTCATGTTACAGATAAAAATATATTCTTTGTTTCCAAAACCAAACATTTGTACAATTCAGCCAATAGCAACAAGAGTGAAATAAAAATACTCCAGCCCCAGAAATTGATTTTGAACACTTTTGGAGATAGTCATTACAGTCGTGACTGTGAGTCATATCCTCCACTCCCCCTTTGCCTTCCTTTGTGTTTTTCTGAGCTGAGAACTCATTGATACTTGATGACAGTCATGAGTTAACTAGGCCACAGCTTCCTCTTTTCTATGACATGAACATCATGTCTATTGGTTACTCTGTTCCTGAGTTATGAATGTTAGAATACCAGCACATTGCTACCTGCAAAATGAGGATATCAGGGGAATGGGTTGGTCCCATGGATCGTCCTAATTACACGATACCTGATACAGCTAATTTTGTTAATATTGGGACCTAAAATCAGATCTGTGCATCCCACCCCAATTAAAATTTAGGAATTTTTTTCTGTCTGTGAATTTGCTGTTTAGGAATTCACTGATGACATTGCTGTAAAAAATACTGGAGGGTGAACAAAAACACGCTGACCAGATTAACACAAAAAACGGTTAACATTTTACCACATGTTCATTTTTGCACTGCTCTTCTTCACTTTATACTTCTCTCACTGTGATTTTTTACATTCTATAAAATGGGTCTGTGTGTCAGATTGACTATCAATTCTCACTCTTAAACAGGACAAAGGTTTGGATTACTTTTGTAAAGCCCAGAAGCTCTCAGAGCATCAGGATCCCATAGACTGGGAGAGCAGCAGTTCACCAGTATACTCCTGGCTAACACGACAATGTGGGTGAAAATCGCCATCCTAGTCCAGTCTTGTCTGCACAATGAATGAACTGCTTAGTTACTTGTTTGGGCTGCTTGTATGTAATTAGATAAACATTGTTCAGGTAAGAGTACAGTGGTGTTATACCAGATCAATTGTATCAAGAAACATCCAGCAGATGGTCTTGATTATATTTAACTCATCGATTCTTTCATTTACTGTAATCAGACTGAGTAACAATGTACTGATAATCAGACTGATTATCTGTGTACTGTAATCCATTTGATAGCAATGTACTGTAATCAGACTTTGATTATCTGTTAATACTAATAATCCGACTGAGTAACAATGTACTGTAATCAGACTGAGTATCTGTGTACTGTAATCAAGCTGAGTAACAATGTACTGTAATGAGACTGAGTAACAATGTACTGTAATCAGACTGAGTATCTGTGTACTGTAATCAGGCTGAGTAACAATGTACTGTAATCAGACTGAGTAAGTGCATGCTGTAATCAGACTGAGTGTGTGCTGTAATCAGACTGAGTATCTGTGTACTGTAATCCGACTGAGTAACAATGTACTGTAATCAGACTGAGTATCTGTGTACTGTAATCTGACTGAGTAACAATGTACTGTAATCAGACTGAGTATCTGTGTACTGTAATCAGACTGTGTAACAATGTACTGTAATCAAACTGAGTATCTGTGTACTGTAATCAGGCTGAGTAACAATGTACTGTAATCAGACTGAGTATCTGTGTACTGTAATCAGACTGTGTAACAATGTACTGTTACCAGACTAGTATCTGTGCACTGTAATCAGACCAAGTAACTCTACTGTAATCAGACTAATTTATCTATTGCACAGCCAATCCAGACCAAGTAACACGTACTGTAATCCAGACTGTTTACTTTAATCCGCCTGGAAATGCTTGCACTGTAATCTGACTGAATAACTGTGTACTGTTCATCAGACTAATCAGACTAACTATGTACAGTACTGTAATCAGACTATCTGTACTGTAATCAGACTATGTACAGTACTGTAATCAGACTAACTGTACTGTAATCAGACTAACTGTACTGTAATCAGACTATGTACAGTACTGTAATCAGACTATCTGTACTGTAAACAGACTATGTACAGTACTGTAATCAGACTAACTGTACTGTAAACAGACTATGTACAGTACTGTAATCAGACTAACTGTACTGTAATCAGACTATATGCAGTACTGTAATCCAGATTAGTAGCTGCAAAAAAATAAATATTTTTAATACTACGGCTGTAATGAGTGCTTATTACTAATAATATGTCATTTTGTTAAAATGAATTAAATGACAAGTAAAGTTGGTTTGTCAGTAATGCAAGTGTGTTTCTCTTTTTAAAGATCCAACAAGACACACTATTGCTTTCCATGTTGGTGGAGAAGTCCTCTATGTCCTGTTAATCTAAGTTTAGCATGACAGACATGGGGTGGTGTCTCCTGTTGCCATCTGCTCCTAAGCAGTGCAAGGGATGGCAAGTAGGGCAGAAGCAGCTATTTTCCAGTAGAACAATGACTGACCAGCATATGGTTCTCTCCCCTATTGTTTGAGGAATCAAAACCAAATGGAGTGTGGTGCCAGCGCTCTGCTTCCCAATCTGTCAGCGCCGTGCCGCGGCCTGCCAAGTGCAGCCTGTCCAACAGAAACAAGCGAATGGCGTTAACTGCTAAAATCACAGAGAAGCTAAAAACAGTTGCAGCAAGAAAATGTGTGGACAAATGGTGTGAGCATTGCGCAGGAGTTGTTAGTGGCTTTCGGAAACTCGCTGCAGCACCAGATGCTTTGAATTCTGTATCATTCCTCCTAACTGGCAGCGATAGTGCAAAACATACTGGATCCTCCTAATGCAAAGAGGAGCCTGTTATACAACAACTCTTCGTCAAAACACAAGTAACTGTTAGAGGTTCTTCACTGTCCTCTATGAAATGGGAGACCAGCCAGTCATCTTCTTTTATTCTGGCTGACATCTCTAGTTTGGTTTAATATCTGAAATATTTCAAATTGGTGTCTGTGTGTTTGGGTTGGCTTGGGCTACAGTTTCCCCCTGAAAAATGGTCAAGTAGTGCTCTCTTTTATTAGTGCTCACTTTCATCATTTCTATACCAGCCATTCTATACCGGGGTTCTCTGTGGCAGAGGTTTTCAAATCTTTTCACATGTACTAGGACAGGAGTCAGCAACCCAAATTTTAAAAAGAGACAGTTTGTTCTATTTTAACCAAAGTCAAGTCAAATTTTATGTCCATTTTATTGCTGTCAGGTTTTGCTAATTGCACAACAACTTACAGGGTATAAGGTTGGAGAATAAACAGTTCCACATTAATTCCAGCATTCAGAACCAGTTATGGTTTACTGTTACATTAAAGGTGCACGAAATGCAATAAGATTCCTTTTTTCTGAGGAGGAGAGACTTCCAGACCCAAATATACTCAGCTGAAGCCAAATTACCATTCAAACACACATAGAATCTAATAAAACCTTTTGAATAGTTTTGTAGTTTTCAACTAAGTAATGCACAAAAAATGTGATTCTGTGCAGATCTCCACATCAAGGTATAACCAGCAAGCTGACAGGCATTTTGTTGAAGAGCGGGACTTTATCTGTAAGAGGCAAGCTGATTGGTTCTTGTTTTGTTGATAGGTGTGGAAGCTCTATTTTACTGCAGAGAATGGTTATTTGATTTTTATTTCTGTTGTGGAGCCTTAAGAGGGCAGTATAAGTATATAACAAAGTATAATGAAGTATATAACATTTTGCCAACCCCTATACTAGGAATCTAGAAATCACTTGTACAGGTCCCGCTAATCCTGAGATCCAATACATATTTAATCAAGTGAAATAAAACAAAAACCCATCTAGAAACTTTTGGTTAGAACGTTGAATAAAATTTTATGTGAATGTTCTGAACTTTACAATTTCGGTTCTTAAAATATCCATTCTGTCTTTCGTTCATGCTTTCTGTTCCTAGAGTGCTATTATTTACCTTGATTACATTCATTTGTTTATTCTCACAATCGAATATGGATTTCTCACATTTGTTAGACATTTTCCAAAAAGTAATGCAAATAATGTATTTCATTTATTGCACATTTAGTTTTGAGAAAGTTGCTTCAGATTAGGGTTTCAGCCTCCTCATTGCAATGTGCTATAGTCCCATCGTAGGATGTGCAATGCCAAATAAGGCAAACTAAACCATACACGTCGTTGTTACGAGTCACTTGATACAAAGGGAACATTTGCAATCAATTTCCAAGACAGACCTACCAGAGGAAAATTTAATCTGCCCAGTATCATTTATTTTACTCCAATCTTGAATACACAGTACACTGTGTATTCCCCCTCCCCCATGCATGGGCAGACAAGTTTTGGTGCCAAGTTTTCAGCTGTCTTTGTTGTAATCAGGCCTTTGTAAATGAACTAGACATTCATTGCATGAGTGACGTGATTATAAAGTAACAGTTATCTAATTTCATAAGACCCATATGGGCCTGTTGGGCCTGTTGTCTCCATGGCCAGAAATGTTGTTATTGGTGGGGAATAACAGGGTTTTGCTGCTCTGTGTATGTGTAGTCATTGTGTCATACTCTTAAACAGTGAGCTCAACTGTGCTTCCTCCAGATCTCCATGTCTGTGCAGGAAAATGGGAGGGATTTCAAAGAGCTAATAGAAACAGATGGTGCTGCCTCAACATCACCTGAACTTCCTCACTTCTCAATTCACTCCATCACTTCATAGGCAGATGTGGCAGGTTAGCAGATCAGCTCATTTTTATTGGTTCTCCATCATAAAAGAAGGATGCCTTTAAAACATATTCAGATTCAGGAAAATATATATAGTATAAACCCAAACAGACAGAGAGAGAGAGAGAGAGAGAGAGAGAGAGAGAGAGAGAGAGAGAGAGAGAGAAGAGAGAGAGAGAAAGAGAGAGAGAGAGAGAAGAGAGAGAGAGAGAGAGAGGAGAGAGAGAGAAAGAGAGAGAGAGAGAGAGAGAGAGAGAGAGAGAGAGAGAGAGAGAGAGAGTTGTTGGAGTGTTGGACGTCACCTTCCCTCGTTTAACACAGACTTGGTTATATCTTTATGTAAATCTCATGTAAATCAAAAGAATGAAATGCTTGGGTCCTTATAGACTATATTAAATTCAAAGGCATCTATGGTTGATCTTTCGTACAGAAAACTATTGGGTGCTGTTTTTCAAGAAGACAACACCAGCAGGGTCCAATTCACACAAGTTGCTGATCTTACCGTGTCTTTCTTAGATATAACAACTGGTCAGTAAAAATGTAAAACGAGCCATAAGAATGACATCGGGTTATATTCGTCCCATGCAGATCAAGATGTGAGGAAATATTCCAACATATCCTCTGGAAAAGGAGTGTTTAACAATACGGACATGGTGAGGAGGCATTTCGTTTCATTCTGCATGTGGAGGACAAAATGGCCATGCTGAAAACGGCAGCGCTCAAAACAGCCACATGCATTTTGTGGCTGTGTGCGAGGGTGCGCACAGACTGGTTCAGATCACACTGAGTGACATTTTTATCACCATAAATGGGTTAAACAACTGGTTATCACCCTCTAATACTTTATAACTGATCAAGCCACGATGTATTCATGTGTTGTGGAAGAGGTGGCAGTGCACATTGAGCCGCCACTCCCATCTCAGTCATTTATACAGAGAGGACAAAAACAATCCAAGGTGCTGCATCACTGCATAATAAAGATCTTATATGCCTTTACATTTCAAGGTAAAATAAGGAAATAATATGAATTTGCGACATAATTACCAGAGTGTTTGGAGTGTGGTTGTCTGCAAGCACTCTCATTACCAGTTAAACATCTATGTATAATATTGAAAACTTTTAAGTGGTACATCTCTTCTGCGGTGGATGTTCATCCAGTCAATGTTCTTCTTCCGCCCTGGCATTGCTCCTGGTATTTGTTTACTTTGGCCAAGATTTGTTTTCTGTGGTATGTGGAACGTCTTGAAAGAGACTGCAACCATTAATCACTTAGATATAGCTAATATTTCTTATTAAATCCAGGATTAGATCCAACCATGTCTACTCGCGGGATCTCTATGGCAATGGTAGACCATTTTAAGCAGTTTTTGCACTACATTACTCATTAGTCAGTTCTGTTTGCGATGCCATCTATTTGTCAAATGAGTACAAAAATTTGTTACTTTGCGACTCCTTAATAACAGTCGTCTGAAATGAGTGAATTTTTGTGTTTGGAGAGTAAAACAGCAGAGACACTGAAGATGTGTGATGCAATGGACTAGTAATAGCGTGTGGTATTTTCAGCACATGCAGTGCCATATTGAGTAGAAGTACAAGCTGCCATGTGATGCAGTTCACGTGCCAGGTTGGGAGAGCAAGTGTGATCTTGCTCAGGAGTGATTCCATTAGACTTTTGGCAGTCATCTGCCTCCTGGCGAATTGATTCCAATTGGGGAAATTTTGAAAGCTTTTTTTTTTGTCTCCCGACTGTGTTTGTATGAGAGAGAGAGAGAGAGAGAGAGAGAGAGAGAGAGAGAGAGAGAGAGAGAGAGAGACGCTGTGGTGTGTTTTGTGCCTCTCTGATTCGGTGGTGGTTCAGTAAACCTGTTCTGAGCCACTGCTCTTCATTATCTCCTGAGATGTTTTGTGTCAGCAGCTGCAGATGCGTGGGAATGGCAATCCTGTTGTCCTTCGCATTGCTTCCAAAGTGCTGTAAGACCTGTCAATAGCTTTCTAAGCAATGTAGGAACTTACTGTTGGTAACTTTCTGTGTATATACACAGTACCAAAAGTATTCAACCCCATTGTTGTTTTGTGCTGTGTGCAGTTTTATTTTAGAAGACTGGCATCTTGTTTTGTTTTTGTTTTTGTAAGAAAAAAAAAAAAAAAAGTTTCAATATATGTGTAAATATTCAAACCCTAAAGCGGAAAAATACAACAAATGACTGACATTCCAGCAAGACAAAACAGGAGACCACACTGTACTATAATTCCAAGGTTTTCAAAACTGGGTTCCAGGAACTGAACAGGTATATAATGTATGTACACGTAAACATAAACATACACCCACTGTGTTTGCACACAGGGAGGTTTACTATATTTTTCTGTTCCATGTTTTTGCAATAACTTCTGGCATTTTTAAAAACTGAAACAGACTCACTGTTGAGATAAATGGTTTTAAATGCTTGTGCACAACTTAATAATGTAGGATATTTTCATTCATCAGAAAATCATAGCAGTGCCAATAATATTGACCCATGTACTTTTGTAAAATAAAGAATTTGTAAGGATTTTTAGATCAAACAAGGTGTTTCAAGATGCTTCATTAAACAGATACTAGATGTATATATTGAGCGAGACTGCAGATGTTTCAATGTGTACAGCTTCCTTTCAGACAGGCAATTAATAACACCGTGTCCACTTTATGTTCATACCTTTTTACAAGCAGATATCTTCAGCAGTTCTTGATTTAGGTTGTGGTTACATCACCTGCCCACTGACACCTTCTCATTGCAGTATTGACTGAATGTGATGAGCTGTCAGCAGCTACTAAAAGATATTGTAGATGGTGTTCCTGCGTATGATTTTTGTATTATTCATCATAGAAATAATTACGCTGCGCAGAGCTGTGTGTTTTTACCGCACTCCAGAGTGTTTTAAAATAAGACTGAATGTGCTTTGAGCAACCCAGGCTTTGGAAAATCAGTAGCATTGGTGTTGTGGGAGGCTTGTGAACATGTCTAATGGTCTCTTGGAAAGGCCTGAATCCCCCTGAGTGTCTGTGCTATCCCTGCATGGCCTGCTGTAATTGCTGCAGAAGAAGAGTGTGTGTAGCCGGGATAATCGTCTTATTATTTATTAATCTGACTGATGCTTTTATCTAGAGTGTTTCATTCTCTCTTGAGTGTGGCTGCTTAATTTTGACTGATGCCACCTAGGTGAGCATGGCAGGGCTTTGGCTGATTTTAGCTCTTGACAGTAGAATCATGCATGAGGTAGTCCACATGGGCAGTTCTACAACAGCTTGAGAAGCTTATTTTAGTTGTACTAGACTTGTAGCGATAACTAGATTTTGGAATTGCATTAATGTTTTTTGCCGTTGATCATTTGTTTTTGGAAAAGTATAGAACATGAATTCAATTAGAACTAGATTTTTTTTTTACCTCCAGGGCTCGACTTGAGGACGTGGTGGTGGCATGCTGTGTGTATGATGGAACAGACACAATAGAGTGTTTTAACTCCTGCAGTATAGAGTGTTTTAATGTCACTGCAGTACTGAGAATGACCCATCACCCACATAAAATCTGCTCTGTAGTGGTCTTGTGGGGTCCTGATCGCTGAAGACCAGGGTGAAAGGAGACTAACAAAGTATGTAGGGAAACATATAGAAACAGAGAAACTAGAGATTTCAGAGTTCCTGCTGAAATTGCGAGTGGGATTGTAGCTCAGCACACAACGGAAAACCCACACTGTTCAGGGGGTTTTCCTACCATGCCCCCAATAATTCCACATAAGCTCAACCTGGGTCCTGGAGGCACCCCTGCCCTGCACCCTTTTCTGAATCGACTTGTTAATGAGCTGATTACTTGAATCAGGTCAGGGGTGCTTCCAAGACCAGCATTGAAAAAGCCTGCTATATAGTAACATGACAAATTTCTAAGACTTTTAGAGCTCAAACAGTTCTTCACATACAATGAAAACATCTTGTAGATTGATCTCAGCACTGAAAATGCTTTCAATATTGTCAAAGTTAAGGCTAAGAGTGTGCCTCTGCAACACAAAAGTCCCTCGAAATAAGAGCATCTGTCAAACGTCAAATTTAAATGTAAACAAAGTATAATTGGCTACTGTACAAATGTATTCCCTCATTAACAAATGAGTCTTCAGCTGTTTTTATTCTGATGTACACAAGTGTGAGACAGTCCTACACATGTCTCCTGAAAACATGCATTTCTCTTTTGTGAAACAGAATGTGTTGGGCCAGACAGAGCTAGCCCACAGCCCCAGTATGTCCATTCAGATTTCCCAGCTTAAGGTCAGCTTTGTTAGTGCAGCTCTTTTAGTTTACAGTGATAATCTTGGGCTGGCATATCACAGATCCAGCCAACCCTAATGAGAGTTTTGAATGTGAACAACGCTGATTTCTTAGAACACTGTCGTTCATTTCAGCCAGTATGATCTAGCTTCAGACTTCAGACTTCACACGTCTACAGACTGAGCTGATCAACAGATGGACGCTGTATGATAAAGAGTGTTCATCAGTAACAGCCTAGACAGACAGTCTGATCAATGCTTGCTTGCCATGCAAGTAAACACAGCTCTAGTCTGGTACAGGGAAGCAAACATTAGGCTTCTAATGCTGTTCTTGTCTAAATACATCACTCTGATGCTATCTCTGTGTCACAGTTTCATCCATACACTGATTTAGGTTTAATCACAAAACTAATTTGATATTTAAAAAAAAAACTACTAAATAAAATTGGGGTTTAAATGAAACCTTTCATGCATGAATTTTGACAACATAACAGGCTGAGTTTTTTTTTATACACAAATGAAGTAAAATGAAAATTTTAATGTAGTACAACACATATGCTAAATATAATGCTTTAACTTGTATTTTTCTGACCATGCAATGAAATATGTTGGCAAAGTAACACTTCACCACTTTCTGTTAGGATAAAACAGGTTAGTAAGTTAATAATTTAGTGTACTAACCTGCCAAACCCACACTATTAAGGTTAGTATATAGTCTTTACCTGATAGTATCAGTGTACTAACCTGTCAAAACACATTTAGAGCCATTTCCATGCTCCCAAGACACCTGATTCAAGGAATCAATTGATTAACAAGCCCTTTCAGAGTTACAGGGTGTGTGTTAAAGCAGGGAATTTCCCCAAAGTGTGCAGGGCAGGGGTGAGCATAGAAGGTTTGAGGTTTTGCACAATTTGTCAGCACAGGTACAGTAATTTTATTACCTTCATTAATTTGTGTTGCACTGCAAGCAATTTCAGCCTAGATTTCTTACATAATCAGATCCTTATTCTCAAGATTTGATCTTTAATTTTCCATTTGGCCCAATATTAAGACTATGTGAGATCTGGTGAGGAGTATCATTACTAATTCACACTCATTAAAGTTTAACTCAGTATTTACAACCTTTTAGCTCTAGCTTTAGCTTTTAGACCAGTTTTTATGCTGTTATCAAAAGTCTGCAGCCCTTAAAGCCCTTTATCAAGGTTTCAGTGAGAGTGCTTCTACCTGGCAAGAAAGATGAACAACACAGAGAGAAAATGCATTTACAAATGATAAATGCTCTTTAAAGTTCAGGTAGGCAGGATTGTAGGATTCTCTTTAAAGTGCCCTTGGCACAGACCAGTGTAAGGTCCTAATGTTCAGATAGTGAAGGATGACCATGTGTCTCAAACTGAAGCAACTGGACTGATGAAGAAACTCCTCATCATTACTCCACACACTCAGACTTGAATGCTGCTGGTGCTATGTCATTAGTGGGGATAAAATGGGCTGGTCGTTTTATCTGTATTTATTTATTTTTTTCTGCCTATGACCTTTTTGTCTCGTACTTCATCCACTCATTGGAAGAATTTGTGCTTATTAAGACTGATTTACAGTATGTAAATGAATAGGCTGAAGTCACAGCACATAATGTTACATACTTATATCTGTATGCATCTGTGCTTTTGTAGATTTTCAGACTTTATACTGAATCAGGCAGAAGATTATTAATGAAGTAAATGTAAATATCCTGAAACAACAGGTTTGGCAGTGGATCTGATGGGGAAAATGATCAGAAAAGCTCAGGTGATGATATAGATATAGTCAAACCTCTTTGCAATTACAGATTCTCCATTAAATAAGTCCAGCTCCAATAGAGCTAATCAGTAATATGTGCTGCATGTAATCTAACTCTAAAACATTCTGCCTCAAGACAAATCATCTACTGTTATATAGAGGTATATCAGGCACTTAAAGAAAAGTGTTTATAATATTGGTGTGTATTCTAGTAGTGTGTGTGTGTGTGTGTGTGTGTGTGTGTGTGTTTGTATAGAGTCAGATCTGCTGGGCTGGCTTTATTAGTGCTCTGTCACTGGGACAGATTCCTATTCTCTCTCCAGTATCTGCTAGAAAAGCAATTTCCTGTCGCTACTTTACTAGTTAGATGGAAATGTTCTTTAGATGTATCCTGTACTAAACTGTGTTTAGATGTTACAGGATGAAACTTATGGCTAGACTTTGAACTGATAATGAGTCTTTTCAGATATAATGTTTCAGTATGAATAGTTTCAAAAGTTGCTTTTATGGAACTGTAATTAGTTATAAATTCACCCAGTGCTTTTTTTTCCCCACTTGTATTTGTTAGAAAGGTGCTTCAGTGTTCTGACAGCAGGAGTTCGGCCCCTGCAGACTACTCAGATTAGCTAGCCAGTCAGTGTTTTAATAGGAAAAGAATGATTAAAGAAACCTCTGTATTTAGTATATAAAACATTCAAATGTTTTGAGGACCAAAAAGCAGAATGTTAAACGAATATTTCAATGCTTAATCATTCCACTTTCCATTGCACTTTCTCGCTTTCAGCTCATAAAGTTTCTCTTTTCAAGGTTTGGCCCTGCTCTGATGGGTGGGAGGAATCTAGTCATAACATATAGCTGCTACTTTACTTCCCTTTATCCCAGATATCACTGCTGGTAGCATGTCTTTTACAATATACCACTGTTATTGTAGCATTTAAAGAGATCAGACACTTAGTCCTAAAAATCCTGAAGAGATGCACTACTTGTTTCTGCTGATTTATCTCTGCAAAACAAGTTGCCTCTCCCATGATGGTATGATATTGAAATAGGACAAAACGGCTCTATTTCTCATTTCAGTGGCCGGCCTCTGTATTAGTATAAGAAAAGCCAGAAGAGCAGCTGTACCTCAGGTGACTGCGAATGTCTGTGCAGGACGTGATCGGACTGTTAGCAAGAACAGTCCATCCACAGCTACATAAAGAAGGATATTATGGCAGGGCTGCAGTGAATAGACCTCCTCATCACAAAGAGAAATGATCATCTGAGAGGTCAGTTGTGTAGAAACCACAGACTCTTTAGCTTTAGAAGGAAGTTGAAAAACAAAGTCATCTATATAGATGAGTCATCTTTTTACCATGTTCTCCCCAGTGGATGCATGCATGTGTGCTGAACATTAGGAGCCCTGATTGGTTGAAGAGTAAGAAAATAAGACGTTGTGACCTTGTTTCTACACTCACTGTCCAATTCATCAGCTCCTCTTACCATACAGGAGCAATTTGTGGATCCATAAGAGACACCCCACAGGACCACCACAGAGCAGGTATTATGTTGGTGGTGGTCATTTTCAACACTGCAGTGACACAGACATGGTGGAGGTGTGTTAGTGTGTATTGCTCTGGTAAGAGTAGATCAGACACAGCAGTGCTACTGGAGTGTTTAAACCCCTCAATGTCACTGCTGCACTGAGAACAGTCCACCAACCAAACGTTTCCAGTTAATAGTGTTCTGTGGCCAGAATCCTGTGACCACTGATGAAGTTCTAGAGGATGAGCATCACAAACTGTGCAGAAACAGAGGAGCTACTGTCCCTGACTTTACATCTACAAGGTGGAACAACTAGGGAGGGATGTCTGAGTGGACAGAGTTTATCCACATATATTAGCACAAGACACACTAACACATCGCCACAATGTGAGTGTTGTTGCAGTGCTGAGAATGACCCACCACCCATATAATACCTGCTCTGTGGTGGTTCTGTAAATTCTTGACAGTATGCAGTGTCATGCAAGGCTGAAAGACTGTCACCTGCACTCTTATAATGAGATAATTCAACATTATTCATATTTGTAACCATAATTCATTACTTTAGCTCATCTATGTATTTATTTATGGTATTTCTCTGGTCACCTTCCTCTACAAGTGACCACTGTTTTGCGGTTCCCTCAGTGAAAAGTTCCCACCATGAAGAAGAGAGCTCAGTGAACTTTTATTGACTGTAGAAGTAGTAGTACTAGTGTGTGTGTCTGTGTGTGTGCGTGTGTGTGGGGGTGTCTGTGTGAACAATGAACATTTGCAGTTCCTGTTGACTGGAGATAGACCAATGTTTACTTTGATTTTTCAGCCAGTGGTCAGTGCATGTTTGCAGTGAGGATGATTTTTTGACACATTTGCTAAGTCATAGCAACAGTGCACTTCAGCACACAGTGGATGATAGATCATAGCATGATTCTGCATTTTATCATGAAACGCACAGATTTGAATCTTAATATGAAAAGTGAGTCTGCAGTAGGGGTAGGATACCACAGTTTTACAGTATCACATTGTTTTTTCACTTCTTCTTCTTCTTCTTCTTCTTCTTCTATTATTATTATTTTATGATTATTATTATTATTATTGATCATCATCATCATCATATTTACAATAGCAATAACCCATAAAGAATTTAAACAGATTTTTTTAGTGAATCAAACACTTGACTATAATTGAAGCATGTAAAATCTCTCCCTTTTGATGAATGAATGAATAATTGAATTAATTAATAAGAAAGTTGGGGAAAGATTTTTGAAGCCCCTTTGAACTAAAGAATTTTGTTATTTTCATTATGGAACAATAAATTGATTGATTTACTGGTATTCAATGAATATATGCAGTTTGATAGCCATTTTAATACCATGATAAACCTAAATGTATAGGTTTATCTATACTGTACTGCTGCAAGCCTAGTCTGCAGTAGCTATCATTTCTCATGAGGGTGAGTTTTGGTGGGTGGACCTTTCTTGGCAGGTTTGTTGTGATACCATGTTCTTTCCTTTTCACGAAAATGGATTTGATGGTGCTCCAGGGGATGATCAGTGATTTTGATATTTTTTATAACCCAACCCTGACCTGTACTTCTCAAAAGCTTTGTCCCTGACTTGTTTGGAGATCTCCTTGGTCTTCATGGTGCTGTTTGGATGCCCTTCTGTGGCCTTTCGGAAAAGGTGTGTATTTAGTGACAGATCATGTGACACTTACTGTATAGTACGCACAGGTGGACACAGGTGAACACTTTCACAAGGCACTGTAAATACATTGATTAACAAAGACACTTTTCTCACAGCACATATTAAAGCATTTTAATTGGTTAGAGGTTGTGCAGTAAGTGTTGTGGTCATTAATATGTTTTATATCTTCAGCACCTAACCTTCTAACCACCCCAGAACAGACCATGTTATACAGAGGATGCAGTGCTGTGTACCGTGTGGGAATCAAGACAACCACTAAGACTGGAGTCGAAGAATCCGGCATGTATTTTTGATCATGGGTAAAGAGTGTCATCCTGCACTCAGCATGAGAGGGAGGGGAACTGAAGCTCCTCTCATGTGTCTGAAATACCTGAAAGGCAAAAAAAGCTAATTACATTTCAACTCACCTCTACATGTGGCTGTATGCAGGCTGTGCTGGACGGAAGGCCTGTGCAGATGTCTTTGTAGTGTCCAATTACTGTTCTGCTACAGATGGGCTGTGGGCCTCTCGCCACTTTCTTTCATACTGAAGAGATTTTTGCCAATTATAATAGAGGAGAAAAATGTATGCATTTAGTTCATGCCAGAATCTCTTTTGCTGTATCAAGTGATTAGTGTGAACTAAGTGAAAGCAAATATAAGACCACGTTCTCCTCTCTCCAGAGATCGTTCAGCTGCTCATGGAGAGATCTTCGCCTTTGTTTGTTTACTAGTTCGTGGTGTTAATTTGATATTCACTCTGACCATGGAGTTTTAATTAATCCCAGATTTATGTTCAGTTCATGCTTTGAAATATATGCTGCACTCTTTTAATAATAAAGGTTCCTGATAGAGCTAGCCTCAAAAGCAAACTTTGAATACTTGCTGTTGCTTACAAATGAGTACCTGAATACTTATTTCTCAGTACCCACTCAAAATCTGTATGTATTACGGCTGTCCTGAGCAAAATTACAACAGTATAAAATATCAGTTTTATTTAAATAGTTCACAAACACCAAACAGTATTCTTTGGGATCAGACCATTCATTCACATAGACATTATGAAAGTAGCTCTTCTACATATTGCGTTGGCTGGGTGGTATGTGTGTTACTGGATGTTAAGAATGCAGAACAGAGAACACTGACTTTTAAAATAATAGTCTCTAAAAGTCTCTCTTCAGCAGTTCTGATAAGCATGTTTGTCACTGTACAGTGGCACAGTACAGAAGAGCTATTTGGTCACACCAACTTTCTTCAAAACGTATTGAGTGCCTGCATCAAATCAAATCAAATTTATTGGGGTAGCGCTTTTTACAACTGCAAGCAGCTTTACAGGAATCTAAAATAAGATGATCAACAGCAGATGACACATAAAGGATAAAGACAAATAACAAATCTGTGAGCAAGCCAAAGGACAACAATGGCAAGGAAAAACTTGGAGCTGGAGGAAGAAACCTTGGGAGGAACTAGGCTCACAAGGGAGGACCCATCCTCCTCTGATCAAACGAATCATACATTACTGATAAGGGGACACTGGACCACCATATGTCTACTGTAAAGCTTAGGTATGCTGACGTAAGGACCATTGTTGGATGGTGGTCATAACAGTAACAGTATCAGATAATTAGGGTCCATGTACTTCTACAAAGTCGGAATGGAATGTGGGCCACAAGTCCAAGGCAGGATGGGAAACTAGTCCAGACCCAGTAGCAGGAAGGAGGACAGCCAAAGTGTTTGGACGTACAATTAACTGGACATGTGTAAGTCGTGAGGGTATCCTAAGTATTTGCATGTATTTTTTCTTGCAGGAGAGGAGAACTTGCTGGCCATCTTGAAAAGACGATGGTGGAAGTACATGATCTTGGGCCTGATTGATATTGAGGCCAACTACCTGGTCATTAAAGCCTACCAGTACACCACACTTACCAGTGTGCAGGTAAGTCTATAACCAGTAGTGACTTACTTTGACACACTGTACACCTGATGCACCCACCACTGCTAACTTGTCTGCAAACCTTACAGTATGATAGCCTGGGTGGGTATATGGGTGATCAGTCATATGTGAGCAGTGTAAAGTCTGTGCACTGAGCTCTTCAGAGACCCCACACTCCATACTTCAGAGACACACACCAAAAGTTTTCAGAGTTCCCACTCACACTGGAAAACCTGGATAGTAAGTCTAGAAAGTAAAGTTGAATAAAACTGCAAAATTGGGCCATTAACCCACATAGATTCCACTCAGTTATGCTCCCTTCTAATATTTCAGTAGAAATTGCCTGAAGAACAGTCTGTGAATACATGTGTCTGTTTTGATTGGTCAGTAAGGGGTCATTGTATTTAATTGGGGTTGTATTGTTTACTTTTCTGTTGAGAATATCCAAACTTATGCAGGTCTTAAAAGGTATCTTTTATGAAAGTATCCTGGAAAACCTAGGAAATGTATTAATTAAAAAAGTGGGTAGTTGGGGGAAGATCAAGTACATTTTCTGAAAATTCTCAGTTACACACATGTGTACCAGTCGCCTTTGAACCAGTGACAGGATCTTGGGCACCAAAGGTTCACTGATGTGATCCCACCTCATAGCTTACAGGACTTAAAGGATCTGCTGCTAACATCGTGATGCCAGATTCCACAGCCTTCAGAGGTTTTATGGAGTCCATGCCTCAAATGCTTAGATCTGCTATGGCGATATGGATGATCTGTGTGTATATGCATATGAAGAGCTTCACACTTAGGTATTTTTACTTTACATACTCAGTAAAATGTAATGCTGTTTAGTGATTCATTAGAGGAACAATATTCTAATAACCAATAAATGATGTTCTCGTTAAGGGATGAGCTGCACAGAGGACAGAGGTTTGTCATGAAAGTTTTCATATTATATGCTTTTGTATGGGCTGTGCAAGCCAAAATACTTGGACCATTATCTGCCAACAGCAGCTGTGGTAGAGTTTGTAAGGTGGGTTCTAAATTAAAGCTCTACTGGCTGGTGCCCATTGTGTTTGGCAGTTAATCTTCATTAAAATGTTAAAAGTGCCTTATTCACAGCATTGCTAACTGCTCTTGATTAGTGGCCAGAGGATGTCTTAATGGTTATTAGAGAGTCCTATAGAGTGAGACACTGATTCTCTGTACACATGTTCTTCATATCTTCAAAGCTGCCATTACTGAATTGATTATCAAAGACAGTTTGTATCTATGGCCACCTTTGCATGCATTCCTTTTGGTTTAGATCATAGCCACTGCCTTATCTCGTGGTTTAAGCACCCAGGTGGGGATCAAATAGACTTTTATCACACAAAAGACATTGTAGGGTGATGGAGTGTCAATGTTATCATCAGGCAAATACCACTGTTTATGAGCCCCTAACTAACTGAGCGTACACAACTTGTGAATATTCCATTTAACACACATTATTAGTGGAGACGATATGATGTCTGGTGCTTTGCACATCTTTGCAATGGGTGATAGAATAAAAGGGGTATCCACAAACATCTGGACATAGAGCTGGAAATGCTCAAATGTGAATTAAGAAGTCAACCAACAGGCAGGATGATTGAGGAAATCCACCTGGACAACACCCCATACTCAATAGACACACCAGACCCCACAGACAGTGACGAGTGGGAATTGAACCCACAACCCCAGGCTCACGAAGCTGTGCGACACACATACAGTGACACCTTACCAGCTACAGACATATTTTTTGACATCATTCCTGAGTCTTACACATTACTGTTGCTGTCCTTTCTCAGTCTGCTCATTGTCCAGTCAGCACAATGGGTGCTAGCTGAAGAGATTGTAGCCAGCCAGCCTTGCATTAGATTTGAGCCTTTTCAGCCACTCCAGTACACTGCAGCAGTGCTTGCTCTGGTCAGCCATCCTAATCCTTCTCTGATGGGGCTAGCATTAACGTTCATGCTCCAGTGAGGAATTTGTCCTTCTTGGTCCACATCCACAACTTGAATTAGTCACTGCACTCAGACTTGAAAGGTGTTCACTGGTGTGCTCCTGGTGTATGTAAATAAAATTTGCCAAGACTGTTAAATAATAGTTTTGGGGCTCTGAAATTGGCAGTTTTAAAGCTTTGTTGTACTTAAATGTGTTTTAATTTTGAGGTTCACAGTCACTTCCATGTATCAAACTTTCATTGTTCAACTGTCACAGCCTCTAAACAGATTTTCCATAAACAAATAAATCAGGGAACCTAATTATTTGAAATTGTTCTAAATATTTCTGAGTGTATCATCCAGCTCTATATATATATATATATATTTATATATATATATATATATATATAACTATATATATATATATATATATATATATATATATATATATATATATATATAGATAGATAGATAGATAGATAGATAGATAGATAGATAGATATAGATAGATCTGTGTTTAGCCTTATGGTCCCTAGCCCAATTATTCATTCAAGGTCATGATTTGTGGTGTGAGGAACACCATTAGTATAGAACAAATGAGATGAGAATAGAGGTGCATCTCCAAATCGTCCAGAGAATTACACTAAAACACATTTTCATTCATGTAGCAAAGGAAGTTGTATGGTGTGAAAGAGCTGGTGTATTTTCAGCTCTCAATTAGACAGGAACTCTCCCGCCTTTCCACGGTAACAAGACAGCTCGTTTGATGAGGCGAGACTGTTTGCTAGTTATATGACAGAGGGAACAGATCAGTGTGCACACCCACTCGCCAGAAATCCTACAGATTTGTTCCTCTTTCTCCTCGTAAGGGAAAAGTTTTCTGCCTTGCTGAACTTGCCACTGTCTTTGCTGATTCCCCAGAGGTCTGTGAGGAGAACAAGCGCAACATATTGCAATGATTTTATACAAATTCTAACAAGGTTAGACAATGGCTCATTAATATTAAAATCCAGACATGAGCAGGCTTGAGCAGCCACACAGGAGCCACACCATAAAAGATTTGCCTATTAGGAAGAGATGATTTGTTGTTATTGAGTGGTCATGGAGGTCAGCTGAGGACCAGAATGCGGATATGATGCCCATTGTTGCACAGTCCACACTGCTCTGATTCTGTCTCTTCTCTGTCTGTCTGTATTTTATGCTACATGCATGTAGATGTGTCATAAGAACTGTTATGAAAGCTTGAGACAGTGAATGTGAGGAAAGCTAACAGTCAGTATGTGAAACGGGAAAACTGGACCACTGTTACCTGTTGGTAACAGTGAGTGGTAATCATTCAAATTTCATTCATTTTCTGGTATTTGTGAGTAAAATGTCACTGATATCACTGTCATTACTTTCTCCTTATCCATTGCAAAGGTATATTTCCCTGAATAATAATAATAATAATAATAATAATAATAATAACAGCAGCCGTGTGTAAAATGCAGTGGTCCTGTTAAAGTAATTAAAGCATTTGAAATGATTCAGTTATGAACTTGAAGGGTCAGATTCCTGCACAGTTCTTTGCTTTTGCTGCCCAAACAAACCTGGTTAATTTCCAGGTGCCCTTGGTGTACAGAAGGAAACAAATCAGCAAACTGTGCTGGTCTTTGGCCCATGGTTCTCCACCCTTGTTTTAAACCGTAATGGTTCAGTATGGCTTCCATTTTGACCTCTTTTTCTCATGTCTTTAATTTTTTTACATTTTTATTTACATTGCTGTGTATTAAATATACATTTCAAATCCACAGTCTGCAGTAATGAATGAGCTGACTCACACATTACAAGCAAAAATAATAATCTCTGAATCAAATTCAAGTCATAATAGAATCTAATCTGCTTCTATTTGCAAACACAAATGTGTCTGTTTTCTAATCCATTTGGCCAAATCAGGCATCAGTTATTTCTTATTGATTCACTTGAGTAGGAGTTGGTACACATCAGTAACAGAAAATGCAAATAAATACAAGTTTTAGATGGTAGTTGGTCTCAAGATCAGAGAGACAGCTTGACAAGACCCATGGCCAAGATCTCAATAAGTCTGAGTATATGCAGCTGAGGGCTATGAGCCTAGAGATTGACTGAGGAACAAGATGGAACTTTTTGCCAAAGCAGCAGAGTTTGACTGGCAGCGAACTGGGAGTTTGGCTGAGCTGGTTTGAGCCTCAGCCAAACTCCAAATTCACTGCCAATTCGCTGCCAGTTCTTCCAATTTGCTCCCAGTTCGCTTCCAGTCACAGAGGTAGTGAAGTTAAGCTGGGCCATGAGCCAGGAGTTGGCCTGGGCATGATTCTGAGAAAAAGTGCCACATAAATGAAACATTATTATTATTATTATTATTATTATTATTATTATTATTATTATTATTATTATTATTATTATTATTGCTGTAGAAGTAGTAGGAGTAGCGGTAGTAGTACAAGTTGTAGTAGTACTATTAGGAGGAGTGTTATTGTAGTAGTTGTAGTAGTAGGAGGAGGGACAGTAGTAGTGGTAGTAGTAGTATTATGAGTGGATTTGTGGAAACTCTAAAACCTTCAGGACAGAGGTACTGCAGAACCAGGATTTAGAACCAATGGAATAGAGTATATTGTCATATTGTCATGTTACACACACACACATACACACACACACACATACAATATGTATATATAGATTTATTTTATTTTATTTTTTTCAAATGAAGACTTTTATTTTAAAAATGGGGGGAAAACATTGAATGGATTTTTTTTTATTGTGACAAGGTTTTTACACAACAGTAGTGATTTGAAGGATTAGCATCTATTAGTTTATCAGTAAATAAACCTTTGTTGAGACATCTTTTTTACATTTGATTACGTATTATTATATTCATATGAAGTTAAGATCATATTCTCACAGTCCACATAAGTATTTTATAACTTTTTCTGCATTGCAGTCTCTTACTACTTGGACATTCAGCTAAGGGCAGCTGCGAAGGCCTCTCAGAGTGCCCTCAGCGTTGAACGCACAACAGGTCATTTAGCTGTCTTGAAGGTTAATTTATTTGCTCATAGCCATTCGGAACTCGTGTCTGGAGGTTCTGCTATGCAGCCGTCTGTGAGTACTGCTGGCTCTTCCCAGAATGGAGGGCTGATGGCTCCTCTGTGCCCATAAACCTGCCCCTTATACACCTCTGTCCACCATCCTGTTACACCCAGGACAGTAAACGTTCTCTGTCATTATTTTCAAATGCTTTGTTCAAAGCTTTAGAAACAAGCAAGTTCACAGTTGTATATATCGACAATACAGAGTTTATTTTATAATGCAGCTTGATGATTTATTTGTGTCGAAGACAGATGATCAGTAAAGGGCAGTGTTGTGCTGTTGCATACATAAATAAAGTTCTATTCTACAGACAGTCACAATGAGTGGGTTCGTGCCCATAAAACACTTAACAGCATCAGAATGTGTTGTTGGTTAGTAAGGTTTTTTAAGTTGCAGGTTAGAAGTACAGAGAACACGTGTTTGAAAACATCTATAGATATAGCAGCTCAACCAAATGACTACATTAGCTCTTAGAAACCAAGATCAGAACTTACTTTATCTAACCCCTCGGTGACAAATGATCAGCAAATTACCAGTATCAAGCTCACAAAACAGCTAAAATTTACTAAAATCCCAGTTTAAATGCCAAAGCAGCCTTCAGTGCATTTACTGCTCAGTCCATGTGCACCTGCTCAACCTGCATGCCGACTCCGCATTCTCAGCAGTAAGACCGGCACAGTGGTGGTGTGTTAGACTGTATTGCACTGGTACAATTGGATCAGACCCAGCAATGCTGCTGGAGTGTTTAAACCCCTCAGTGTCGCTTGCTGGATTGAAAAAGGTCCACCAACCAGAAGTATCCCACCAACAGCATCCTGTGAGCGCTGTTGGATGATCAGCACAAACTGTGCAAAACCAGGTGAGCTTCTATCTCTTATTTTACATCTACAAGGTGGAGCAACTGGGTAGGAGTGTCTAATAGAGTGGACATTGAGTGGACACAGTGTTTTGACTCTCCAGAACCACTGCTGTGTTTGATCCACTCATACCAGTGCAACACACACTAAAACTATCACACCAGTGTCAGTGCAAAGATGGCTAGCAAAGTATGCAAAGAAACAGATGAACTACAGTCTGTTTAGAACTACAAAGTGCTCCTGTGTGGTAAGAAGAGCTGATAAAATGGACAGTGAACTTAGAAACAAAGAGGTGGTGAAATCGGTATCCTTTTAATTATTATATCATAATTTATTATATTTTTTGTACATTTCTTATAGTCTCACCTATACATTTCAAAAAGTTCTAATGTCATGTTTATATATGAAAGGTATTCAACAGTTAAATAAGGGCTGCAAATTTGATATTAGTGTCACACTTCTGTATTAGACACTTTTTATCCATTGATGTGTAGTTAATGTGCTGTGTTTGTGTCTCCTCAGCTGCTGGACTGCTTTGTCATTCCTGTTGTTCTGCTGCTGTCCTGGTTCTTCTTACTAGTGAGGTATAAGGTGGTGCACTTTGTGGGCGTGGGCGTGTGCCTGCTGGGCATGGGCTGCATGGTGGGAGCCGATGTGCTGGTAGGACGACAGCAGGGACTGGGTAAGGGAATCCAGGAACACATCCGTATATCTCCCACACCCAACTCCCCTGTGTGGTGTGGCATTTCATATTCAGCCGTCCTCCATGGTTGTTAGAGCTGTGTTCAGCACTGACTGAGGAGTCTTACGGAAAGCTGCATCTTTGTTATTAAATATGAAAGACGTCTATAGATGTATCTCACACAGACTCCCCAAGGCCCAGGTCTCATGAAGAGCTTACAAAGCATTCCATGGACTCCACTGTATTAGGATTTATGGAATACTGTAATTTACCCACAGGGGTCTTGTTCTTTAAGGATACAATGCTCATTAGTTGTGGATATTCCATTGTGCTGAAATTATTCACAGAAGACTGAAAAGAGAAGAGGAGCAAGGAAAGGAAAGGATTCATTTCAGTGAGCAGTTGATTCATCCTAGATCATTCCATTGGAAACAGCTTTATTTACTCCAGCAAAAGCAATGTTTGTCCTACGAAGCTTAGCTTTGTTAATGTAAACTAGGTTTTCAAATTAGGGATGCCATTGAGACCACCACTGAAAAAGTGCTAACAGTAGTGTTTCTGTGAAAAACATTTGTGTACAAATTCAGTGTTTTGCAAAATAATTTTTGAGATTAATGAACAGCTTATGGATTGTAAATACTTACATTTACGGTACTGAGCAACAGTAATTTAAGAAACATCCATTCAAAGCAGCAATTAATCACACATTCTTCATTTTCAGCCAGTATTTCCTAGGACATATTTCTTAGGAGATATAAGATGATTCATTTGCGTGAGGAGGATGAAAGTCAAATTAAAATAAAAAGGTTTTCAACACTTCATAAAGGGTTAAAAGATATCAAATTAACAGGATCCATAACAATTGTGCCAGGCCAAGTAGAAGCTGCTGCAGTTCTCAGAAAAATGGATTAACTACTACAGCATCCAGACTTCAGCATCACTGAAATTGTTTGGGAAAGGTCACACGCCAAACTCTTAGACTGAGCATAAAAAAAAAAAGAATATATATATATATATATATATATATATATATATATATATATATATATTGATCATCCTGTAGCATATTTGTCTGTATGTAAGCAAATGAATAATCATGAACAAGCATCATTTTTAATATGTTTCTCTCCTGGCAGGAGATCATAAGCTGCTGGGGGACCTGCTGGTTCTGGCTGGTGCTACGCTGTATGGCATCTCTAACGTGTGTGAGGAATTCATTGTGAAGAACCTGAGCCGTGTCGAGTTCCTGGGCATGATGGGCCTCTTCGGCTCCTTCTTCAGTGGCATCCAGCTGTGAGTGCCATGCCATTCACTCCATCCTCTGTATTTCAGAGTACTGCTGATAATACTGTTTGCATTGTTGCACTAAGGTGTGATGGTGCCTACTGGCCTGATCAAACACGAGTCTAAATGTCTGGGATGAATTGGAATATTGATTTGGAGCGAGGCATACTTGTCCAACATTAGTACCTGACCTCACGGATGCTCTATGGACTGATCAGGCATAAATTCCAATTTCCGGCTTGTGAAAAGCCATTCCAGCAGAGCTCAGGGGTCTGAATATGACAAGCCTTACTATGTACCTAGGTACCAAAGTAGAGTTTATGTGTGGAGGAATCTGCATTATGTATCACAGTGGAGTGCATGAAATGATACTTAAGTTTCTTTTGCAGAAGCTGGAACATCTTGTCATCCACTGTTGAGCCTCTGAAAGACATTAAACCTATCTGTATCATGGCTGATCCTATTCTAAATCTGTTTATTGGTGAAGGCTAAGTGGGTAGAGTGCTGGGATAGTGATTACAGGGTTGTGAGTTCAATCTCATCTGCTAAGTTTCCTGTCCCTCTGCTCATGGTGCATCATAGCATAGACCACTGTTAAAAGTACAAAAGAGGTTTCTCCACAATTTGATATTGAAGAACCTCAAAGATCTTGAAGAACATCAAGGATCTTGTACTTTAAACAGTGATATGTAAAAAAATATTTGTGGTACTGTACAAGCGTATTGGTATAAGGACAGTAAATGTTCAAAAAATACAAATAAATTCTGAAAATACTTTTTGTGGTTTAGCATAAACACTGTACACATCATTATTATGAATGAATGAGGTTACATTTATATCGCACCTTTCTAGATACCAAAGTATGCATTTCAATCAACACTCTGCACTCGAACAACACACACTGATGAGAAGCAGCTGCCAATCACACATAGTGTACTCTCTACCGGAAATGACCGTCCACCTGGAAGACTGTATAGAGCACTGGAGGGTTCACGCAGGACAGTGTGCCAATCCATATCTGGGCATACAAACATATGTTTACTAACACATATAAATGTGTGGTTTTGGGTTGTGGGAAGAAACTGGAGCCCCCCAGAGGAAACCTATGCAAACATCGATAGAACATGGATGCTCCACCTGGATTCGGCCTTGAACCCAAAACTTTGGGAGACCCTAGGAGGTGAACGTGCTAACCATCAAGCCACCATGTGAATGTAAATTCATGGAAGATGTAATTCCACATTTTTAATCAGCAGTGCATCATTTCACTAGAATATCATCGACATTTACTGTCCAGTATGTTCCTCACTGGGGGATTACATGTACACACTACAGGTCATGTGCCAAACAAGCTGCAAGCCCTTGTGAGGTCATGAGTGTCCACCTAAAGATTTCCTCCTCAGCTGTCTCTGCACCAGCAGTGCACTTCTCCTTCTGAAAGCTTCCATTTTTGCAGCAGCCAGCTGGCATTTGCTGGAACTAGCTGGAAACATCTCGCAGACCTTGGGCCAACTGGAAATCTGTTCTTCCCCAGTCGTTCTCCCCATAAGCCAGCACAGGCCACTTGGATTCCTGACTTTCCCCAACAAGTTCCCGGTAGCCTCCAGCTGGAGCTGAGACCATCAGCCATTGTCTTCACCAAGCCAGCCCACTGAAGCACTCACAGACACACCAACATCTATATCCTGCTGTATTCACACAAACCCTAGACGAGCTGTTTGCTCACACCAGCCGCTTACGTCTCTGGCATTATACTGAGGTGCACTCAGATGTGAAAACCAGGCTATGGTATATGCTGTAGTATTGACATATAAATCATTACAGAGCACAGAATCTGCTCGATTTCAGTTTTTGATTATTTCAGAGTTCAAAGCAAGCCTCTCTGGGGAGAAGTGCAGGATAGAGTCAGTAAGGCAGTTCAGATGTAAAGCATGCACATGATATTCTGTGGAAAAAAAAATGCATTTTATTATGAATGATTGTGTACTCTACCTTGGCTTTATTTCATGAGTAGTGGTGACAGATAGTTGGTCAAAATACCAATTTTGGCTAAAGATTTTTAACCCAGTGGATACATATACCAAAAAATATTTACATTTTAAGAACCAATTTAAAGCAAGTGCTCCCATTGAAAATTAAATGGTGGGCCGTTATGGGTGTAGGCCACTGAAAAGATGCTGATTGCAGGACAGAGCAGCCAAAAGGAGACACACACGAGAGTGAGAGCAACTCAAGCAACTTTATTCACGCACATCAACACACCAACAACAATGTCTAACGAAAATAAACAACAAACACCCATTGGGAGCCTTACTGCAATACTGCAGCATTTTTAAGCACTTGCCAGTCATTGTGCAGGGCTTCTTGATCTTGTGTTTTACCCTCTCAATTCCCGGGTGCTCAGTCTGCCTCAGCTCCATCTTTTCGAAGAGTGCAGGGAACTGCTCTGTTAAGCTGCTACTGCAATGGCGAAAGTGGGAACAGCTGGTCCACCTTGATCACTGACCAAGTGGAACATGGTGGCTATGCCTCTCAGTCCACAATGGTCACTAAAACTTTGTATGTTTTCCTTGTAGCTACAGAAATAACCAAGCAAACTACAATAAAGGCAACGTTTGTACAGTTGTTTCAATAACATTCTATTTATTTATTTATAATAAAAGTAGTTGATGAATAAGAACAGAAACTGGAAGTTATATATTCCATAAACCTGCGACCTATAAACTGTACATTTCAGAAAACCTGTTTCACTTGTTGCAAGAAAACCAACACTTCATGATCTTACAGACTTATTTATGAATAATTCTAAGATGTAAGCAGGTACTAATGTTTAAAATAGACTAAAAGGCTGTTAATCGAACATGAAACAGACAGCCGGTGTAATGAATCTAATATGTCCTCTCTGTTTGGTTTGTGTACCATTCTTAACAAGTCGCAGACAAGAGTTTAGGTAATCCTTTGAATAATGCATTACTAAATTCTAATCATGAAAATACAAAAATGTACAAAAACGTCTCCTCCTCCAGCTCTCCAGCCTGATTGACTCCTTGTTTCTACACACACTGTCCATTTTATAAGCTCCTCTTACCATACAGGAGCACTTTGTAGTTCTATAATTATAGGCTCTTATTCTATGCATACTTTGTTATCCTCTTTCACTCAGGACGACAACAGAGCAGGTATTATGTGGGTGGTGGGTCATTCTCAACACTGGTGTGACACTGACATGGTGGTGGTGTGGTAGTGTGTGCTGACTGGACACAGCAGTGCTGCTGGAGTGTTTAAACACTGGGTCTGATTCTTTGTGCCTTGAATGCATTACCAGTGACCATTTGTGACCCAAGGAAGGACAATGGGCAATGTGTAGACAACCCAGCTAGACAAACAGGAGAGGAGACACAAAGCATCTGTTTCTGTCTGTGCTGTGCTAACCCAATTGATTAGGTGATGCTTTATTGTTGGGCATCAGGCGTTAGCATTCTATAGCATTCTAAATATGTTATGTGGTCATTTCCATATAATTCACAGCTGGACCTGTCCTCTTATGATTGGACCAACCAAAACACATGTTAATACCAGATGTAAATGAGGCCTAATTTAGAAATAATACAAGATATTGCATTCACACAAAAAAAATACATTTAATTACAAGAAAAATCAAAACAGATTTGTGGCACTTAACACTGTAAGCCATGATAGCTGAAGGCAGTTAACACCATCTCCCTCTCCACTGCTCTTTCCACCGCTGGCCGATCATTCCGTAACCTTGGTAACGGCTCTGAATCCCTGTGATGCCTCTCTGGAGAGGCTGCAGTGCCTGTGTGGATTATTTCTTGTGCTGTAATTGTATATGTGAGGGGGGGTGGGGTGGGCGGGGGGTTGCTGTGGCTGATTGCTAGTGGGCCATGGAGACGCTCAGCAGCGGGACGAATCATGTCAATAGAAATCCCTCGGAATGTTCCAGGTGGTCAGAGGGATTGACTGCTCTGTGCTTTGACATGGGGGATTCATCAACTTGCGCTTCGTAACAGTGATCCCCCACCTGTCAGAGTGAAGCATGCAACCAGGGCTTCAGAGACCACGTCGTTTTTCTTTTACAGACACTCAGGTTTTCCTCTCCACTCTGCTTGCCTCACCTGTGGCTGACGTGAATTGATGTATTTTTTCTGTTTCAGAGCCATCATGGAGCACAAGGAGCTGCTGAAAGTGCAGTGGGACTGGCAAATAGGTAAGTCAGTCATTCGGGTGTGACATTGTATATTTATTGGATTAGAATTGTTGCATTTCATATGGTCTATAGCCCCTTTCAAAGCAACTTTGCACAGTTGCTTTAATCCAGATATACGCAGATTTTTATGCACTGTTTGTCTGTGAACCTTAAACAACCTCTCTCTAGTCAGAACTTTGAACTTTGGATTGCATTTCTATTTTGGATGATTGTCTTGCTGCATAATTAAACACAGCTTCCATTCTAGTCACGAATTCTTTGTTACAGAATAAAATTCATTACTCCATCAGTAATAGCAAGTTCTCCAGGTGCTGAAGCAGAGAAATATCCTCACACCATCAAACTACCATCACAATGTTTCTATTGTGCAGAATTAGTGCTTTAGGACAAATATAAAAGTTAACAGTATGTCCTGTCTCATTTCTGCCATAAATGTCTCATTTGACTGCAAAATTCTTGACATCACTCTTAATGTTGTCCCCGACGTGTGAGCACAGGAGATGGCAGGGCTGAATAAAAATGGTGAGGTGTGATTTTTTTTTTATTTTTGTATGTGTTGGAGGGTGAGGTGTTGCTGAAGGGAGTTTATTTCCCTTTTCTTTCAACTAAAAATACTGTATACATGAAACTCACACTCTGATTTCTTGACATGTGAGATAATGTTCTCTCAGTAGCAATCACAGGAGAGCTATCACATGGAACTGCTCTGAGCTACAACCAGAAGTCTTTACTTTATCTACGAAACTCTACTGAACCATCCTACCAATACACATCTTCCTGTGTGCCCTCTCTACACACTTTGAGTAAACAGCTTTACTCAAAGTGTCAGTAACATCATCTCATGTATTAACTGCCACTACATCACTACTCTTCAGTTCCACACCAGCGTGCAGCAGTCCGAGCTGATAAATGGCATTTGGCTGCAGCACAATATGGAGGTGGAGAAGCTGTCAGCCATCCCATATTTTCACTCTCTTTTCATTATGCCAAGTCTGTGACTTCATACCCGTCCCAGCCTTCTGCTGTGTGTTGAAGAGTGAGGCCATGCCAAAGGCAGCATTTGGGGTGTGTCTCTGGGGAAGCTGTCTTGTCACATCAACATCAGTGAGTCTGTTGTAGCTGGGGTGGAATCATTAACTCTCACTGCTATTGCAAACACAGGACCGTGTCTTATGATTAGAACATGGTTAGTGAGGGTTTGGAAGAGGATGTCTCATTTAAACGTCCGACATCACTTTGGTTTGCCCTAGATTGTTGAAGTGAATGGGAGCATCATGGCAACATCCAAAGAGCTCTGTGAAGCCTTCATAAAGAAGGTTGTATATGCATATATGTCCAAGAAGGGGGTTAAAGAGGTCTGAGAACCATTAGAAATCAGCTATTCCACTAATTTACAAGTGAGATAACTGACAACACAGCCAGCTCAGGCCATCCTAGCAAGTTCAACCCCAGAGACTGCAAATAAACCTTCAACAGTCATAAAATAACATTGTTGTTTTTCATGGGGTGTCCTAATTTTCTCAATTTTTGACATTTTCTATTGAGATACTGTTTGTGTTAGAATATATGCATAAAAAGTAATTTGCCCAAAAAAAGACATTTTATACTCATAAATTACTCTTTTGCTGTGTCAAAACCTGGTAAGTGGTTGAAATATCAGTTTTTTGTGTCCATAACTCTGTCTCAACTGATGATGAAAATACAGAGGATTTTCCCAACTATTGGGCATCCTTTCTATGCTCATGTCTAAGCCCCATCTCCATGTGCTCATTATCAACTAACTAATGTGTATTTTTCAAATGTGCTGAGAAGGAGATAGACCAAGGCTGTGACTGAAATGGATCTCTATTCCCTCATTAGTATTGTGCTATATAGGAGTAGGTTAGTAATGCACGTCAGCACCAGTCACATAAACAAACTTGTGTCTAATTCCTGTTTAAGCTCCGTACACACACAATCTGAATTCTGAATTAAAGTTCAAATTAAAGTAAAGCTCAGTGCTGTTCATGGAATAATCCTTGATTATGTTGCTTACAAACATAAGCCTCCCATTAATGAACTAACGTTACTTGGGAAAACATCTGAACTTCACAGCATTTACGAGTGGGTTGTAACCATCACTGGCTTAGCTAGCAGCTATATGAGCAAACTTCATCAGCTCCATTCATTCCACTGTGTTACTTATTACTAACAAGACTCACAGTTGTATTCTGGTCCAAATTAAGTTCATGTACTGAACTTTGATGTTTATCATAAATTACCAGCGACCTCAAATTCATGTTTGAATTCTACTTTTACCATTCAGAATCTCAGAGGTAAATGGCTGACATACTCATTAGTGCCCTAAAACCTAAATAGAGATCCATTTTTGTCACTGCCCTACTGATATTGAGGGTGGATCTGGTCTTAAATCAGAAGGGGCATCTGGAATACTTTTGCTGAATAGAAATGCATAAAAAAATTAATGGGTTTGCATTATTCTTAGTTCAAATAACAGTGGTTTGTTCAGTTTAGCAACATTTTCAAAAAAAGTTATTTATCATACAGAAACACCTTTTTCATATAAAACTTTTCCTCATATTTTTGGAAAGCAGTAAATATATGCTGTACATCATTTCTTTATACGCCAGCGTAACTGAGCACCATGACTCATATGAATGATCTCTTAACCTCACAATGAAAGCTCTTTCAATGGTTGCATATCCTGGTTTATTATCAGTTTGTGTCTAATAAATTCAGGGTGAGTGGTGGGAAAGAGCAGGGGAATGAAGGCCGCTGGGGGAAAAAGCTTAGGAAAAGGTAGGCCTGGCTTGAGGTCATCTGCTGAAATGTTTACTTGCTAATGTGTCATATCTCTCAGCCCACACGCCGCAGTGCTGAATCCCTGTGGGACAGAAAATGATTTCACAGCTACATATCCTGATCAAAAGAGATAGTGCTGCTCTCTCAGACGATGCCCTGGAATGTGGCTAAATTTGTAGTCATTAGCACCAACTAATTATAAAATTGTCCTGAATATTCATGATATTCAAATGTGTGCTGATGTCTCTTTAGCAGACACTCTAACAGCTCTGTTCAAGCTTAGCCTGTGCACACTCTGCATGTGAGGTCTCTGTTGAGAAGATCTTGTGGCAACATGCTATTTTCTTTGGATCATCAGAGAAAGTACGAGAATGATTTGAATAACTCTGAAGTTATCTTGTCTTGGATGTGTGTGTGTGTGTGTGTGTGTGTGTGTGTGTGTGTGTGTGTGTGTGTGTGTGTGTGTGTGTGTGTGTATGCGCGCAACACTTAAAAGTTCCAAAGCTTCAACCATGAAATTGCTCTGTCCTCTCAGGAGACTGATACTTTTTAAGTAATTTCCAAAAGCTGTAGAACTGGTCTGGCAGTGTTGAGTTATGCTTACAGTGCTTGCTCAAATGAGCATTTCCTGGGCACATATCAGAGCTCAGGACTCAGCAATGCCCTTTAGGCTTTGGCTGCTGAAAATGACAAAATGGTTGTAGTTTTAAAATCCAATACATTTGCATGCAGAATCAACCTGTGCACATGGTTGCACTAAAAATGTGTGCAATCACAGTATTGAGAGATTTATATAATTTTACAGCAAATTTGGCATAAAGTAGTTATTGAAGGACAATTTCATTATACACTGATCAGTATGTCCACTCACTGTCCACTCCTACCTAGTTGCTCCACCTTGTAGATGTAAAGTCAGAGTCAGAAACTCTGTTTCTGTGGAGTTTGTTTTGGTCATTCCCTAGTCCTTCATTGGTGCTCACAGGATGCTGCCCATAGGACTCTGTTGATTGGACAGTGTATACAGTGCATCTGAAAAGTATTGCACAGACTTTTACAGCCTTAATTCAAAATCAATTAAACTAATTTTTTCCCCTAAAAATTAAAAATGTAATGCAAATTTTATATAATTTGGTTGAGTTGTTAATAAAAGCAAGCAGACACAAAGTGTTCAGGAGCATTGAACTGTGAAATAATTTTAAATTCTCATTCCTGTGGAGCTGTGTCCCTAAAATCAGCTTTCTTAAAGAAACTACCGGCTACATCTCACATCACATAATACGCTCTACATAGTATACAACTTTAAACAGTTAAACAATGACAATATATTAAATAGAGTCTAAAGGATTTTTTAATTTAAATGACTTTTGATCAGACACATCATGTACTTGGTGAAAGTACTGCTATTTCACAACCTACAAAGTGCACTACCTAGTAGAGAAGGATTGATCTCAGACATGGCCAAACAGTTGAATACTGCATGTTACTGAATGAAAGAAGAAGGAATAGCTCTTTAGAGTTAGACTTTAGAGATAGAGTTTGTCAATAATCATGGCTATTACTATAAAAGTGCCAGTGCCTCCACTGTGATTGGTGGAGAGACTTTGTTGCTCACAATAAAATTGCCACAAAGCCGAATAGTGCATTATAGCAGCACAGGACAATAACCAGCACATTAATTGTAGTATATTTAGTACAATAGTATGTGGTTCCTTTACATGCAGATTTACATGTTTATAGCATAAATACTGCAATGATTTGAGGTAATTGCAAGCCCTTTCTAATACTATGAGGACTAGTTGAATTTTCAAGTCTTGCGATCCCAACAGAGGAGAATCCTGGCGGGACTGATGGAACAAAATTATACAAAATGAAACACTTAAATCTACAACTAAATCAAGATGTGGACATCATTAACCCTGGTGGACATAAAGCTGTTATTGTTGTTGTTTTTTAGAAAATAGTTATTTTAACAAAGTTAAAATAAAAACATTACACAGAGTTTACATTTTTTTACTAGAAAAGATGTCCATAAATATCTTCTGTTAAGCAACATCCCTTTCCCCTGAGTAGCCCAAGGGCGAATTGCCAGAATAAATTGTAGTTGTAGAGCATTAGTTCTGGATGAAAATGTATTGCTAAAGTAGCTTTGATCAAAAAATCAGAGCCCTAATTCAATAAGATTCGGATTTGCTTTAGTGGAATTGTTGAATTGGGAATGACGGGCCATGGTGGAGCAGAGAACATTTTGGATGTTGCTGGGATAAGTACTGTTTACTTTTCACTTTCAAAACAAATCTTCCATTCAGCTGCACCTTCATCTGCAAGAATAAAATTATGTCCTTTACAGAGGCAGGATGAGATGAATTGCTTGCGAGCACAGGCAGATAATTTTATTATTTGGTTACATTCAATCTTGTTATGCCTGTGCTAAATGAAAGATGAGCAGAACATCTCTGACTCCACTGTCCTTCACGTGAATGAATTTCATATTATTGTCCTTTATCAAGATGATTCTGAATTATATCTTAAATTTGTCTGCCTTCACTTACTCCATATATAGATACTACCCTGAGCATATCTGAGCATATATAATATTAATATATGCTTATCCTCACAACAGAAAAAATGGTGATTTAAATTATTAAAAGGTACATAATTAACATAAAACATCTTGCCAAAAGGTGTTAACAGAAAAAACAACTGTGTTACTACAACCTGCTGTATTTATGTGCAAACATATAACACATTTAAAGCACTGTTATTCAATACACACAGTGCAGAGTCATTCGTTTTTGTCAAAACAGTTATTAAGCACATATAATATCAGACGTTTCATTGTCAGACTCCATGCTTTACCTTCTGTACTGCTGGGTTGGGTGTTAGATGCATCTATAAATATATTGATAAAATGTTGAAATCGTGACTAAATCCACCTCTGATTCGCATTCAAGAGAAATGTAATGTTTATGGGCATCAGTGAATCACAGTGCATACATTAGTGCATCACAGTGGCTTAACACTGCCTGCCAATTCATCTTCCAATACTGATAGTTCAGGACAATTGTGCATCTGGCATTAACAAAGGCATCCTGTAGATTTACAGAAGTGTCTTTCTGCAGACCTCCCCTCTAGTAACCATTTCACACAACTAGATCATTTTGAGTGGTTTAAATTTGAGTCTTCATACCCCAACTACAAACAAACAAAAACTACTGAACTACTGAACAAAAATGTGCCAGTATAGGTATTAAGTATGTAATATGTTATTGTATAAACATACCTGAACATAAATGTAAATGATTACACATTAAGTGTGTAATGTATACGTAATAATGAATTCCCTTTGGTCAGTGTAAGTGTCCATTATAAACTGCTAAAACGGACCACCTGTGCTGTGCTTTTTAGGGCTCCTGTACATCGGCTTCAGCGCCTGCATGTTTGGCCTCTACAGCTTTATGCCTGTGGTCATCAAACGGACCAGCGCAACAGCGGTGAACCTCTCCCTGCTGACCGCTGATCTTTACAGTCTCTTCTGTGGCCTGTTCCTGTTCCAATACAAGGTGAGTGCAATCTTTCTGCTCTTACTGTCTCTCTCTCTCTCTCTCTCTCTCTCTCTCTCTCTCTCTCTCTCTCTCTCTCTCTCTCTGTGTGTGTTTCAACGCACTGTGCATTGTGCTCTCTATCACAAATGGAATTACGGCAGCATTCTGTGTTTGTCCTCTGCTTTTCTGTTTTTCTTTTGGTTGGTTTGCTTCTTGCATGTCGGTTTTCAACTCTTATATTAATGTCCAGAGATAACAACACATCTGCTGAGCCGATGTGTCTTCTGGAATCAAGGGTTTGTTTAGGCAGTTTGCCTCCCTTTGCTGCAATAACATCCTCTAATATTCTGATACGGTTTTAAGATGTAGAAACATTGCTGTGAGAGTTTCATTGCATTCTAAAGGCAGGCCCTGATGTTAGATATAACACATCATTCTATATACTATATTCTAAATACTGGAGCACAGTCACGCCAAAGAATGCAGTTCCACTGCTCCCAAGTGTAATGCAGGTTGCTTTATACATTTTTTCTGACATTTGGTGTGGAGCATTGTGATGCTGAAATCCCAGACCATCTTTTGCCTTAGAGGTCTATCTGTCCAATCCAACTTTTATCTGTCAATCTAGCCATTGATTAATCTGACTGAAATGTCTTCAACACCCACAGGCTGGGAGATGCCGTGCATTTCAATCCAGTCACTGACTTTTTAGGTTTTTAAGGCTCGAGATGCTTTCACATGATCAGTGCACACTCAAGCCATTTTTCACAGGATTTCAGAAGACCCCTCTTCTTTAGATTCTCTTGATACCATCATTACTTCTGAAGCAGTTACACACTAAAACCATTTGTCATGCAGTATAACAGACTGACTATTTTAATCTCTTTCTGGTCCCTCTATTGCCCCAACTTATGGACAGAGAAAAAAACTGAGGGATTAAACAGGCCTGTGTGATAATCGCCTTTATACACTCCTCATCTGGCAAGCTGTTCTGCAGACTTATGAAGTCAGATACAGTGCATCCAGAAATTATTCAAAGCACCTCACTTTTTGTACATTTTGTTACATTACAGCCTAATTCCAAAATGGATTAAATATTTTCCCATTAAAATTCTATACACAGTACATGTTGTTATTAAAAGACAATATATATATATATATATATATATATATATATATATATATATATATATATATAGATATATTTAAATCATACATGAGTTTTCACAGCCTTTGCAATGCCATTCAAAATTGAGCACAGGTGTTTCCACTGTTCATCCTTCAGATGTTTCTACAGCTTGATTGGAGTACACCTGTGGTAAATTCAGTTGATTGGACATAATTTGGAAAGGCACATAACTGTTTATATAAGGTCCCATAGTAGACAGGGCATGTCAGAGCACAAAACAAGCCATAAAGTCTAAGGAATATCTGTAGACCACTGAGACAGGATTGTATCGAGAGACAGATCTGGGGAAGGGTACATAAAAACCTCATTTGCACTGAAGGTCCCAGTAAGCACAGTGGGACCTTCATTTACAGACATCATCTGTAAATGGAAGAAGTCTGTAACCACCAGGACTCTTCATAGAGCTGGCGCCCAGCCAAACTGAGTGATCATGGTAGGAGGGCCTCAATGGTCACTCTGGCAGAGCTCCATTGTGGTTCTGTGAATGTATTTGGCTGGCCCAGCCAGAGCCCAGCCTTGAACCCAATTTATCTAATCTTAAAATGGCTGTGCACTGACGCTTCCCATCCAATCTGATGGAGGCTGTGCAAAGAAGAATGGTAGAAATTTCCCAAAACAGGTGTGCCAAACTTGCTGCCTAAAGTGCTTCAACAAAGTATTGAGCAAAGGCTGTGAATACTTATCTACAATCCATGGAGGCGTATTGTGTGTAGAATTCTGAGAGAAAAAAAAAAAATATATATACAGAGGAAAAAAAGATATGCATAAAAAAGATACTATTTCAATATCAATTTTTTCCAGTATGGTGCTGCCCTAATGACAAAAAAAAATGTTCAATATGTCTAAGAGAAATGGCGATATACAATATATGATATGATGAAAACCTTAATGAATTGTAATTGTAACACCAACACACCTCATGCTGTATAAATAGTAGCCATTAACTGCGAATGTTTCTGTGATATAATGTGAACATGAGTGTACCCTATACAGTGTCATCCCTCTGGAAACCTAACCATTACCACTGAGACAATGTGCTCACATTCTTTTTTTAAATTAAATTATACACCTGCATTGTAACTTGCATAACAGATGTGATTACAATATCTTGATATATCAATATTTGCAATATATTTCCCAACCCTATTAGAGGAGACAATAGTAAAACGAGTACTATCAAATTACCTTTAAATTCAGTCCTCAATCATTTCATTTGAATGGTTTATTGATGTATTTAATTTCAACATATAATAATATAATCACAGTAGTGCTGTGGAAATCGCAGTTTGTCTGATAAAGCAAGATATGCTTCACTTATGGAAATGTAGTGGTATAATTTTACTGGTAAACTTTTAAAAATAAAGGTGCAACAAAGGATTCTTTTAGCTATCATACATATTTTTGTTTGCATAAAGAACCATTTTTGTAAAAGAATTGATGATCTGAAATGCAGACAGATGAATCGTGCCTGTATTTTTCAACTTTCAGACAAAGTTCTATTCATTTATACTGATGCATTAGTTTGTGCCACACTCAGTATGTTAGTGATGGTAGAATTTAGGTTGATAAATGAATGTTCATTATCATAATATTTCATTTTTGTTTAGGCTGTATGCTGTGCCTTCTGCAGAGTGAACATTGGTATTGTACTGCCTCAGGCAGAGAAAGTGTGTTGATCTCATATTTGCCAAGGACTAATTCCTGATTGACCTTTTCTGCAATCTTGTGGATAAGGACCTTCTGGGAGATTTTCCCTATTTCTCTTAGTAATCTGCAGCTAATTGGAGACAGACAGAGGAGACTTGGCTCTGTTCAAAATTAGACTGGAGATGCAGAATCCCACGATAGTCGGAAATGCACCAGTGCAGTCTAGACTCTTACAGAGCAAATTAAAAAGCCTTGAGAACTTCCACCTATTTAACAAGGAGCTGTTTTCTCACTTTTGATTTTCATCAATCATGATTTTGCAAATGCTATTTCTACAGATAGGATTTACAAATAAAATAATTCAACACAATAATTTGAGAGTGATTAACAAGGATTCTATCATTACAGACTGTTTTAAGATGCATTCGATGTATAATAATTTATGACAATAGTACACCACATTCCAAATTATTATGTAAATTGTATTTAAGTGTCATAAAGATTACAAACTCAGCTGAAACGGTTGCAGTGGGCCAAGACATACATGAGCCCACTGCAATACTTTTCAAACAATTTTGTTTACTGATGAGTGCAGTGTAACCCAGGATGGTCCTGGTGGATGGAGTAGCAAGCTTTTTCATAGCAGTGTCCTGATGCCACCACCAGCAGCAATGGTAGCACAATGGTATACCAGCAGCATCAGCAGTCATGACAAGTCTTTTTTATTATTTTATCCTAAAACCCCCCAAATTGTAAGCGACAATTTCTCAACCACCTATCACGTACAATGCTTCTGACACTGGGAGGAAGTTCTGCCCAATTTGGAAGTGCCAATTAAGCGCCAATTACTCAAACCCCAATTTATGATGTGGGGAGAGAGTGCTATCTACTCACCTGGAGTGAAAATGGCTAATTTTGCTCTCTCAGACTTCAGCTGCTAATGGCAAGCAGCATGACCCAGGATTTGAACCTGTGATCCTCAGATCATAATGCTACTGCATTAGACACCTGAGCCCATTTTTGCTAAAGTCTTAAGTTGTGTCTGAAACTCACTATACTTACTATATAGTGCACCACTTGGGGTTCCACCATTTTGTAGTGGTGTCCAAAAACATAGTGCTGAATTTTGCACTGTTACAATTTCAATTTCATGTACACTAACGGACATGGAATAACATCACATTTGGTTTGAAAATTTGTACGAAGCTTCTATGAGGAAGACTGATGCCATCTGCTGTCACACAGCAATGAGCTCACTGGAAGAGCAAGGTGCCCGGAATCATTCACAGTATGAATAGTGCCCAGTTTCAGACACAACTTTAGAAACATCAGTCATGCATTTGAAACCACTTTGCCCCAGAATGCCAATGCTGTTCCAGTAATGCTAATGTCAACATGGTTGCATGTTGCAATGGGTTGCAGAACCATGTTTATTTAATGACAATATGTATTTGCAGCAATACATCTTGCTTTTTGGTTATTGTTGCTTGCTGAGCTGAATACTGGGTATTTTGCTTCTATTTAATGCACAATAATAATAATCATGCCTGTGAACTTGCACTAAAAGGAAGGGAAGGGGGGGTTTACACAGCTTCAGAGGCTTTATTGACATCTGCATGCCCATTAATATTGTAACCTATGAAGCTGTTGGTGGGCTTGGTTTGAAAGGTCTCGTTTCTGAAACAATTGAATATTTCATACCAGTATCTGGCATAAAATCACAAGCAGTGATTGATGGTTGCAAAGACTGTGATCTGAATTAATGCCACAAAGAATAACAAAGTGATGCGCGTTCATGCATGTGCAGTTGTTGTGCTGAAAATAGCATTATGCTGTCTAATGAGAAATGATGAGTTGGCCTGGGCATGCATATTGTTTCAGGTTCTAAAGTGTACTAGCTTTCATTTTGATGCATGGCTCATCGGCTTTATAGCAGGTGCACTGCGTTTTTGCATTGACGTTTACAGCTTTTCCCTTGTCCTTTGGATATTGGAGTCCAGAAAAGAGAGGTGCTGTATCAGCTACTTACCTACAGTAATCAGGGCCAGGCTGAGCACTTAAAGTGCCTGGAACAATTAATTGACATTGATAGTAGCTTCTATTAATAGCATCAGACATAAAGTACACAGGGGTATGGCCTTCAAGAGCTAAAAGAACTTTTTCTTCTATTTGGTCACAAAAGATCAATGTTTACACCAGTGATCACTAATAGGTGGACCGTGGACTGGGCCTGAACCCAGACGCTGTCCTGTCAGGACCTGGACATATTACCTATAACCAAGTCTTTATTTTAAAGTTATATCTTTTCTAACCTTTACAGAATAGCAACCCAAGAAAGTCACAAACCAACTGCATGCACTATACATATCACAAGTGATTCTATTCAGCCAATCAGATCTATGCATTATGAGGATTGAAAGAAGCATACAGGGCAGAGCTCATGACAATGCTGTTATGTTGTCCCAGGGCTTCTAAAGATAGCACATAGGACAAGATGAATGATCTTTTGGGATGCTTTTGGGATAACAGTATGTGGTAAAGCCCAGTCCTTTCACAAAAAGAGCCAATCAACTTGCTGGATATGCCACAAGCAGAGGAAGGTCAACTAAATTGTAATGCTAGTGGATAAAGGCAGTAACATCGATCTCCACTATGAGACAAGTTATTAAACACTTTAAGACACACGTTTTTTATTTTACTTGAAATGAGTAAAAGATCAGTGTGAAAACTGAAAATAAATATTGCTGAAATATATTGAACTATAATTGTAATTTTATATTCAAATATTGACTACATAAAATGCTGATATAACTACTAGGCAACATCTATACAGGATATAGCATAAGACAATCCAATTTTGATATTGTTATACCTTGACCATATCTAATTTTAAACAAATACCACTGTGCTTTGGCATGATGAACACAGATCACAGAGTAAAAGTTATGCTTTAGCATGTTTGGCTTGCAGTGTAGCTGAAAAGACCAGGCAAAATTACCCACCATGACCCCAAGTCACCACCATGTTTAACAGTAGATATATTTTTCAGCTTGATTTTTCCTTGTGACCCCAACATTAGATAAAGTGAAAAATCACTTTTGTTAAGTTTGTTAAGTTTGTCAAGCATGTGATGCTCAATTAAAATCACCCGTGGTACATAACAAGTGTGAGCAATATAAAAATCACACCTGAACCCAGATAAAAGTTGGATAGGAGAGAGGTTGACTCAATCTTTGCATTGTTTGTCTGTGTGTGCCCCAACTGTGGAAAAATATCAACAATCTCGAGGTTACAAGTCCATCTCCAAAGACATTCATGTTCCTTTGTCCACGGTACGCAACATAATTAAGAAGTTTACAACCCACAGCACTGTAGCTAATCTACCTGGACATGGACGGAAGCAGCCCCAATCAAGGTACAAAGAAATTCCTGCATGCTCAGGGTGCATCAGTGTCAGTGCGAACTATCTGTCGACATTTGAAGGAAATTAAATTTTAAGGCAGGAGACCCAGGAGGACCCATTGTTTACACAGAGACATAAAGCTAGACAGCAGTTTGCCAAATGTAGGTAAGCCAAAATCTTTATGGGAAAATGTCTTGTGGACATATGAGACCAAGATAGAGCTTTTTGGTAAAGCACATCATTCAACAAAAACAGAATGAGGCCTACAAAGAAAACACAGAATAGAGAACACAGTACCTACAGTCAAATATAGTGGAGGTTCAAAGGTGTTTTGGGGTTGTTTTGCTGCCTCTAGTACTGGGTGCCTTGACTGTGTGCACAGCATCACAGATTCTGGGTGGCAATTAAGGGCCCAGTGTCATGAAGCTGGGTTTGCGTCTTAGATCATGGGTCTTCCAGTAGAGCAATGACCCCAAACCTACTTCAAAAAGCACCCAGAAATGGGTGGAAACAAAGTGCTGGAGAGTCCTGAAATGGCCAGCAATGTAGACAGTCTGTTGGGTCATTTTCAAACCTTATGAAAAGGAGTGTTAATACTACTGTGGCAAACCAAGAGGCTGTGCCACCATGTTCCAGCTGGTCTGTGATCAAGGCGGACCAGCTGTTCCCACTTTTGCTGCTGTGATGGCAGCCTAAAAGAGCAGTTTCTTGCAGTCTTTAATAAGAAGGAGTATGGACTGTGCACAGGGACTCAACAGGGTGAAACGCAAGATATTAAACTCTTCAGTTGCTCTCACTCTCATGTGTGTGTGTGTGTGTGTTTTATAGAGAGTATAGATATATTTTAAATAGACCCAGCTTTGATTACTTATTGTTATTCTAGCTGAAAACATTTTATCTAGTGCCATTTAAGAAAGACAGTAGTGAATTCATCTGACAAATAAAATAATATAATTAATAATAAATAAATTATCTTGATGTAGGTTTGATGTCTGAGAGTCTAAGATAGTTTAAGCCTCATTCTAAAGTAATGTGATGCTTGCCAGAAGGGCGTCTGTTAGCAGATGCATGTTTAGTGTTCTCCAAAAATGTTTATCTATAAAGGGAGGTTGTGGCAGTTTGAAAAGAAGTGGGTGGCTGGCTTCACTTGCTAACCTGGTGTTAGCCTTCATCCTCACAACACTAATCGTCTGCTATGGGTTAGGTCCTAGCTGGTGGGAAATGGGGAATAATTGGACACTGGGGGGCATCAATGCTTGCATTTAAATGTTCAGCTGATGCTTTCATTTGTGCAGTAGATAAACAAAATACAAAACAGCCGTGTGCACTGTGATGGACTGGGTTGTTCCCACTTTGTGCCCACTGATTGTGGGTAGGCTCTGGACTCATCATAGGTCTGAGCAAGAAGTGGATTTGAAAATGAATACATTAATGCTCATTTGTCCATTTGCATTTGGTCCACCCCCTAAAAATGGAAGGAATGATAAACAGTATAGTTTAAATGGACATTTGTGTGTCTTTCCTTGAAACTCTCATCACAGTAGGCTAGTTCAAACTCCAAACAAGTCATATTTTCTTATAGCCATAAGGCACAGCTAGACAGCTCTACACAGGAAGCTGTCCTACCTGCCCAGAGAGAGTGAGGCCTATTGTACTTTGTGGCTGTAGCTTCTTCCAAGATCGAATTTGCAATTTTCTGATAATTGGGCAAACCCATAGCCATTCATGAATCTGTAAATGCACTCTAACTTTTATAATCATCCACCACTTTTTTTCAAAACGAGCACTGGAGCCATTCGTGTCACCTTGCAATTACTTACAAACTGCAGTGTATGCAGAGTTTCCAATGCTTTGAGTCTGGTCTCATTATGTGTCTGGGGTACTTGGAAGTCCATTTACAACATTGAACTCTATAGTCAAAAAATAGTAAAGGTAGACTGCTCACCACTCCACACTGTAAGCCCAATAAACCCCAAAACGCAATTAATTTTAATTTTTAACCATACAAGGGAGCATCAGCATGCAGCTACTCTGGGACAGTGTAATAACTCTTCAGCCTATAAAGAAAGTATTTGGTTGAAAAAAATGACATGTAAGATACCTCGAATATTGCAGTATGATTTATGGGGAGACATTTATATGGGATAGACTTCTAGACACCTTATTGAAAATAGTTGCATGTCCATTCTACTTAAGCTTTTTTCTGTTTGAAAAAGGGACACAATTTCTCTGGCTTGAAATAGCACCCATTTTATCATAGTTATGCTGGAGCCTTGCACCGGTTGATAAATGTAAATTAGCATTCTGACACCCAAGCAGCTTAAGTAGAAAATATTCCTCCTCACTGGTTAGTGCATTTTCACTCACACGTCTGCACTGCTGCAAGGCCAGGCGGTCCAGACCTGTTTCCATGTGTGTTAATAAAAGGCTTGACAGGACTATCGGCCTAATTTATTTCCTGTGGTCTGCACTGATATGGCTCTCAGTGTTTACTTCAGGAGAAACCCAGTGGGTAAGATGTTGCTGAATGGTAGTTCTCAAAAATGCTGCTCTGCCTAATTTCTACAATGCCTACTTTTTTCAAAGGTTGAGAACGAGCCATATTAACGTACTGATATGATATGTACATTCAGTACATATTATAATATATAATATGTACATTCGTTTAAAAATATATATGTACAATTAAAATATATACACAGTAATAGCTTTTTCTGTTATTGTTTTGTCTGTGTTTGGAGAAGACTTGCTGAAATGCATTAATTTCATTGTATATTGTTCTGCAATTCCAATTTGTATGACAAGCTTATTTATCCTACAATGACACCAGTGATACAAACAGATAAAAAAAAAACAAGTTAAAGTTCTCTGTAGTGCAATTTATAAGTCAATTCATAAAGATATTCTTACTAGTCACATTATCACTGGTTTACATGGAATTTTACTGTCTCTTATCTTTAATTGTGTTTTTAAATGAAAATAAATAAAAACATGCTTAATCAGTCAGCCAGTCTTGACATCTGATGACATGTTCTTCTGTTTGGCTGTAATCCAAACCTGCAGCAACACCGGCCCGTTGCAGATAGGGTTTGAGAACCCTGCTGTAATGGTATAGACTGACCTCCCTGGAAACCAATGAAAACATTGCTGAACATTCCGATTACATTCTCTGCCAGCTGAGATGTCTACAATGACATCCTTCAGGTTCTCTGATTCCTCCCAAAAAAAACTGTCCTATGTGTTTTCCTGCCTTGCACCCAATGATTCTGGGCTTTGGATCCATCAAGAAGAAGTGGATAATGCATGGGATGTATTTTGCTCTAATGTACAGTGCATATGGAAAGTATTCACAGCGCATTACTTTTTGCACATTTTGTTATGTTACAGCCAAAATTGATTCAATTCATTTTTGTTCCACATTTTACATACAATACCCCATGATGACAAAGTGAGAAAAGTTTGTCAGAAATTTTTGCAGATTTATTAAAAATAAACTGTGGAGAGATGAGAACTTTCTAATAGGACAACCATTTCTGCAGCACTCAACCAATCAGGCCTAAATGGTAGAGTGGACAGACAAAAGCTACTCCTCTGTAAAAGGCACATGACAGCCTGTCTGGAGTTTGCCAAAAGGCACCTTAGACCATTAGAAACAAAAAGATTGAACTTTGTGGACTGAAGGCCAAGCATCAGTAATAAACTGATGGAACTGTGGAAACCAGGCACAGCTCATCACCTAGTCAATACCATTCCTAGTGAAGCATGTTGATGGCAGAATCATGCTATGGGGATGTTTATCTGCAGCCGGAAGTTGGAGACTAGTCCTGTGTGTAGAATATTGAGGGAAAAATGAATTGAATCCATTTTGAAATAAGGCTGTACATAAAATGTGCAAAAAGTGAAGCACTGTGGACTGGGGACCACCAATGGACTATGAAGCACTCTCTCATGGTCTGCAAGCCCATACTCAGAGGAAGGCAGTAGTCCATAGCAGGTGGGTAATGGCACTTTAAATCATAAGTCTGCATTAAAAAGCGATTTAGTATAAGTAAAAACTGAGAGATCAATCATGTTGAAACTAAAAACTTGATGCAGACAGTTAGCTAATTAGAGCTGTAAATGAAGAAAGACTGGTGACACATCCTCAGAAAAAGCATAAAAAGAATTTGCAACTATAGATGTGATAGTATAAGAAGATTGTCAGCTGACATACAGAGACATACAGACGTTTTTAAGCTTTCATTCAAAGCCTAATTTTACATAAAAAGTCAGTCAGTCAGTCATTATCTTATCCGCTTTGTCATGAATAGGTTCAAGTGGATCGAGAGCCTTCCTGGTATCATTGGCCGCAAGGCAGAAATAGCTGCTGCACATGGCATCAGTCCCTCACAGTTTACCACACACACACACACACACACACACACACACACACACACACACACACACACACACAGAAGGAGCAAACCTGGACCGTTGGAGCAGGTTAAACAGCAAACTGTGCAGGAAGCTGGCAATCCAGGACTGGGGTTGCCTACCCCTAGTGAAGAGGAACTAACACTCCTCCCACTGTCATTCTCAGAAACTTGCTTGTGAAAGTTAAATCTGGGTTGAGGTTGTTTGGTCTGCATCCAGAATTAGGGTCAAATTATACCAATTAGGTTTTTGCTAGAAGCACCACACAGAAAGACTAATTTCAGGATGGCTAAAGGCTAATCCAGTGCAGAACAGGTCCCCAATGACTTTCATTAATGCCTGCATGCAACTTCTCATGTCAACAAACACTTGTTCTTATTCGCTCCAGTGAGTAGACTAGTGTGTGTGTGTGTGTGTGTGTATGTTTCTGTGTGGGTTTCTTGTGTGTTTAAGCAAGTTCCTCCTTTGCCTCTCTCTCTCTCCCTCTCCCTCTCCCTCTCATAGTGAGATGCTGATTGTGTGTGCTCTTGGAGGGCATGCAGCTGTGGCTCCATGATAGCAGCTGATATCATTATGCTATGCATCCACTCTGGAGCTGTGCTTATAATATAGTAGTGCTTTTAACTATTAGGCATAAAAGTTGGGCAATCTGTGCACAAAGACAGGACACACCATCATCATTTCCCACAGATCTAGTGCCTTGGCTTACAGCATATCTGAGCAATTCTTCTGCTATTGATGTGTCTCGGTGTCAAAATATCACAATAAGCATCATGTATTGCCAAAATGTCTGTAAGTATTCGGATTCAGCAGTTTTACCACATCACCTACTCCTAGACTGAAGGTTCACAGTTCATTCATCAAAGCACATTGTCGTGGCACAATAGTGTTTGATGGTTCATCACTCAGATTAGATCATATCTGGTCTAGAGGTTTTCTGGTGGTCTTTTTTCAATGCAGGAAAAGGTAAAAGAGAAGGATATTTGATTAATTATGCAGCATCAGGTGGGCTACAGTCAGCCATTTTTAATTTCACAGTTTTTAATTGCATCTACATTATATGGACAAAAGTACCGTTGCAGCTGCTGGCTCATTATTTATTTCAAAACCAAGGTTATTAAAAGCCTGTTGTTTTTTTTGTTTTGTTTTGTTTTTTTAAATACTGTCTCTGCTGTTCAAAGAAGGCCTTCTATTAGGCCTTGGAACATTGCTCTAAGGATTTGACTGCATTCAGGAACAAGAACAATAACGGAGTCAGATTGTTGGATGATCACCACCCCACTCCAACTCATCCCAAACGTATTGGTTGGAGCACCATCAGCTCAGTGCTCTGAGGCTTTATACACCTCTAACACACACCTGGTATTAGGCATTGTACAAATAGGTTTGTTTTTATGTGCTCCAGTCCTGTTCTATTGTCAGTACTTCTCTACAAGTACTACACAAGCTGTGTGTACATTTGCACATCACTGTCAGCAATAAGTGAAGCTTACACTAGCTGAAAGCATTCATTACAAGGGGTGTCCACAAATATTTGGTCATATCGTATAAGATATACATGGTGAACTGGCCACTCAATGAGCATAGATTTTTGATTTTTTTGGTTCTCTTGTCCTGGTACACACATTATTGCACCATTATTTACAATTTGGACAAACCTGTTGCTGTAGGCATATGATATAATGATATATGATATTTTTTCCAATGAGAAATAAATCATTTATTCTACGCCCATGCCTGGCTCTGGTACACCACAACATAAATATTTAAATATCCACCTCAGTGATCAGATCCAAGTAATTATTCCTGTTTCCTTTAGCCAAACGTGGCTTGATTGTGAAACAGATCTGTCCCTCCAGACGGATGAAATGGCTTCATGGCCTCATTACACCAACTAATTCCCAGAAATGGTGTTATAGTCATGTCTTGGGGATTCCATTTCTGAATGCCACGTGTCTGTACTCCAGAGAGCACTAGATTTGACCCTAATATGACCTACTTTCAGCTCTCCACTTGAAATAGAACTGACATCTACATTAGTTGTCATCGGCCCATGTAGAACAGAATCTAGTTTAAACGTGTACGTAGGGTCTGGAATGTCCACTCGTAGCCTGTTGTGCTGAGAGTTTTGTGGAGACATTTTTCTTTACGATGGATTTGTCTTGTTGTTAATTAGTTTCATTGCTGCAAATTTGTTATGTATTACTGGAGGTCAAGCACTTCAAGTAACTCGAAGCCTCTCATGCTCAAGTTTTTACCAATACTTTTATAGCCTTTTCCAGTGTCATGTGTCTCTTTAAATATATAGGTCTTTTGAGGTTGTTTGATATTTGTGTGCATCAAATCATGATTCACACTAACCAATCTTTCTTGAGAAGATGTCAGTAAATAGCGGTGAAGTCTTTTTTTATGATCTCAAAATGTAAGCACGCCTTACACCAACACTTCATGCTCATGTTTCATGATGTATGTGTTAAATTCATATAAATGTTTCCCTCTGTTTAGTTTTCAGGGCTTTACCTCCTGTCCTTCTTTATCATTCTGCTTGGGCTGGTGCTCTACTCCTCATCTTCCACCTACGTGGCACAGGATCCTCGTGTGTACAAACAGTTTCGCAACGCAGGAAATGCTGTTCCAGATACGCCGAATGTTGGGCCCCTGGAGCCTTCAGTTACCTACAGCAGCCTTGGCCAGGAGATCGAGGATGAGCCTCGCATTCGAGTAGCCTGAAGGAGTGGAGCTTTACAGAATCAATCATCCTCTGCCCCTCCCACAGTCTGTAGAAGTGAATGATGATTATCACTGAATGATGTAAATAACCACGTAGCAAACAATTACACTGTGATCACAAACTGTGAATAGGTAGCAGTGATCAGTGACTTTCTCAAATCCCTGTATAGACATTATCCAAACTTGTCCCTCCCCCAGTAACAGTTTAAGTGTTTAGAAGGATTTGTGCTGACTGTTTGTGCAAACGCGCCATTGTGACTCTTTTATTTTCTTATATGAGCACAAAAGGTTCAATGTATTTGAGATTTTTACATGTATTTTCTTGCTACTCTCATTATTATTTCTGTTTCTGAGTTATGACCAGTTACATATTGATTTGTCAAGAGCCAGTGCCTTGCCATGTACAGCTATTGTTGGTGAAATAGTACACCTTAACTCATCACTTTACGCCATGTGTTGTCTGAGGACATCTGCATTCTGTGCTAAAAACAAAAGGATGTAATCCATCTGAAGATGAAAATTAGAACAGAACATTTTCCCTATTTTATCTATTGTGTTGACCATTCCACCAAGGTTCAAGGTTCGAGGTTCCACCACACCACTTCCCTTGATTCCACCAGGAGTCTATGGTCAGTTATTCTTTTTGAGTAGATTAAATTACTGGCTGTTTTTCCATTGTTTTTAAGACATGAAAATACATGACACTTTTGTTTGTATTACCTATAAATTGTGTATTAGCGATTGATTGTAAACTTGTACAAAAAAAGCAAAGAGGAGAAAAAAAAGAACTTTAATGCACTTGTCTTTACAGAGTTTTGTTTAATTTGTTTTATGGCTGATTATCAGCTGCACCATAGTCCTAAGTATTATCACATTTGAATAAAATCTATGTATAAAGTTATTTTGAACAGATCCTTTAAAAAAAATCATTTGACTTTTTTATTTGCCATTTAAATATTGGAATTCTTATTGTGTCTGAGTTGTCGCTTTAAATAAAGTATCTTTGTCTTAAAGCTGAAAATGATTGAATGTGTAACATACCACTGGATTTTCTGTCATTATCGTCCTCTTTTCTGGCATGCTATAAGATGAGATAAGATTTTATTATTCCACAAGTGGAAATTTGCATTGTTACAGCAGAATATACTATTGTATATTAAGCAGATAAAGATGCACATTATACAAATGCAAAACATAAGACATGCTGTAGAAATAAATATCTGTTAGCAGAAATATATAAAACAAATTTACAGTTTACAGTTACACATGTAATTGTATGGATATTGCACATTTTCTGAACAGTTACTGGCTAGAAATTGCACAGAAATTGTAGATATTACATAGAACTTGTGTATGTATTGCTCTTATACCGTTCTGTCAGCAGCAAATATTGCACATTAATTAGAGGTGGCATAGGTATAAGTATGAGTACCATCCCTGATATAAAGATTCAACTCTAAAATATAGAAGTGTCACAGTACAGCATATCATACTGTACCATTCAAAATACGCTTCTCAATTCAAAACGCAATAGCATTAAACAAAAAGTACAAAATTTTGCTTATTTAGTGCTATTGACAAAATGAAGAGGTCAAACCATCCTGTCAAACAATAACTTTTATAAACTCTATATTAAACATAAAACATTAACAGCATATATCTACACCATACTGAAAAATGTACTGTATTGACACGACTCTACTGGATCAGATTATGAATTTTGTAATTGTTACAATTATATCATTGAATCTCAGCGTAATGAAAAGCAGGGAACAGCAAAATGAACTGGTGCACAATTTAACCACATTTAACCATTTTTCACCATCAACTTTGTCCTCAAATAATACACAACTGCATCTCAAAAAATTAGAATACTGTCAAAATACTGTTTCTGATCATTTACTTCAAATATTAAACTTTTAAAATTTATATTCAGTACCTTTAAAGTGACATTTTAAAGTTGATACTGTGATTAGTATTCAATTCAAATTCAAATTTGAATTAAAATTTAATTTGAGATTCTGGATTTCTGGTTTTCATGAGCCATAAGCCAAACTGATCAACAGTAACACAAAACAAAAAAGGCCTGAAATGTCGCTTCACATGTAATAAATATAAAATATGACAGTTTACCTTTCTGAATTAAATTGTGATCACAAATTTTCTGAGATGCTCTAGTAACTGACTATTTAATGTATTCAAAACTTTAATTATGAAGTAAACATGGTTAACTTAACATAATCCAATTTTTAAAGGAAATGAATCACATTGTGTCTCAAATCTGAAAACAAAACACAATTTTCAGACTAAATTTGATATATTTACCCTTTGTAGCCTGTATTTAATGTTCTATTGCAAGGTTTCTCGACTTATATATATATATATATAAAAGCAATCAAAAGAAATGCTGAAAGTCAAAAAGACAAAAGTCAAAAATAAAGTCAAAATGAAACATTATCAGCTTAACATGACCAAAAACAACTCTTATCTTCCTTCTTGTGGGCTGCTACGCTTTCTAGTTTATATACCAGTTCAGAACCCTGGTTGGACCTGAACAGTGTGAGTTTAATGTAAACACTACGGATGATCCAAACATTAAACACACTCATTTTCCATTTACATGCTGATTACAATAATTAAGCAAAGCATAAAAATATTTGATGCTCCAAAAAAAACAAAACAATTAAATGATTAAACAAATATTTTTCCTGTATGCTTAAACTTGGAAACAGACTGATTTAACATATCAGGAGGGTTAAAATAGTCTACATATCACGTGACACTGTTTATATCAGCACTAATAACTACCTTCACAGAACAGTGGTGCTGATAGTCATAATTCACGTGTTATGCTGCTTAAAAGGAAGACACTGTGAAATATTACTTCATATGAGCCGGAAATAACAAAAAAAATGACTTTAAGTGCTTTTAAATTGTACTAGAAAAGAGCACACATACGGTGACCCCCCCGGCCTGCAGATTGGTACCTCCCGACCCTTTAAGCCGTTCTCCGACAGGGCGCCTCCAGGTGGACAGGGCAGGTATGGCGCGTTCCGAGAGCAGCTGGGAGCGTGAGGGGCTGCTGGAGCAGTTCTCTAGACTGTCCACGGCGACGGGGGAGGCGGAGAGCGGAGGGGCCGTGTCTGCAGGGGACGGTGTCGGCGGTGTCGGGCTGCTGTGTCTGAGTGATGAAGTGCTGCTGGTGATTGTGAGACACCTTGAGCCCGTGTCTCTGCTGAGATTGGGCCGCTCCTGCAGAACCATGTTCAGACTCTGCTCCTGCGACTCGCTCTGGAGTCGACACTTCCGGGTGAGCCTACTTTCAGAAAGCCAGTCAATCATCTGGATGAACTCGACTCCTATACCTGCCTTACGTAAACTTACTAAACAGATACCTGCCTTACGTACACTTACTAAACAGATACCTGCCTTACGTACACTTACTAAACAGATACCTGCCTTACGTACACTTACTAAACAGATACCTGCCTTACGTACCTTACTAAACTGATACTCCGCCTTACGCACACTTACTAAACTGATACCTTCGCCTTACGTACACTTCTTACTAAACTGATACCGCCTTACGTACACCTTACTAAAACTGATACCCGCTTCACGTGACACTTACTAAACTGGAGATACCTGCCTTACGTACACTTACTAAACTGATACCTGCCTTACGTACACTTACTAAACTGATACCTGCCTTACGTACACTTACTAAATTTCTTGTATAGTTTGATTAGCCAAGATGAACTATTGAAATGTTTCACTAAAATATTTTGGCTCAACCTAAATAAATCATAGTAGAGTATAATCTACAATGTGTGTGTGTGTGTGTGTGTCTTTTGTATTCCCTTCTTCTTCCTCCTCCCCATCCCCATTTTGTGCTGTTAGGATTTGTTTCAGGTCATCCTTCCAAATAGTACAGCTGGTTCCATCATTGCAGCCAAGACTGCTTTCCGCTTGGTGTTCATGTGGAGAACTCTGTTCCGGAACATCCACTGTAACCGGTCACTTCAGGAGAAGCTCTTCACTGAAGTCCCGTTTCCCCCCCGTGCATACTGGAGCCAGTGGCTGGTGCTGGAAGAGTGTGTGCCCCTGCCTTCAGCTAGGCTTTCATGCAGTGATGTGGAGAAGCTGTGGGGCATCTCTAGAGACCTCTTCAAAGAGAAGCTTCAAGGTAGTCTGCTCTCATTCCCAACCACACTGGCCCATAGGGAGTCAGATAAGCAAATCAGTTATTCAGTAACTTTCCTTGTTCATTCTTTAAATTTCTATGTTAAATTTTTTATTTTAGGAAAAGAAGATGGTGAGATCCTCAAATTTGAATGGAGGGAGTTGTACAACCTTGCCCTCAGCCAGCACGGCAGTTCTGCAATGATATTTCGACACGTTCTTGCCCAGCACGAAAGCAACGGTATGTAATTGATCCTGGGCATCTCTTTGATCAGTTTCAGGTATGTTCACCTAGTTTTAGAAGTTTCATGAGAAGGTAATTATGGGGAGAACTTCTGCCTTTTTAGAGCTATGCATTTTTTCAGTTATGTTGATGGAACATACACAATCTGGACAAAAGCACTGGGACACCAGTAGGTCATTCATTGTTTCTTTTGAAATCAAGGCTATTAAAATGTAGTATTTGTATTTAGCAGTAACGTATTTAAAAAGCACCACTGAGTAAAAGTAAATAGATGTATACCCACACACATTGGCTGGCACAGCTGTATTACAGATAGTTTGGAGAACTGGGCTGGACTGTTTAGGAACTGTCCTAGAATGGTTCAGTTCATAACTGCATGGAAGGAATTTTGTTGAAATAAGAAATGTTTCTGGATTAGTTCTAGTGACCAGAGCTCAATTTTTGGTCCTCTTTTTTTTTATTTTATGTTTCCTCTTGGAGAAATCCTACTGTACTATGGGACACATCACTCCCATTCTCAAGTCCGTACACTGGAAAATATTATAAGTATAATATGAATAGATTTTAAGCTACTGTTACAGGTCTATAAATGTCTCAATGGCTTAGGATCAGCATATCTGATCTAATGCAGTGATGTAAGCTGAGCAGATCACTAGATCATTAGTTGAGTCAGTCAGTCATGCCTAAGTGAAAGACTAAACATGGAGAAGCACTGTTTAGTTACTGTGCTGCAGTTCAATGGAATCAGTTGACAGAGGGTATTAGAAGAGCTGGACACTCGAGATTTTTAAATACAGACTGGAAATGTTCTCTGTTTGATCAGGCTTTCAGCTCAGTTTAAAGACTAAAGCTGTCCTGTAATGGTATTTCTCTTATTCTCATGTTTATTTTAAATGTACTGTATATTTTGTTTTTTAATTGTATGATATTTTATTTCTTAAATTTTAATGCCACTGTGTATGAAACATGTATTGCCTTAAGTATGGGTAACAGCTGAAGTGAAAAGTGTTGGGTTTTATTTGTTTGAAAATGAAAAATCTCATATAGGGACATTGTGTAAGGCATCAAGAGGAGTTGCAGGATCTGCCCTTAATGTACTTTTTTTTTCTATATGGAAATGGTTTATCGTCAGTAGGAGAAGGTTTGTAGCGTCTGTTTCTAGAGTCAGGTTTTTAGACTTTCGCAGTTCTGAACAAAAGGGTTAGGAGCTGCCAGTTTGAATTGAACAAAACCCCAAAGTTGGGGCAGAATATGTTTTCATAACGTTACTCTACAGGGAATGCAGTTTGAAGATGCTGTAATACTGGTGTTCTTAATGCTGACTTTATTGTATATCAGGGAACCGATATAAACTTCCTTGGCTCACTTTTCTGTATTTCAGCATATTTCTTCATTATTCTGTGTCACACCTGTATTTTAGACCCTGTCCACACAAATCTGGATAATTTTAAAAACTTATGTCTTCATTTTGACCACTGAGGTTTTTGAATGAGAAAATGGATTTCTTAAAAATATTCACACAGGAGAATTTTCATTGTGTTTGTGTGGGCAGGCAAAACACAACTTTGTGAAGCCACGTTAACTTGAAATCGTATTACACTGAAATTTGGACAAAGCTTTGAAAACTCCTGATCAAGTGTGTAGCTGACTATGGTGTTGGCATTATGACAATGTAACATTTTTTCTTTCCCCTCTCCTTTTTCTCTTTCCATCTTTTCTCCCCTCTGGTACAAGTTGTGTTTTGAGTCAGGGTGATAAAGTATGGAGGCCTGCTATTAGAAAAAAATGAAGTGTGAAAATGTGTTTGGAAAATGCGCTTCATGCTCATGCTGTAATTAGTTGTTTTGGGCATTACACTTATCCATAAAGACACTTCATTCTCATTCAGACTGTGATCTTTCACAGTGCTTTGTGTTTTCAAGAATATCTAGGTTTGTGTGAAATGGGCCTTGGACATTGACGCTCATGGGTAATGCAGTATACATAATTGATCTTCAGGTCTTATGTACGGAGCCTTGTGACGGTATTCATCCCCCTTGCCTTTTTTGTGTTTTGCTACCTCAAAACATGGAATTAAAATGGATCATTTGTATTTAGTGTTTCAATCATTTACTTTATAGAACATGCAACTTTGAACATTTTAGATTTTTTTATTGTGAAGCAATCAACAGATGGCACAAAATAACACAACTTTAGTGTGCATAACTGTCCAGCTCCAAGTTAGGTGGTTTCTGGCAGCAATCTTCAAGCCTGACAAATTTTCAATTGAATTAAGGACTGGGCTTTGACTAGACCATTCCAATACATTTACACTTTTCCCCTTGAACCACTCAAGTGTTGATTTAGAGCAGTGGTCCCCAACCCCGGGGTACTAGTCTGTGGAGCAATTGGTACCGGGCGACAGAAGAAATCCCCACCCCCCGGTCACACTATCTGAGGCACGAACCCTCCCAGGTTATGCTCTAGAATATCCCTGTATTTAGCACCATCAGTCTTTCACTTTACTTGAACCAGTTTCCTATTCCCTGCAGCTGAAAAACATCCCCACAGCATGATGCTGCCACCACCATGTTTCACTGTGGTGTTCTTAGGGTAATGTGTTGGGTTGTGGCAAATATAGCATTCTCTCCTTTGTGGCCGAAAACGTTTAATTTTGGTCTCCTCTGACCAGAGCACCTTCCTCCATATATTTGGGGAGGTCTCCCACATGCCATTTGGCAAACTCAAATTAGCCTTTCTTTTTTGGTAAAGAAAGTAAAGGCTGTTTTGTTTTTTTGTTTTTTTTGGTCCGCTCTTTGCAGTGTACAGCTTGTGGTTGAATGGTCCTTGATGTACTGGTAATGATATTAAGAATAGCCTACACTCTTTCCTTTTTCCCTAGATGCCAGGCTTGCTTGACTATACTTTGCAAGGGTATTTTGTGCCATTTGCTGTCTTGAATTTAAAAAAAATCTGTTTTCAGAGTTTTTTTTAGAGAGATTTCTCTGCCTTTCTCTGAATACCTGCCCTCCTTTCCCCTCAAAAAGAGTTGGAAGCCTTTTGAAGAGAAATGCGATAATCCAATTTTTTGCCCTGCTGAATTACTTCAAAGTGTTGTAATGGATTGTTGATCTTATAATTTGGAGAAGTATTGTTGTAAATCCTGTTTGTTTTCATTAAGGTTCTAATGCATTCTTTACATTTGCTGCATTGCGGTGTGTCTAATACATCTGGAACATCCAGGTTCTAACTTTTAAGCCATTTAGTGGATTTTCTAGACTTCTGAGCATTTCTCAGCGGTATGGATATTTTTAGAATGGATTGCTCCGTTGGAATGCATTGTGGTGGGAGTGCAACACAGTTGTTTCCATAGACAGGTATTTTAGGGAAGCACAGGTACCATATAATGTGAGGTAACGTGAACTTTCACAGCAGTCAGGCAGGTGTTTAAGATTTGCCTTGAAGAGTTGAGGTTTAACTTGTGCAGATGATTCACACATACAGAAATTGGCTTTAATGACCTGCAGAAGGGTTCCTTACTGCAGCAGGAGTATTCCTCTTTCTGAAATATGTTGTAGTGTGGGTGGGAGGGGTTCTTCATGATTGCTGGCATCTTTTCTAGTATCCTCCTCTCTGCCACCTTCTCATTCGTGTCTAATTTAGATTCAAAGACAGAGTTGGCCTTTCTAACAATGCTGTTTAGTCTGTTCACGTCCTTCACTGTAACATTGCCCAGCAGCATTAAAAATGGACATTGACACTAGACTCTATTCTCTGCAGTTGACCTCAGAAAATGAGTGGACGCTGTACAGGAAGAACCACTTTCAATCCTGCCTTGTTTCACAGATTCTCTGGTACATGTATGTACACTTCAGTCATCTCGTATGTGCAGTGCCAGGAGGAGATTTAATTTCCCAGAAATACCCTTTTTAATTGACCTGAAATAAACCCACAAAAACCTGTAGTCCCCATACAAGCTGACTTCAGTATAATTGATAACTGGAGATTGTAAACATGCTATGATAAAAAACTTGAAATGTTCCATAAGATAAGAATTATGGGGGGATATCCCAGACTGGGATTCTTGTGCCCTGGCTGGTCACACAAACCTGAAGCACAGAATATTCACTGTCTGATCAATTATGAAGTCAAGAAATTGTTAGAAATGAAGGCTTCTAGGTAGATAGATGTCCAACTTCTTGCGCATACTGCTGTTAGGGTTTTTATAATGGTAAACTGTGTTGTAGCCTGCACTACATTTGACTTGTAAATGATTTTCTGTAGAAGTTTATGCTCGTTTGGTTTGAACAAATTTGTATATACAGTAATTGTATAGATTACTATAAGAAGTGCCATATGCGTTTTGATTGACTTAAAGGGACTTGAAATAGTTCGAAACTTGATTTTGTAGTAGCCATTTGTAATTTGCTTGTGTAAAATTCTCAGTGTTGCTTATGTAGGGGTCTGTTTGTTCTGCTGCTTCTTCTTATTCCTTATCTCCCTTAAAATGCAGTGCACAGACCAAGACCGTAAGTCGTACAGACATGAAACTTGGACAAGAGGTCTGTTCCGCTACTCACTCAAGCTCAGCCCGATTGGCCTGATGATGGCACTATAGCAAACCATTGAACTTAAATGTCCATATAACCCATCCTGTATGAAACCAAAAAAAATTGGAATTTCAACTGTTTCGATTTAAACTGTCATTTGAATTTTTTACCGTTGTTCTACAAACTCACATTGTTTGAAAATGACACATTTTGTACTAGTCCTACAGTTTGCATATCATCTATCAAATGACCACACCTAATGTAAGTAAACAATTATCCACAAAATATTGAACTTTTAGCTCAAAATTTCAGTCAATCCATCTGGACTTGATGAACAGGTAGTACTCCCTCCTATGACTCAGGCGATCAAGTTCAGCTCGATTGACCTGATGGTGGCACTATAGCAAAGCATGAAACTTTAAGGTTCATATCTTTTGTGACCTACACAAAATTATTTTTTTCTTTAAATGTGTGCCTCATGCCCTACAAAAAATGTATAGCTCCACACACTTAGATTTTCAGCTAATTAACCTAAAATGCTAAATCACACATCACGCAAACTAGTATGTTTTGCTCACAACTTTCGGCCAATTCGCCAAATCATAAGAGAAGAACTAAAGAACTTTAATGAATATAAAAAAATGTTGGAATTTCCACATTGTTTAGCACCCAAGCCCAGGAGCAGTTATCACCAAAATCACACAACACTATAACTCAAATGCTTTGTCCAGTTGCCCTGCAACTTCAGACATGTGAGGAGGGCTGTAGACAGCTGTCAAGGTTTGGTGGTACTGAATCACTAGGTGGCACTATAACGAGCAAACACATACTACATGACCAAAAGCTGATTTCCTGTCTGATTGACATGGAGATTGACTTGGTTCTACCATGATCTATGATGTAATATTAAAAAAAATATGGCTACCATCAGCCAGTCAGATTTCAAAAGGTACTTAAATGCTTTACAATTGGCTATTCAGCAGGAAACTTTATACATACCTCCAGGTTTGGACTCTCTGGTACCAGCTGAAGCATCACTGGTATTGACCACTGGGAGGTGCAGCTCAAATGGCACCTATGGCAGAAATTTAATACATAAAGGTCTAACTCGGACATGCTTTGTCCAATTGCTCCAAAACCTCACAGGCATGTACCCTAAGGGGGTTTTAGGCTACTATCAATGTTGGGTACTGCATCGCAAGGTGGCGCTTTAAAGAGCAAAAGCTTGCTACACCACCAAAAGCTGTCCAATTGGCCTGGAGGTACAATATGATGTCCTGGACCAGTATCTACGAGTCTGATGGCCATGATCAGTCAATCAATTTCAGTAGGCACTTATGTATACATTTAAAAACTACATACAACTTCAGGTGTCCTGCTCATTTCTTTTTCCTCTCACTGGTCATTCTGTCTTTTTGTAGACCACTCTGAACTGGAATCCATGTACCACCAGTACACACAGTGCAGATTTCAATGGCTCTTCACGTACTGGCTTTTTCGGCAGCCAGCACAATATAGCCGGCAACTGAGAGCCATCTTCCTTCAGTGGAGGAAGCACAGCAAAAAGAAAGTGGCAACATGGGGAGAAACTGTGTGTGATGTAAGATACCTCGCCTCACTCCATCCCATCACCAGCGACTACTGGAGGGGCCGCCTTGCTCGGGGAGATGAGAACATGGGTGAGTTGGATTTAAAGTGGACATCATAAACTCATTTTGGGGCTTCTGTACATCTGTAGGTCCTAGCAATGTACACACTGTGAAACAGACAACCCTTTCTTTTCTTTTCTTTACTTTATCTACTGACTGCAGACTCTGCTTGATTCTCCAGCCATAGCAAAGCTCGACATGCTGTGCTAGCGTTTGATTGTTGAATCTCACTGTAGTTCATGTTCCTTCTGTATTCCTGTTTTAATCTTAGTGACTAGAATTGTTTTCAGCATGCCGATTTTCTAAAGTCTATGGCAATTCAAGCATCTTAAGCAATTTGATACACTCTGAGAAGACTGGGTCTGGTGTTGCCTAGTGTTGTTTTGGCAGGTTTTGCCTGGTGTTGCTTTCCAAGATTTCCTTTCCTTCTGAGGGAGTTTCTTCTCATCATGGTTGTCATTGGCTTGCTCATTAGGGAGGTCTCTCTAAAGCTGTTTTGTGGCAGTCTGTTAAAAGAGCTACACAAGTGAACTTGTTAGTAGTTGTTCTGGATTCTGTTGCTCCAAATGCTGATGGATAAATTTGCAAAAAGCAAAGTGTCATAATTACATTGACTTATAAATTATTGGAATGTTTTTTCTTACACTTTGTAATGTCTCATCCCTTGGCTGCTGTACCTTCCATGTGCACTTAAACATAATAGCCAGTGAGCAAGTTCAAACCATTATGGGCTTATAATGGTGGACTTTGTTGTACCTTTAACATGTGGTGCATGTGGATCTCTTTCATTCAGGTGTTTAGGCGTGCAAGTTGATCTAATTAGGATCCAGGAATTCTATTATCCTACGGCTGAACTTCTTGAAGTTTTTAATTGAATGACCCATGTAGCTCAAGGTTTTTGTAAACTCCTCATTGCTGTCAGCTCTGCATTAGTATTTTCCCTGGAAGAAGGCTTATTTTGGCAGGAGAGGAGTCAGAGTTTTAGAGATCAAATAACGTTCCCTCAAACTCTTTGGTCTGATTTTGCAGACAGATTAAACCTATTTCTAGGATTAGTTGCACTGTCAGTGGGGATTATCCTGTGGAAAATCCTCTTTAGTCTCAAATCTAGAAGCTGTAGTCCTCTAAATGTTGCTGATTTTTAAGGCTTACCTTTTAGCATAACATCCTGAGTTGATTCTTTTCCTACAGGTATTCATACAGTGGGAAACTACTTCTCCATGTGCAAGTCACTTGTGGCGTGGATTTTGGGCCGTGACTGGGGCAGACTGAAACGCAGAAAGGTACACACCTTAACCCCTCCTCTCCTCAACTGCATGCCTTATAAAACCGTTCCTCTCGCTCACCTTCTCGTGACGGACATTTGCACGCAATCTCCCAAGCTGCCCAGATCTCCTGGACAAGTTTCTCAAGCACCCCTTCCTTGCCTCAACCATTGTGAAGGTAGCATTTTGCAAAGTGTCGATTATGAAGGGCGAAAGATACATTTCCTACCTTGTTAAGAATGATTAGGGGCCATCAAATGTTTTATTTTTCACAGATATGGGCTGTTTTTTGTTTGTTGGTTGTTTTTTTTAATGCACAGAAATCAATATAAATTACTCCGCCTTTCTCAGATTCTCAAAACTGCCATTTCTGAAATTCTCCCCATTTAATTATTCTACCCTAAATGAGCTTCTGCCAGAAGGTGCCCTGTAGTAGAGTATTCCAGTGATGTGCTTCTCCTGCTATTGTGTGTCTTCAGTTCATTAGCTACTGCCAGTGATTTCACAGGTCACAGCTTGAGCAGACAACAGGAAGCTAAGACCCTTCATCTAATGGATGGCTAAATTGATTACAGATATCAATGTGTGTCCCATTCAATTACACCTCGTGTGACAACATGCAGTCTATCTGCAGTATCAGAACGTCTCTTACGTGCAGCAATCCAAGCACATGGTGGAAAAACTGAAGTGATGGCTTTTGTTTTTAGCATTCATGTGGCCTTTTGAAAATGACCACAATTATTTTTGGTCCAGAGGGTTGTGGCCCCCTTGTTTCTTGTGAAGCAGGTATACTTACTCTGCTACGTACACAACTGGACCAAAAACTACTCCTGTTTGTCTACACAATATAATTTGCAGTGTCATTTTAAATGGTGTTCCTGAACCTGAACCGCTTCCACCCTGCAGAGGCTTAAGTCTTTAGGAATTAGATTTGAGTTAGTCCCTCCCTTTAATGTTTGGATAATTGTCCATTTCATCGTCAGGAGTGCCAAAAACATTAAAAGGCTGCAGATTTATATCTTTCATTGGTGGGGGGATTCCAAACCTCTTATCCATTGTTTCTCAACTCTATTCCTGGGGGCACCCCTACCCTGCAGGATATTTTAGCCCTTTCACTGCTCCCACCTCACCTGATTCAACTAATCAGCACTCTAGGATGTTTTGAAGCTAAAACATGCAGGGTATGGGGTGCCTTGAAGCAGTACAGTTCTGCAGTTCTATGAGACATATTGAGCCTTTACCTTGAGATGCAAACCACTGAGAAACCATCTAAAAAAATGCATCTTGCATCTTCTTGGACACGTCAGATACTGCTACACTGATGGGATGGTGCTTGCAGTACAGGTTGGACAATGACCATAATTGACTTAAAAACACCCAGTTCAGCAGGACTCTTTTCACTTACTAAAGACAACTGAAGGTTGAAACAGCCTTCAGGTTTTGTGTCCGAGTTGATGGTAATGGCACAAACAATTATAAATAAGGATTATTTTGAGTCTGTGAAAATGGACAGACTGGGTAATGCAATTTTGTTAAATCCCTTGAACGTTTATAGCTTTTAATTGAAGTCTTCACTTCACTGCTTGTTTTTCACTTCAAATGCATTGTGGTGCACAGAATTACAATTCTTTTATTAAATCTAACCTCTACTGTCTGCTTCAAAAGATTTTATGTAGCGTCTTCACTTTGCAAGGCTTAAGTGATTTACATTGGCTGAGGTTCTTGTCTGCTGGCAGGTTTTTGTTAATATTGCACGATGTGCTCACAGGTTTATGAGGACACTCTGGAAGGTGTGTACATGCTGCTGAAGAGGGAGATGCGGGAGGGCCTGGTAGAGCATGAGCGGTTCTGGCAGGTGGCTAAAGTCCAAATGAGCCGAGTGTGCTCCCTGGAGGAGACTGCTGTTAATTACGTCAACTGGAAGATGATCGAGACGCTTCCTTACTACAAGTAAGTGCTGATACTAAGTGTGCACTTTCTCTCCGCGGTGAAGAGATGTAAATACGTAAGAGCAGCGCTGTTACACAACAAGTGTCTTGGAGATGGCTTTAAAATTTAATTTTATTAATGAAACATCCACCCTAGTAACAGCTTGACATTGGTTGCCTGCTATTTTTGATGGCGCCCCTAGGAGTTTTACATATTTTAAGGTCTTTGGCCAGATGGTAACTGGAACTGCTATATGATTTGGAAAGGAACTGGGGGAGCTGTTTCTATCAAAAACTTATTCACAAGACCTTGAGCTTGACTATTGGTCGTCTTTCGGTCAGGGCTTTGAAGCCAGCACAACGCGCAGTGTGAGAACTGGGGCACTGCTGGCAGCTTCAAACACACAGCCTGCAGCCAGTCACAGGGTGAGGATCCACAGCTAGTCAATGGTATCTTTTTGAAGTGTGAGGCGACTGATCTCAATACAAGTGCAATGAACCTCTTCTCTTAAGACAGAACCAATTCCATCAGCATCAGTTGAATGCTGGAAATGAGTATGCAATTTTGGAAGTCTTCAAGGTGGAGAATTTCTGTTTAAAAATCAGTTAGGAAACGTGGGCTACATGTTGAGGATTTAGAGTGCAATTCATGTGCACTATACAAAAATATGACTGTTAACCTTTAGAACCATAGACTAATTTTGTCAAATTAAATGTTTTTTGGGGTTTTATTTTTTTAAAGTACATCAAACAATGTATAGATGGATCCATTTTTGGTACTTTATATATGTATCAGTATTATCTATTCTCAAGACTTTAATTCTGAATTATTTTAACACAAACCCCTCCCTTATTTCCCTCTGGAACCCAATATCTGTATCAGTGATGTCAGCCCCGCCCCATCAGAGATCGGTCAAGCATGTATACATAGACAGAGTGTCCTTGAGGCCGCCATGGGTAAATGGAGTAAATCTTGCAGTTTATGATATAGGTTACTCTAATCCTGAGATGCGAACCCTAGAAAATGGAATGTAACCCGTCTGCAAAGTGTGGATCTCTGGTTGTAAGTGTTAAAACATAAACCTTCATAGTAGAGACATACAAGCTGTTGCTAGGCAAAAACGGTACCCCCACCCACCAACCCCCACCAAAAAATAATTACCAAACACCACTGAATTACTTATTTGCATCTCAAAGATTCAATTCTGAAGACTCTAGTGTAAACGAGGTTGAATTTTCCTTTTAATATTATTGTTTACTTTCAATCACTCGAGAGTAGTGAAGGGGTCTCCTGTGATTTGCTACAGTACAATGGCTTACAATTACATTGTTCCCTGGCAGTGTTCAAAAACTTGCTGGCCTTGCAAAAGCTATATATTATTGCCTTTTTTCCTTTTTAATCCTGAGAGAGTCTAATTCCATTTGCCAAGTTATTGTATTTGAATAGTTTTCACTTTTTGATTTGATAAAGACCTAAACTTTAGGCTTAAGTGCTTCTTGTATGTTTTGATTTATTCCCTTCTTCTTGGGACCTCTGGGGACACACATGGAGACCACCCTTATAAACTAAAGTAACAAATTGATCCAAAGTGGATATATAACCTGTCCTGGAATTTCTCCTGTTTAGGTTGTATTTAGTGTCTGGCAATGGCATCTATCTGGAGCATGTGAAGGGTTTCCTGCGCAGGAAGAGAATGGTCCATAACTGGATCTTTCTAGAAGAGAACGCCTGGCTGAGACAGCTGCTGCCGGACGAGCTCTATTCCCTGTTGGAGTTCGACACCAAGATCGCTCAAGGCAAGTTCACTCAGCTTTGTAGAGATCTGCGGTGCTCATGTTGCAACAAAATCAGAATCCTCTGCAATACATCATTCGTAATCTTGACTGCAGTAAAGCATTTCCGCTGTTAGAGCCTGGAGTAATGGGATTGGCTGAACTCACACTTGCAGATTATTAGATCACTGTGAGGCAGAAAGGCATTTTCTCAATTACCAATAAAACCAAATTTCAGTCCACACAGAAGCCAGCTTATATTGAAGAACTAACCCTGTATCTTCAGCTCCACGCTCATCAGAAAGTGCTCACTTGCCTCTGTTTTTAGGTATCTTGCAGCGACAGCATCAAATGTCTTGATGCAGCATATTACCTGACGTTGATCAGGCTTTGAGAGCTGATGTGGGTTGCTGAGAGACTGAGAGTAATTCAGGTCATGTAAGCGAACATTGGGAGGAAAAAAAATCATTTTCATTTTCTTCTTCCCTTCCTGTAAGACCCATTCATCACTGGCGAGTTTGGGACAATGAGTCAGTGAAATGTTAATTAGAATTTATGGCGTGTTGCAGCATGCCTCACTGACCCTTGGACATGGTGGTCAGTTTATCAGATGGCTGTAGTCTGTCAGGTGATTTGTCTTGTTTACTAGCTTAGAAAAGCAAATGCCTGCTAAAGGTCTTGGATGTTTGGCCTACCTGTCATTGTGCATTGAATTCTAGGGTATTCATGTCTTTTTAAAATGACTAGGTTTTATTAAAAATGCCTGAAATTGCACCATTAACAGGCTCGTTTGTGGTCTTAACAGCGTATGACAAATGCATGGCGATTGTACAGTGGGTTGAAGTACACATTGCCTACTTTTGTGCACCACCGCTCCTCTGTGTATTGCGTTATTGCTCACCGAAACCTTTATTTGGGTGTTTTTAGCCTCACGTTGCTGTATGTCTTGAGTCTTCCTTTGTATGAACAGCTGATGACTAGCTGATGCTTGGCCCTGGACATAGTCCTCACTGTCCCCTAACCCAAATTTGAGCACCACAGTAACTTTTAACTTGTGCTTTTTGAGGTACATCATTATCCTGCTGTAGGAGCTGTCCTTTTATCTTCATCTGTTAAGCATGTGGGTGGATCAAGCCTCAAACACTCTAAAAAAGCTGGAGAGATGTTCTTTTCATCAAATGCTTCACTTTTTTTTTTTTTTTTTTTTTTTTTTTTTTTTTTTCCCTCTCTCTCCAAGCATACTGTATGAATGTTGACATGGGAGACGTCTGACGAGTTTCTGCACCACCACTCCAGTCTGCTAAATCGCTCTGAAGGCGTGATAGGCTTATTTTAAGAAATGAAATTTGCATCACCTGGCCATGTTCTTTTTTGAACTCCTTTTTTTTGTAATGCTGTGTGTCAGAGGCTCTATTGTTCATAATTAAATTCAAAAATGTAAACTGTCATTTTATTTATTTAGGTTTATTGACTTTGCCCATATTTAAAGCATCTGTCTACATATTCCAATTTTTGAAACTAGATTTCCGAGTTATAAGAGCTATAAGCAATACTGACAGCAACGTTTGAAATATTTCACTTTACATCAAATGAATACAAAATGACAGGTCACCTATTTGAATGTTAATAATTATAATGAACATACTTTCATATGTATAATTGTATAGTGTATATATGATTTTCCATTTCATATATTAATATGTGACTATTATATAATGTTAAGTGTAATGTAGATCATCTCTTTGTGAAACATTCTTGATGGACTGAACATGAACAAATGTTAATTGTGCTAATGACCCTCAAACATCTCTGCAGACAGTTTACATGGGAACTCTGTCAGCGCCCAGCTGAGCCGACTCATCTGGCTGTATCTGCACTCCGGTCAGCAGTTCTATCTGGAGGCAGTGAAGGAGATGGTCCTGCAGTTTGCCCACACCCAACTAAATTACCTCACCGCCAGTGCCCTCACTCAGAGAATGTGGAGGCAACCTGTGGCTTAGACCAGGTTACTGTTCCTGCCTGCCTGACCCTGAACCATTCTCAATTTTTACTGTTTTAATGCTTAAAAGCAGTGAAGAAGAAAGTTTTTGTATATTTTTATAATGTTTTATTTTTTTGAAAAATATTTTTTTATTGGACCATTTTATAGTCCATTTTTGGGACTGGGTGTCTGTGTGTGATACAGACTTTAAAATCTTTTAATGGGGAGAATTGTATGAAATTCCTTTTAATGGCTCATATTCTGTGTTTTATTGCACTCTTGTTGAAGTTTATTGTAATTCAGATTTTATAGATTTCAGGGAGGATTGTCCCTATGAATTTTCTCCTATTCCACTTAAATGACCACGAGAAGTCCTTTAAGTGATATTTCAGATAGTAGTCATGGAAGTACATGGAAGATGAAGGACACTAGATTTTTGATTGCTGGAGGAAGATGACTGACTTGAAATCTTTCTTGAAAGAACACAGCAGAGACCCTGAGACTATTAAAAGTCCCTTGCAAAAACTACAATCTGGTGTATGTCCCCTTCTTGCTAAAATAATATATTTGGAGTGTGTCTCCGACAGCGCATGTTAACATGTTCTCCTTGATCTTGGCAACAACTGAAAGAACAGAAAAATAGGACGGGCAGTTTTAGAAAAATACTTTATTCATTCTCTGTACAAATGGAAAGCAATCTTTTGTTCTTTTTTTTAATTTTTGTACAAAATGGAAAAATACTTAATACTTTTGAAACTGGTACATAAATAGAGCTTTGGCATATGTAAAGTCTAGCTGAAAAACTAAAAGCTTCAACTAAGTTTTTAAACCAGTGAAAAGGTCTATACCGTTCAGTAAAGCCAGCCAGTGGCCTTCGGCCCACAGTGTGTTCAAAGTCGGCCATGACACCTGTGCACGTCCCTTTGCTTACGTCTGCAATACAATCGCTGTACACCACTGAGCATGCTCATTTGTCTGACGGTGCCTGTAAGGTACAAACCAGGAGCTTCAGCAAGTACATTCCTCATCAGGTTTCAGTCCCACTTTGCCTGAGTATAAATATGCATTGTTTGGCTATGGCTTAACATGACTGCACCTTTCAGCAAGGAACGCAGCTGTCTTCCCAGCAGATTACGGCGACTGCCTACATTTACAAGTCATGCCAACCAGGATATCTTGCTGACATACATCTTATGAACACAGGATTTTGACTTTGCTGCATAGGTTCGTAAAGGCACAGTAATAACGACGTCTGCTGAATTTTATATTGGAAAAACTGCTGGTAAATATGAGGTTGCATAGCACAGTCACCAGCTTCAGCAGTCTAAACTATCCCGTAGAGGTTCCGTCAGGACCGTGTTGAAGAGCATAAGAACACAGACATGCACATGATGGAAAATTCTAGCACACTGACAAATATTGTAGTATATGTCCCATGCAAAAATATACTGAATATAACAGTAATATTGCTAGCTAGATACATCAGCGGAATACATTATTTAAATAAACATCTTAAACATTCGTCATCTTGCAAATGCCTGTGCATAGGTTGTCATGACCGAGTAGCTGAACCTTTCATATCAGAAAAAAATTCTATTTAGGGCCAACATGGAAAAGATCCAACACTTAAGACTGGACAACTCTAAAAGAGTTAAAATCCCTTTGAAATGAAAAAGCAAAGCAATTCCACCTTTAATGGTGGAGTCTTAACACTGTCTCTATATAAAATTCCTGAGAACCATTTTTGCATTTTGTATGGTATTTCAAACTAAAGCAGACATAATTCATCTTACGGTGTTTATAAAAGTTCTTTGTGCGTTTTGTCCCATTCAGTGAGGAAAAAACCCTACAGAGACAGCGATGAATGTTTGGCCCAAATATGGCCCATATTTGAGCCATACGTGCCAAAAGTGGCCCACATTTGCCCCAAATGTGTCTGCTATCTTTTTTGTTTCCCTCCAACGTCATCTTTGGAGCTTCATGAGAAAAACTTCCTCAGGACCGGAACAGGTCACACATATTCCTGATCTCTTCATTAGCCCAGGAACTGCTGAGAAGTATTTCCTGATTTTTTTTACTAGAACAAAAAATTCCTGACATTATTTACCTGAAATCCAGTAGAGTTACAATTATCTAATTATCTGATGGACTTTCTCCTCCCATTTTTGAGTCTTCAGTAAGCCTGGATTGCTCATATTGTTACTACAGAGTCCTACAAGAAGAACAGTAGAAGAAACACAGAGGGAAGAACATCACTGTCAAAATACAAGGTGCTAAACGGAAGACTGTTAAACCACCATGCATGTTTGGTGGCTGGTGTGTGAAATGAATCTGCCTCAGTGTTGACCTGCAACCAGCAGCTGATGGAGAAGATGGGCCATCGTCTCTTGGTCAAAGTGACACAACAGGGTTTGTGATGCAATGGGGTTAAACTGGATCATCAGAAGGCACTTAAAGAAGCTGCACTAACCGTCCCACATGCCTTAACCTTAATAGCTGGAGGAGGGCTCATTACAGAACAGGTATTATGTGGTTCCTACTGCTTTGCTGTGGTTTTTGAACATCTGGACAGATCCCTTACGCTCCACTTATAGTAACATCTAATAAGGTGATCCATAGTTCCAATAAATATACATCAAAAACATTCAGAAAAAAAAAAACAAGTTAATATTCTTATACGATACCATCTTTAAAAAAGTGGAGATGAGCGTTTAGACACAAAGCTACAGAGACGTCCTTGTAAACTAAATTCACAGCTTGGTCCAACATTCAGTAGTCAGAGACCTCCGATTCTGCAGGGCAACAAACCCCACTTTTCTCTTCTGCTATTATTATTATTATTATTATTATTGTTATTTTTATTATTTCCCTTTGTTGTCTCCTCGCTGTCTGGGAATGAGAGCCCTGGAAAAGCAGGCTGGACTGTAGGGGGCGCTTCACTGCGTCACGCAGTTCTCCCCCATGTCCTGTGCGTAGCGGTCAGAAATGATGGTTCGCAGCTCATCTATGTCCTTCCTTAGCTGACACACTTCCAGCAGCTTGGCCCGCAAGCTGTCCTCCGCTGGCAGCTTCTCATTTTCTTCACCTGAGCAGCTCATAGCTGGAACAGGAAACACAGGGTCACAAAAGAGGCCATAACAGTAAAAAACACAGCTCTCTCTCAAAGCAGAAAGCACAGCATTAAGCAGACTCGTGATTTTGAGGGAAATCTTATTATTTAAAAAAAAAACTTGAGAAAATGTCAGAAATGTAAAAAAAATCACTGGTTCACAATAGAATTACCTTAATCAACTAAAATTTACAAAGTTCACTGAAAGAGTACAGTGGCCAGACGGAATTGGCAAGACAAAGTTTGCACAATGCTATTGTGAGATCCACAGCTCCAACAATGTGGAAGAGAGAAACACTGCATGTGCGAGATTTATCTTTATTTATTTATTTATCTTCATCACTAAGAGTTCATATTTAGGGGTTATATTCCATGCATGAATTATGACATCATGAATCAGGATTTCTTCCCTCAATTTTATTCTCCTTACAGCCTGATGAATGATTGAATTGGGGGTGTCTGTGGATTTTATATGTAATTATTTAAAAATGATTCACATGTTCTGTCAGCAGTTCTAAAATGGTCCAGTGACAAATCTGTTCATTTCTTTTTTTTAAAGAAAATAAAAAGTGAAATGTTTATGCTGGAACCTGCTAAATATCCCCCATGCACTGGTCTGGCTATGAAAAATGTGTGAACTTTGCATCATGTTAATCACACTTCTCAGATTTGCCGCTTGGTTAGAACTAACTGTGTCTTCCTGCAAGACTACTTGAGAGTATCTTCATGTCAAAAAAGTACAATATTGTACAAATGTTCCTTCATTCATGTTCATAATTTAATTCAAAAAGGTAAACTGTCCTTTATAGCATATTAATTTTGAGTAGAGTAAACTATGTTAAGCCTTTTTAAAATCAGAAATCTATCATTAAAATTATTAGTATTTTGAGTTTAAATAAATTATTAATCAGACAGTATCAACCTTAAAACAAAAGATTGATATGTGTCACTTTATATGTGATGAACATACAATGAGTTACCTTTTTGAATTGATTTATGAAATTTTACAATATTCCAATTTCTGAGATACTCCAGTATTACATCAGCCATGTAGCCCCACTGTCCCTTTAACTGTTTTTCAGGTGTTGCCCACTCAGCTGGTAACAGATTCCATGTTGATACACTCTCAGCAATATGTGTGTGTCAGACTGTTGGGCTGTGTGTGTCAGTGCATGTTTTATCTTCAGAAGCTGAGGTTTGCAGGGTTTGAGACAGTTTGAGCCCTCCGAGAAAGAGGGGAGGGAGGTGAGGTGTGAATGCATTCAGAGCAGTGAGACAGCACAGACGGTTTGGACAGCACCAGCATCACTTAATGTTCATGCCAAGAAAACACATCCAGTCAAAACAGCACCATTATCATAAAAAAACATTCCATTAATTGTATTTATTGTAGTGTAACCTACAATAAACCCATTTAATGATGTGATTTGCATTAATTTGTATATAATACATTTAAACATTGACTTCTACAATTAACACCGTTACTGAAGGTTCTGTCCTGTTTTGTTCTTTGTGACTGCAAGTAAATATACCGTCGCTCTCACACTATAAACTTTATCCACAGCTTTATGGCAACTTCACCTGAGAAACTTTATTAATTAGGAAGTAAATGTAAAAATATTTCTATTGGTCCATTCATGGTGAAAATATGATATAAAAAAACAAATTACAGATTTACCGTATTTTCTGGACTATAAGCCGCTACTTTTTTTCCACGCTTTAAACCATGTGGCTTATAATGAGGTGCAGCTTTTTCTTCTTATGTGTTATTTTCCATTTTTTATTATTATTTTTTTTTTTACTTTGCGGGTGCGGCTTTTATTCCGGTGCGTCTTATAGTCCGGAAAATACGGTATATTAAGTTTCTTTTTAAGATAAAACAACTTTTATCAGTGTCAAATACTTGGACACCACTTGTGAAAATTACTGTTACTATGAACAGTTAAGCACAGTTAACACTATGAACAGTTAACACATTCCCTTCATATTCTATGTAAAGCCTTTTTGCTTGGTCTTCCAGACCTTATCATGCCCTCCAATGTTCTTGTTAACTGCCATTATTCAATAACATTTCAAATTGAGGAAACAGCAACTTAAAAATGCTTTGCTATCTTTTTACATCCTTCTCCTGCTTTGTGGGCCTCAACCGTTTTCATTTTCAGAGCTAGATAGCTGTTTATTTTTTTTTTGGACAAGATTTGCATCACCTGGCCTTTCCTAATGATGACTGGGAACAAGCCTAACAGACTAATGTAGGTCTGATACTTCAAAGTTATATGAGTTCTCAAATCTCCTAGGGTTCCCATGTTTTTGCAAGGTACTCCTTTCTTTTTTTCACTCTAAAATTGTTCAAAATCAAAACTGGACACTGGTATTGCATAAAATGTTTCAGCTTGAACTTTATGATGTTTGGAGATCATTTCATCTTCAACTGTTCATGGTAACAAATTTTGAGCAGGGGTGCCCAAACTTTTGCACACCAGTATAAATGCTATCTATTTTAAAGGCTGTTAAGAGCTTATGAGGTTAAAATGCCATCAGCATTCTGAACCCAAGGCATGCGAGGACACAGAAAACTGTGAAATGACATATGATGCTGCACTGGGTTGTGAAGTTGGTAGACACTGCGCTGACCGCATGATGGTGTGTGTAAGTGCGTGTGGAGGGCGCACTTACATTTGATGCCCAGCAGCAGTGCCAGGTTGGGCTCTTTGCCTTGAGCTCTCTGCGTGAGGATGCTGCAGAGTGCCTTTAAATCCAGCAGACACAGAGACATCTCCTTTAGCAGAGGCACCACCTCCTGCAGCATGGGGGCCGAGGCTGGCCGCAGCGCTCCATCGTCCACCTGTCTTTGGTTCTGTACACAAAATACACATCACATTTGACGTTAATTACCAAAGCTCAGTCCTGCAGTGTGACTGCTTTAGAACAACTTAACTTTCAAAAGGGCATTATTTGAACTGGATAAGAATGTGTGTGTACAGTGTACAATTATCTCTGCATATGACAGCTTAGAATGCCATGGTCAGCTGTGATATGGCAACCCTGGAGAAGAAGAATATCAGGGCCCAACAGGGGCAGCTTGTGGGCATCAAGTCCCCATCCTTGCAATGATCAATAAACCAGTACACAAACCAATGAGCCTCCATTGCCCCACAATGCTTTATGCTGAAATACGTACAGATGTGATACAGAATGCAGTTTGAGTGTGAACGTAATGTCATGTATCACTTGCATCAAGAAATAAAAATTTCATGAAAAAAGTTATTTTTTGTTGATAATAACTGTTTAATAACTGTTAACATAAACAGCCTTATATTTTTTCATCAAACGTATTTGAAATTAAATGCAAATAATCTGAGATTCTGCATTTTTGGTTTTTGTGAACTATGTCATACTCGTCAAAGCTAAAACAAAGGTTTGAAATATTTCCATTTACATATAAATAAAAATGACAGCTTACCACTTTAAACAAACTGACTTTTTCAAGAATTCAATATTAATTCCCTAACAAAAACTGCTCCAGCTCCAGGCTGTTTGGTGGAATTGTGTTTTGGTCTTGCATACAGCTTTTTGATTGGTATAACCATCACTTTAAGTGTCTATAAGTGCACCCATAGAAAGTATGCCGTGAGAAAGGGAGATACAGAGATGTATCAACAGGAATACAAGCATGGAGGTTAGCTCTGGTTTGTAGCCTGAATGCTGTTATCCTGGTGTGTGATGAGTGGAGTGTGAGTGCTCCCATGCCCAATAAATGGTCTACAAGTACAACTCGGTGTCTGCTGCGCGTTCTCTCCAGACCTGGGACTAGAATATCTACGACTGGGCAAACTGCATATCCCTCCTGGGAGCGTTTGCCAATAAGCCATTTGTTACAGTAGCAACAGGTTTCTGCTATTTTTTCATAGGAATGAATGGGACACAAAAGGCCACATGCTTATGATTTTAGACACAGCACTCTTGCAGGCATGGATGTCAGACTGTGATAGTACCCTTAAAAATTCACGAGGACCTTTTTTTTTAAAATTTGTCACCATAACTGCTGAAAATATCAAGCTATCAAGCAGTTTCCTGTTGGCTGGGTTTTGTCCATTAGAGCCTGTTATTTTGGGATGAAAGCACATGAATTTATTGAGAGCTTCTCAAGCTGAGTGGGACAGCTGCTGATGGCAGGGCTGAAAAATGCAAGATGTGTGTGAACAGGAAAGTAATGTGTAGACGTGTGTATGTGTATGTACTCAGTGACACTGAATTATAACCCTAGCTGTTGTAAGGTGGCATGCTTTCATGACTGATTCAAATAAAAGTTAAGAAACTTTGCCAGCCTTATTTAATGGTGAGTGACAGATTCTAAAAATGGTCCAGAGTGCTGGAATGAGCATTCAGTGTCAGGACCTTGGTGACGAGCTTCAACTTTGATCTCCTGCAGTGCCTCGGCGAGTGTGCTGATGCAAAGTGAAGGTGAGGGGGCCTGCGGATTGCCTCCAATTATGTCAGATGATGAAAGACCAAGCACTCTCCAAAAATCAAGATGCATTAGGATTTCCACAAATGATGCTGACTTCAAAATATCAAACACTTTCAGAAATAGGGCATCTGGATGTGTGAAATTTGATGACAGGTGCTTCTGCAACCCACCACAAGGAATGTACTCGTGGCAGTTTTGTACGGCGTGGCCCTCGGAGCGGTACATTAAAACAGAAAGCCGTGATATGCCTTTTAGAACAGACTGTAGCCACTGTCTCACTCTTTTACTGACACACAATTTGCGATGACTCTCAGCATTGCTCCTTAAAGGTCAAGATTAAATCTGCAACCACATGTGTGTATATGTGTGTGAAACAGAGTGGTGTCTGTGTACCACAGAGTATCAGAGAGAAGGGGGGACATCCCTGCTGATAATGGGCTTCAATGCCCTGTCAGCTGGGTAATGGATGACCGTAACACAAGGTTCAGCTGTTGGTCTTTTGAGTCGCGTGTGGTTCAGTCTCTGCAGACGGGGCTGAATGTGAGCACCTACTCTGTCTCACCTTGAGAAGGCAACGTGAAAAATCACGTCATGAATTTTAATTGTGTGCTGAGGGCCAGCTGGGTTATTCATGACTCTTTCTTCTATGAAAAGCACAGGGGAAGAACAAAAGAGTGAGGAGAAAATATAATGGAACTTAAATGAACCTTCAATCTAGTCTAAACCTCCACAACCATGAGCATCTCACATGGACAGCGCGAGCTTTCACTGCAGGGCTGAGTGATAAAACGATCCTACTTACTCAAATGGAATATTTGAAAATGGCAGGAACTGATGAAAACAGAACACAGATTGTGATTCTGGCTTCCAGTCCATTGCAAGGCTGTTGCAACATGGTTGAAACTGTTTTTGCAAGGTGGTTGCTATAATGATGCTAACTGATTGCTACTGAGTTGTTGAGTGGTTGCTAGATGCTTGCTATGGTGCTGCTAGGTGGTTGCCATGATGTTGCTAATGGAATGTATGGGAGTTGGTACTGAGTTGTTTAGTGGTTGCTTAATGGTTTAAGAAGGATGCAAAATATTTTGCACCACATTCATTCCTAAAAGAAACAATTTCACTGTGTCTTTTTTCCTAAACTGCGGAAAAAATCCAGCAGACAAATAATAAAAAAAAATAGAAGAAAAATATACATATGAATTAAAAACATATAATATATATACATGCTAGACAGGAAAAGAGCAGTTGTCTAGCCATTTACTCACAAAAAGCATAAACCTGTAGAACCATTAAATTATTTTAGTTAAAAGATGAAGTTTGAGGTCTTATTTTGAAGCACTATTCAAAACTGAACATATCCGAGTGAAGAGCAAAGCACTTTGTAAGTTGCTCTGGATAAGGGCGTCTGTTAAATGCCATGAATGTAAATGTAAATGTAATTGAACATGATATATACTAATGTTATCACCCAGCTCAGTTCCAAATTTTCTCACACTGACAGAAGCCAGGAGATAGATGTACCTGGTGCATGCTTTTGTTGAGCATCTCCAGTTCCTCCTCTCTCTCCATCAGTTGCTTATGGAGTTCCTGTGTGATCCCCCTCTCCTTCTGCAGTCTCTTCTCCAGTGCCTGAGTGAGCAATAGCGAGAGAGAGTGGTGACATAGCATTCATTTCACAGAGCATGCTCAGTCGCCTCTTCCAGATAGCCTTCTGGTGCTGATTATGTGCATTCATCAAAGCACCTGGTCATGCCTCCAACTTCCACAGAAACCAATATATCACTTGTTAATCCTTATTATGATACTGGCTCTAGCAATACTGAGAGCACAGAAGGCTGCAATCTGCAAACAAGCCCAGCACCAGATCAATGTTTTTCACTGTGTGCTATGAGCATTATGTCTAATGACAGCTCCAGATCAGCTAATAGGGCTAATGTGAGCTCTCTGCTGTCAATTTAGTGGTAAAGAGGAAGTCAGCTCTCATATTAAGTGATACAATACAAAACACTTCATCCTGCTGAACTTCTTAACAAATGATTATAATGCACACGGCAATCAACAATAACATTATGATCACCTCCTTGTTACTACATTCATGGTATATTTAATCAGGTCCTCTTACCATACAGGAGCCCTTTCTAGTTCTATAGACTGTAGTCCATCTTTTCCTCTGCATACTTTCTTAAGTCTCCTTTCACCCTGATTTTCAATGGACCCCACAGGACCACCACAGAGCAGCTATTATGTGGGTGGTGGGTCATTCTCAACACTGCAGCGATACAGATATGGTGGTGGTGTGTTGGTGTGTGTTGCGTTGGTATGAGTGGATCAGACACAGCAGTGCTGCTGGAGTGTTTAAACACTGTGTCCAATCACTGTCCACTCTATTATACCTGCTTACCTAGTTGCTCCACCTTGTAGGTGTCATGTTTTTATGGTTGACTGGTGTATACAATTTTTTACTAACTATCATTCAGTGAGTTATTTTGTGTGAAATTAATGAAGACCACGCCTTTACCCATGTCACTTTATTTATTGATCAATGCTTTTTAATTCAGTGCAATGAGAAGCATTGTGCTAGTACGTGACAATATAAGCAGAATATTTCTACAGTTGCAATCCAGCTTTCACAGCAGTCAAGTACAGGTGAAAGAGAGTGCAATTAACTCTACTGAGTGGGCCAAGCCACAGAAACAGCATTCTTACCGTCAACTCCAGAGTGAGCTTGTCAATATGCTGCTTCTGACTGTCGATCAGCTGAAAGCAGAGAGAATCATAAACTGAGAGCTCATCCAAGGTTAAAAACAATAAGAGAGAGTGTGGGTGCAGGTGGGTGGCTGTGTGGGAGTCAGACGTACACTTCATGTACGGAAAATGCTCTGCTTTGCCGTAAGAGGGTACTCAACAAGAAAGACAGCAAAATCAAAAACATGCAGATAAATAGCATGGCTGACAGTGTGCAAGAATTTTTCCCAATACTTGGGAAAATGAATGTTTGTATATGGAAATGTAAAACTGTACATTTTTCGTCTACCATTAATGAGTAAAACTATGTAACGGGGTGCACTCTTTCAGAGTAAAGAGGCCAGAAAGGGAAGGGGAATATGCTATGCATGCACCCATTCTCAAGTGTTTATAAATTCTAGCGGTTTAGATTTTGGGGGCAATTTTCTTAGAGGGCACTGCAGGCATTAAGTTCTATGTGAGTTCGGGCAAACAGTGTAGTACATAATCACAGCATACAAAAGCTTCACAAGCTTGACCTTGAAAAATCTGAAATAAAGTTTACCATTATCAGGTAAACTTACCCAAGTATTTTAAATAACACCTTTCTGCAAGGCGTACTGGAATCAATAGTGGAAAAGTGTCAGGGCTGATGTGTATAAGCTGTGTACCGTGCTATTTTGACTCTGCTGTTCTAGCAGCCGTGTGTTCTCCCTCTCAAGCTGTTTCAGGTCCAGCATTGGCAACCGCACTCCGTCCTCCAGGCACTTCTCTACCTTCTCTTGCAAACTACAAAGGAGACAGAAGATTGTTCTGTACAGATTCGAGTGGATCTTGCTAAAGGATCATAAAAATTACACAGAATTACCAACAGTCTGCCTTATCCCTTAAGTGTGTATTACTCTCAGCAAATCAGTATCTACAAACAGCTCCATGAAATCATTAAACATGTAAACATCTGACATCAAAGAGCAAAAGATGTCCACTTTCATTTTTCAAGTGTGCAGTTGCAGCCTGCTGCTCCAATCTCCTCATATGCGTGTTTAAACAAGATGAAATTTAATGGTCATTTTTGCCACTTTTTGCTCTTTATGTATTTAATAAAAGGCTGCACATTTACACACATTAGCTTCTTAACAAATCCAAATGCAAATTTTGCTGCATGCAAACTAACACTGCTGTGCACTGAACTGATATTGTAAGAATGCCAAACTCACCCCAAACAAACCAAGAAGCATGATCAAATGAGGTTAGGTTGCTTTGGTAATAGCAGAGTATAGTTTGAGTAGCTGGTGTTGTTATAAAATAGTGTCAAATAAAGTCACAAGGTTGTTAGTCCAGCTTCATGGTAGGTGTGTGAAGCTGAGCTCAACTGTAGCTGCTTCTCCAGCTCCTTACACAGACCAAAACATTACACTGTGTTTCTCACTCACTGTACTTCTTCTCCATTAATCTTTTATTATTGTGAATTCTTGTTGTGATCTCAGGCCCTATGAGAGATCTTATGTCAGTCACATGATTGGCCAACCTCACAAGTCTCAGAGACAGACATACAATGGCTTTGTACCACCTAACATGTATTTATTCACACATGGTAACAAACCACAAACACGAAGGGAACAATTCCCTGAGCTGTAACGTGCTCCGATCAGATAGCTTGTTTCCCTCATTCTAATTGTGTCTGTATTTCTCCTGTTGAGCCAGCGAGGGCTGAGTTGCTGTTGGGAGAATCCTCTTTAAGCTGCAGCTGGCCCACAATCAGGGCAGCAAGAAACTGGCAAATCAACCTCCAGGCCCACCACAGTCTTAATCCTTTTCATTTTCTCTTGCTCAGATTACTAAAAACGTGCTTGAACAGCATGGTTCATGTGCTCCTCAACCAATCAGATTGCACGGCTGGAACTTACTGTTGAATAAATACTCACTAATTTACAGGACTGGAGTTTATGTCTTTATCCTTTGTTCATGTTCATTTATTTTTGGATTTCTGTAAAGCTGCTCTGTGACTTGTCAAAAGCACTACACAAATACATTTATTTGCTAGTTATTAATTCAATTTTTACAGATTGTATTACTTGTAATATTTTCATTTAAATGTTATAAAATTATGTATTGTAATAAGAATATATCGACATATTGCCCACCTCTAAGACACACACACACACACACACACACACACACACACACACACACACACAAACAGAAGTCTGAATGCTACCTTTGCACAGCAGCCACCAGTTCCTTCTCCCTCTTGGACTGGCTCTCGATTAGAGCGTCCTTCTCTTGCATCATGGATCGGCTCTCCTCTACGCTCCGTTCAAGCTGGGCCACTGTGTCCTGCAGTGCCCTTTCCTTACCTTGAGCTTCCTCCAACTGTTACACACATATACACACACACAGGTAAAAAATATGCACACAAATGTAAAAGTTTCCACCTTTGACAGCATCTTCACAATGTTTATTTTCTGAAATGAAAGTAAAGAAAAATGTACTGACCTCTACTGGCAGGATTTTACTGTTCACAATACAAAACAACCCTGAACACACTGTAAAGCTAATTAGCATAGCTTACCCAATTGCCCCAAGCTCAGAGCAACAAACAACACATCCCTAATTGCTATGCAGGTAATGATAGGTTGTCACCAAACATTTGTTTAGAACAGCTCATATTAATTCTTCTATTCCTGCATCCTGTTCCTGGATTAAATTACATGTGAGTGAGCTTCTTCCTGAGCAGTATAGAGAACAAAATGTCATATTAGATGTTATTTATTGATGCATTAGCACAGACCCTTGGGGAGTAGGCGCTCCTATATTGGTTTAGTGCTGAAATATGTTCACTAACCAACTCAATTCCCGTCAAATTGGATTTAGAGGCCTATCACAGAGGGTTTCAGCTATTACACACTGGCTCAGAGGAGGACCACTAAGAATGAGACTACAGCTCCAGGTGAAACCAGTTACTAGTACAGCAGCTACTGCAGAAACTGAAAGGTCAGAGTGCAAACAGCACAGGGAGCTTTGAAGTCTGCTTCATTAGAGTGCAGTAGGCCAGAGGCACCTGAACCTCAATCTTGCAGGACAGGGGGGAGGGGGGTTCAAATGTGTGTACCTGCTGGGCCTGTGTCTGCACCTCGTCCAGCGAAGGCAAGTCAGCCAGATATTTCTCCAGAGTCTCAATGCGCTGTTGCTTCTCCTGGTTCTGCTCCTGCTCTCTCTGGCATTTCTTCTTCAGACTGCTGATGTAGCGGTCACGCGTCTTCATCTAAGTGAAATACACACATATGCACACATCTGTTTCTATACTGTGGCATGTCTTGGAAAAAAACAATGAAAGGTATTTGTTTTTCAATGATAAAATGCTTTCAATAACAAATCACGTCCGTTTTTGTTGCAGGTGAATATAGAAGATTTTATAATACATTAATGTTGTGCATCTTCAAGAGCCAAATGTAACTATACACAAGACCATTTTGCCAGTCAAGATGCTAAGCCCTGTTTTTAGGGCAATTTTGTCTAATAAATAATTAATTAAAAATATTCTCCACTCAGATCAATCTTAGTTATATTTCAAAAGGTTCAATCGTAGCACAGTCATAGGGTTTACAGTGTTTTTCAACACACAATCACTATTAAGGGAGGAAAGGACTGCATCCCTAACATAAATCCTCATGTGACTTAAAGACAGAAGGACCTAACGAATTAAATCAGACTAAGACGTACCTTCTCTTCTAGTTTCTTGATGTCCTCTGTGTATTTCTGAGTGTTCTGTTTGAGGAACTCGTTGAGATGGATGACCTCCAGCTCAGCGGCAGCCAGTTTGCGGCCCAGGTCACCATTATCACAACACAGTGTGTTCCTCTCAGTCAGTGGTGGCTGCGGACTGTGACTGGACACAGGGCTATCAAATGGACATTCCTGAGGAAGAGGACCACCACAACAACAAGTAGGTTTAACACAGCATTTTACTTTTCATAAGACACTGTTTAATTTGCTGATCAACAAGAAAACATACCTTTGTTTTAAGAAGATATGGATCTTCACAGCGCCCCCTCTGGTTCTGGAGAACCTGCTGTGCCCTTAATTCATTTTCCCTGATTCTGGCATGAAGCTGGAGAATCTGCTGCTTTTGCCTAGAAAGAAAACACAAAGATCAGAAATCTCAGTCAGGATTTGGGAAAACATGGGAATATAAATAACATCAGACATAACAACTGCTAAGTGAATCACAGCACAGTACGCAATGTATTGTAATAGCTCACTATTCTAAGTAATTCTGAGATGTACATTCAGCCTCCACTCTAATATTGTTAAAAACCACCAGCTGCAGGCAGTCATTCTGATGAGGCAGGAAGAAACACTCCGAGATAAAAAGTTGTCATATTTGTCGTTACACCTTGATTTATGCTTGTAGCACTTCGGCAGACATTTTCTGCCTCTCAGCAAAATATGAGAGAAGATGTCATTAAATGAGGGAGGGTCGCATCTGGAATACTAAATGCAGGATGAAACAGCTGCTTGTAGCACCATCTTGTGGAACTCCCTGAAACTAGTGAGTGAAGTATGCAAAAACAAATACATCATTTAATTAATTAATAGGCAACTAATCAGAAATTTGACTAAAGAGTTATTGATGTATATCAGTAGATGGTGAATCTACATTAAAAATAAACAGTCTGGACTCCGTGCTGTGTATGGTCAAGAAGTCTTATTACCCTTGGTCAATTTTGTGGCATGTTTTTATTCACCAAGAAAAGTATCACACAGTCACACATGCCAGATATTGATATTTTAAGAAATCCTATTCTACTCCAATTCAGTCTTCATGTGAAGAATAAAGAGAATTTAAATATCAGTATGAATTTGACCATATTGTAATAAGAATTTGACATTCGGCTTCATTTTTTGCTTTGTTTTTTTTTTGTTTATAAGGACTAAAAACAGAAATCCCGTTGATCATCCAAAGTGTTTCTGAGCTGAAAATGGAAGAATTTTATTTGTAATGATTAGATTGAAAAGGATATTTTTAATAATAAATTCTTCTAAATTGCTTGACAGTGGTCCAAATAAAATATAAAAAACAACCTGAATGTCCATTATTATTTAGGGTTTTGTTTTTTTGTATGAATCAATAGAATCCATTCTCATGCTTTATATTTTTAAATGTGAACAATGTCAGCAAAAACGAGCAATCAGTCCGTTCTTAATTGAGTTGTAAAAGAGTAAATTTTAGGTGTTTTCCAAACTGGATCACTCACTGAGCATTCATCACAAAATGGTGTGGTATATAGGGCAAGTCTATAGGGCAAGTTTATGTCTGTAGGTTACTCTGATCCTGAGATGTCAAGTTTATAATACTAGCATGTAACTGCTGAGAAAATGCAGATCTACACATAAATATATATATGACTCATACATATGACAAACAGATCAAGTTGATCAGTAATCTCTAACAGACTTGCTTATGTGGTTTCTAACACTGTATGATAAACTGTTAAGGACAACATTCAAGACTTCAGGGCAGCTGCTGCTCCTGTTTTTAGATATACAACATATATTTATCCAATTTATAGATATTCATTTATATTCGTGTGTGTGTGTGTGTGTGTGTGTCTAACAGCAGGATTAACAGTGCCCATGTACTCAGTGGAAGGGCCTGCACTGCAGTGGTCAGAGCTGAAGCCCAAGGTCATCCTAGTAATCAAGAGGGCACGTTCCTGACCACATTCAGCAACACGTCAACACCCTGTCATTTATATACTCACAGAATTCAAAAAGGGAGACAATGAAAAAACAGCCATGTCAAATCATTATCAGCAATCTTTCGTGGGTAATGAGATTCATGAGATTCAAGGACTGATTGTGAAGTAAGACCTACTAGGCAGAAAGACAAATAGGCAATTAAATTACACTGTGCTTCCCACACACACCCTTATCATTAGTGTTTAGCCTGATATACAATACAGGTGGTTGGTTGAGGGCCTTTATTCTTTGATTCTGTTCATTTGCTCATTTTATTTTCATTTTATAGTTTAAGCATCATTCCACTTTACTGAACACATTCTGGGTATCTAAGAGCAAGATGTACACCACTCCTAGAGCACAACGCATAAGTGCTTTTGGCAAGCCGAGAGCCTCGTGCTAAGAGAGGTGAGCTACTATTCAGGCCATGACCAGGCCAGGTCATGGATTCAAGTCCCAGAGCTGACTTGAGTATTCCTGATTGTGCCATTTAGTATTACTTCTCTGCTGGAGGCACTGAGATGCTTCCAGAGTAAAAGTGATTCCAATGCTCTGCAAACAGTGTTTTTACTTACAGGGTTAAAACATATATTTTTTCTAATGTTATTAAATATATGCTGATGCCATTTCAAAGAACCATTTGAATGGATAAATGTCTCTTTGCCTGATAAAAAAGCTGTGACCGAAATGGATTCATGTTGCCTCATTAGTAAATATATAATTTGACACTTCCTCTTCAGCAATGCGTGTGAGCATGGAATAATTCTTGATTATGTTACTTACAAACAGAAGCCTCTCTTTAATAAAAGATAAAAGATCTGAACTTCACAGCATCCAGTGACTCGTCACTGGTTTAGCTAGCAGCTATAAGAGTAAACGTCGTCAGCTCCATTCATTCCACTCTGCTGCTTTGTGAGGAGACTCACAGTTGCATTCTGGTCCATATTCAGCTCGTGTAGTGAGTTATCATGTTTACTATAAATGATCAATTGTGGGAGATTATAGTGCCCTTGAAATCCTGCTCTAATCCACTTTATGATTTGGACACATAGTGCCCCAAAACGTAAACAGGGATCCATTTTGGACACAGCCAAAGAATCCTTTTTTCCAGTACCTTATAAAATCCATTTAGCAAAGTGCAACTTCCATTATTTTTTTACATCAGGCTTTCAACTCTCTCAATGATTATGGACAGTCCTAATTCTGTGTAGGTTATTCTTTACTCACCTGTCAATCTCCAGTTCTCTCTGTCTAAGTAGTCCCTCTTTTATCTTGACCAGAGTGTTCACAGGAAGACCTGTTCCACCCAGCATCTGCCAAACACAGAAAACACACAATCCATTCAGTATGTGTGATGATTTACTTACTCCACATGATATCATCTCTGTTGGATCAAAACTTCTGAATGTGGACTGTTTTATAGAAAGAAACAACTATTGCAGTGAAATGGAGAATTTCAAAGGACAAGTGGTTATCAAATGGTGTAAAACAATAATAACTGAAGTACAAAGATGACTATTAAAAACTGTACAGGTATCTCCACTCAGACAACTATTCTGAGACTCCAGAGAGAAAATTGTGGGGGACAGAGTTTATGTCTAAGGTTAAGCACAGGTCCATATTGCTGTCACCAGAGTTCATGTACACCTCCAATTCACATTCCTGCCACTCACAATTGTGTGAGCGAGGGTTGACAGGGTGTCTGCTTCTTATTGAGTGACTAATCTCACACAATCTCTTAACCACAAGGTGCTAAATGGCACACACAGACACACACTATTTTAAACAGTAGGCCTGTGACTTGTCAAAAATCTGGTGATATGATTTTACAATTCAATGTACTGCGATACTATACGATTTTAGGAAACTGCACAATATAAAACATCCTCATATGCATCAAAGCTGAGCAAAAGACAAGTTTACTTTTTATGCAATCAGAACAGTGGGCTCTGAAGGCAGAGTAAAACACTGCTATGCAGTGGTCTGAGTTTAAACACAACACAAAATGAATGTATGTCAACTAGGGCTGGACGATATGGACTCCTATACCAATATATTGTAGCTCGACAGCAATATAGGATGGTAAAAAAATACAATGTGAAAATATTTGTCATTTTCATGCCAGAGCTCTGTCTTATGCCCCCTTTATGGTGTGTGTGTGTGTGTGTGTGTGTGTGTGTGTGTGTGTGTGTGTGTGTGTGTGTGTGTGTGTGTGTGAATGTCAGCCGAGGAGGAGGGGAGCAGCCTAGAGGAGGAGAGGGAGAATAAAGTTCCACAACACTGAAACAGTACATTATTTAAAAACTTTAAAACTCCATATACACTTTAAAGCCTCGACCCATATCCTGCTCTGTTTATATAAATATTATCACCCTGCCCTAATGATTTAAAAATGGGTAGCTTTTTTTGAGCATCAATACATAAAGTATAAGAACATAAAATCAGGATACTATGATATATCAACCACTGCCACACAGAAGCCAGTCAAAAAGAGAGATGCACACATGAAAGGGAATGCATGGCACAGCATTGTCGCCAAGCAGTCTGCTGGGGCTTTGTGTTAACTACGGGCCGAAGAGGGAGCCAGAGCATAGCTGTCATTCCCCAGCAGCTGAGTGCAGGCCTCTGAGCTCACAGGCTCTTCGGGCAGTTCTCAACACATGCCTGCTTTCTCCAGCTGCCCCTGTGCTGCACAGTACAAATGTGCTGACCTCAATGTACTGTAATTTAACTTAATTCTTACCTTTCTGTGGCTAATCCTGTTCAATAGAAGTTGGCCCAACTAGGTATTCCATACTCTGGCTCAATGTGTTCTAAATCACCTTTGAAATTATATGAACTCCAAGACTATTTATTTCTGCTTTTCTGCAGTTGTAAATCCTTTTCTTCCCACAGGTCGAATGAATGACTCATATAGCATTACACATGCAATCCATTGGTTGTGCATTAATATTTACTTATATTTGGCAAATGACCAGTTAATGCCATTGATTGAAGAAGTCCCCATTTATATTTCTCCCACTTGTACGGCCAGGTCATCAAATACATTTGTGGACATCAGTATTAAGGCCTGCTTGTTAACTCACAGGGGGCTCTCAACAATATTCTACTTTATGCTCTGACACTCAAAGTCCAAATCATATTATCCTGTCAGTTTAAAAAAAGCTTATTGCTTATTTGTCTCTCTCCATGCTGTCAACAAGCAGTACCAACCACAGCATGGAGGTGAAATTCATCCAGTATAAATGAACAAAAGCCAGGTCTTCCATTTGGATGAGTCCTTATTTGTGATTCACTATGGATCCTCATTCACACAGCTCAACACAGCTAAAAGCTCTGGCAGCTCATAATCCATCATTTGATGCAATGTGTGTGCATATTCTAAAATTTTATTCCCAAGAACAGGCAGGTTTATCTTTATGGACGCGTCAACTTCATTTTAGTGTTAGAAGCCAGAAATAGCTTCTTGCCTTCTTCTGGATCCTGAGATGTCGAACATGTCTGCAGAACATGTCTGCACACTGCAACAGTACTTTCAGGTGGAAATAGATTCAACCTGACAGATCAGATCAGCACTGAGTGAAACAATAATGTTACACTAAGATGTCAGGACTCCCAGGTTTCAGATATCCTGAAGCAGTCTATTAAGGCAAAGAGTCTCCACTTGGCTGCTTTCCACCTAAATGACAGCAAGTGAAATGGGAGGTTGTGGGGTGGAAGGAGAGTCAAATGGAGGTGCACTCTGTTATGCTCTGAGTAAACTCAGGGAAGGTTTATCCTCGCAGCGCAGGATCTCCTGCCTCCAGGCCACAGCTCAGAGCAGCTCCACTGCCAAATCTGGTAGCTAATCAGCTGTCAATTCCTTGAACTTTATCAGCCCTGCTGGTACTCAGTCCCAGATCCTTAAAAAAAACACCCTTGATTCAGCAAAGTGAGAGAGGGCACTGCATCACTCCTTACCTAAATGCCAAAATTAGGCCTTGATTTTAAACAAAAAAAAATCAAAAAGCAACAATTAATCAATATCAGTGAAATATCAGTGATGTTTAAGGTATTTTGGTATAATAAATAAAATGCTGATCAATCCAGTATTAGCTGCTAACGGTTTCACTCAGTCTTGTATTTCAGCTAATGAATAAACTGTTCCTCAATGAGGCATCAAACTGTTAAGGCATGAACTGTTCCTCGATCCAATACTAAAAAGCCACGGCCTGAACTGTTCTCCAATATGGTCGTAGCTTGAATTGTTCCTTAACCTTGTATTAGCAGCTTAGGCTTGCACTGTTCCTCAATCTGATGTTAAACAAATAAGGACAGAGATGATCCTCAGTCCAGTATTAAACGGCTAAGTCATGAACTGTTCCCTGATCTGGATAGATTGAATCTATGCATGTCTTATCAGCTGAGGCATGAACCCTTCCTCACTCCGGCATCACACTGTTAAGGCATGAACTGTTCCTCAATTCCGTGCTGAACAGCCAAGGCCTGAACTGTTCTCTAATATGGTATTAGCTTGGAATTTACCTTAACCTAATATTAGCATCTTAGGCTTGCACTGTTCCTCAGACCACCATTATCAGCGAAGGCTTGAACAGCTCCTCAATCTGATATTAAACAATTAAGGCCAGAAATGTTCCTCGGTCCAGTATCAAAGGCATGAACTGTTCCCTAATCTGGATAGACAGTTGAATCTATGTCTCTTATCAGCTGAGGCGTGGACTGGTCCACAATTCGGCAGTTAAAGTTATGCCTTGAACTGTTCTTCAATCTGGTGCTGGTAGCTAAGGCATGAACTTTTCTAGTATGAAATCTAGTACTGACAGCTAAAGCTTCAGTCCTCAAGCACCCAAGGCTTAGAACAACTGCTACTGGCACAGGGAACCTCAGTGCAGTGAGCTGAACATAGTGGCTATGGGTGCATTGCTCCTAATGAGCAGATTTTCTGACACTAGCCAAAGGGCATGACCAGGAATTGTGAATGCAGGCACACACTAACAGCACCTGCCAACACCTGCAGTAAACAGTTCACAAACAGAGGAAAACTGTGAGCAAGGTCAGCTTTAACAACTATCCTTCCACAACACCCCCGTTTTAATGAGCTGCTCCATATGCAATAGGCTACATTACTGAGGCGTAGTTAAATGGCGCCATCAGTTCCCCTGCCCTTTCCATTGTGTGTATAATGGTCAGGGTAATTTACACTTGGTTTGCGAAGCATGATAATGAACAAGAAGAACTCCAAAATGAGGGGACACAGACTGGGTTGGGCAATGGTGGCTGCTGCCAGCCGGGACATGGAAACAGGTCTGAAAGGGTGTCGGCAAAGCCACAGCTCAAAGGCTTAGAACATCCAGCTCAGATGACGCACACACATTTGACTTCCACCTTCCCATTCATTACATCTCTTTTACACACAGAGCAGCCCTCCGCTGTGGCCGCTGACCTCTGGCATCTGGTGCATGTGTGTATGTCTCTGTTCTCAAATCAGTGCATGGGATTCAGTAAGGGGGCATTTAATCTGATGGTCCAAACCATGCCAAGAACAGTAACGTCCAGGCCAGGGGAAAAACAACAAGCGCATGCCACAGCAGTGTCCTGATTGCCCTTCCTCTTCTCGCCGCCGGCTCGTTTAAAAATGCACTCTTGGAACTCGCTCCTCTTGAGCCTGCCAAATGCCTTATAAGGAAGAGGAAACTCTGAGCTGTTTTTTTTTATCTCCGGAGCTCCCAAAATCACTGCAAAACTCACTAGAAAGGTTCTCTGCAGCACACTTTGAAGAAGTCTGTGCTCTTTAAGGCTTGTTGCTCGACTCTAAAGGTCAAGGCTAGGAAAAGGCTGAATGGACAAGCCAATGGATCAAGTCTTCCAGAACACACATGCTTGTCTGGCAACAACATCAAGAGAATACCTACATTAATCCACCAATGGAGGAATAAGACAACAAGAAACTGCAGTAAGAGAACAAAGAGAATGTGCACAACAACTGAACATCAAAAGGACGACATAATAAAAGGAAAAAGCACTGAGCGAAGCTGCAGGAACCAACCCTAACAGCAAGATGATAAATCTCTCAATGGTATGGTTACTAATTCCTGAAGAGTGTGACGGGTAAATAAAGGTGACCTTAGATTCATATTTGTAACTCTACAGCAAAAAGAAAAATCTGCTAACAGAGTATCAAAATGAGCAGATGTAGAAAGCAGTCAAAGTAATCAAAGGATTGTAGCAACAAAGTAACTCACCCTAACCTTCAAAAAAAAAAGAGACAAATAAAAAGTCCCAACTCCTCCTCTATATCTCGTTTTCTGTCATTCCCTCCCATTCCCCACCCCTTTGCTTTTTATCCACCCATAAACACTCGGACATACTCCACAAAGTTCCCAGAGCCCATCCTCACCCCACTGGACAAGCGTCTGAACCAGAGTGAGGGACATAAACACAAACACAGAGCGGAACGCACTGCCACAGCTGTCTATCCACATACGCAGGTAAGAAAACTGCCTTTCATCATCGGTCACTATTCCTCCACAAATAAACTCGCGTCTGTGCAGCTGTTGCTTTTACAGTAGATACTGACATCATCTCAGATGCCAGATCAGGAAGTTTCTGTCCGATCAGATTTCTCTAAACATGTGCCTCAAAATGTTTTGGGCAGAAAAACAGAACATGAAATGACACAGATGTATTACATGCGAATCGTGTTGTATTCAGCTGAATAGATTGGCTATGTGATATTCAAATCTTCTTCAAAATTACTGCAGCCGTTCTTACGTCCAGATGCTTTGGCACATCTGTCTTAAGAGTTAGCGTTAGTATTAAGAGCTAGATGCTAGACGCATTCTTCTTCACTCACTGATACAAACACAAACCAGAGGAACCCGCCTAAAAGCCACTCTTCATCCACATCAACACAGATGGACTGGCCACACACATGCACTGACATACAAAGAGACTGTAAATATGACAAACATTAATGGTAAACTACAGGAAACACATGGATGGAGTGGAAAACACACTGTTTTCCTGCACCAGTTGCACTGACAGTACAACTCTCAGAAAGCCTGATATTTATTATCACTACTGCATTTAGCTATTTTTAATAAAAATACAAACAAACATTAATTCAATGTCTATAAACACAGCAGCTGAAAATACATTAACCCTATTGTATATTGTAGGTATGGGCAATATGGACAGAAAATCATATCCCAAAATATTTGCGCTGAATGACAATATACGATACAATATATGATGTGAAAAATACAACATGAAAAAACTAGGGCATGCCATGAAATTCTTAATCTCTTCAACTACATTTAAAAATTAAATGATGTGAGAGAACACAGGTCGAGATATAGGGGAGCAGAGTAGAGAAGGAGCTGAGAGCAGGGGACGAGGAAACAGAAAAAAAGGTTTCGGCAAGATGGAAAGAGAATGCTATTTTAAAACTTTAAAACAATATAAACCATTTTACCTCATGATACAGCCCAGATCTTGCTCTGTTAATATCTCGATATTGATATAAATACCTATATATCGCCCAGCCCTAGTATATATACATTTTCATTTAGTCAAAGACCTTTAATTTGGCCAAAGAATGAATGTACACTTTGGATCAATGTATCCAATAAGATTAACGCAAGACGAATAGCTCTCTGAGTGGTTGCGTAGCAGCTATTAAGTTTTAATGCCCAGGCCCACAGCTTCTCAGTGGACCCTGATGTCCTCTGAAGGTCCAAAAGCCCTGGAGTGCCCCCAACAGCTCCCAGCGCATTGCTCTGTCATGCCATCATGGAAAGTTTGGAATATGGAGCATGGAGGCCAGGCCAACTGCAAGCCTCTCTTTGCCTCAAGAGGACTTTATTTGTGCAGGAATGTTGCCAGCACAGGGGAAAAACACATATAAACACACGCAAGCTTGGGAAAGCTCCAGCCAGCTTTCCAGAAGATTTCCTTCTTCGGTTCGGACCCTTCTTATTTTCGGCCTGCCTTTTTCTTTTCTTTTTGGCTCCTGGTCCAACTACTGGTGATGAAATGCTGTCTTTAGCCAAACGGTGCTCTAAAAAGCTTTTAAAATAAATGGGGTCATATTAGCAGCAAACTTGGACACGTGCTTTGAGTAACCATGTAAGGGTCGGTTTCCTCTACAGAGTGTATCAGCACAGTTCACAGGGAACTTATCATTCCCCGCCACTCTCAGACCTGCCCACTTGGGTTGGGAGAATGTTTATGGGCTGTGGTGTTGACAGAAACCTCCTCACCTAAAGATGTGTGTGCAGAGGCAGGCGCCTGGTGGAGGCAGTGCCAGATCACAATGCATCATCACTCACCAAGCCAAACACACCACTATATAACCAGCACCATCCCAACACTCAGCCTACAAATATGCACTGTGAGGAATCAGTCTGGTGATTATAATCAGCTATAACAATATTCAATAAATTATGCCATTAATACCATCAGCCATCCATCAGCTTAATGAGTGAAGCTATCATGAATTGATTTCAGTCTGCTATCTCACACTGCAGGGCTACGGCCTTCCAGTTTGACCCATGTGGTGAAAATAGTTCACATTTGAATATTTAATGTATTTTTTAATAGAACTGAACCACAACAATCAAATGAAACTTTCATGATGCCTTAGGTCAGAGGTTTCCCCCTTTATGCTGTTTTCACATGTGAACAGAGTCTTGTTCAGATATTACTGAACGAGTTTGCACTACAAGAAATGGTCCAGGAGCTTTAGGCAAGGGCACAGCATGACCAAAGTCCTTAAAGGAAAGTCTGTTCCAGTCACACAAGACCAGGCTTCAATCACTATGAATGGGGAGAGAGCAAAATACTCCAAACCAAAGGTAAAATCTGATTGGCTTTTTGCTGAAGGGCGGAACTTTATCTGACACAATATTGAGCATTAAGAAAATTCTTATTTCAATCAGTGACCAGACACCACATTTATAACATCACTGGCATGACCCACTGTCCAGAAAATTACATACTCTATTCATACATGGGCTTACTCAGAAATCACTCAGACTTAGTATTCGGGGTCTGGAAGCTAAAGATCAGTATAAAAAAGTTAGGGGTTACCACATGTGTGTAAAAGGGGTTCTACAATCTCTCCAGTGCCCTCCAGTAATGAACACACACATATACATTAAACATAGCAAACTCTCTACCCAACACCAGTACAAACAAACATTCAATTCACCCAATCATACTGCAGAGCTTAAGTTTGCAGTTTGCTGGTAAGGTGGGAAATAGCTTTGTTTAACCTCTTGAATCCAATGCTTTCTTTGGAATTTAATTGTAAGAACTTTAATTATACAGGAACAAGCAGGGGTGTTTCAGAAGTCACAGTCCGGTTCACACTGCAATCTGCACCTCACAGCTTGGTACATGTTCAGTAGATTGGGGAAAAAAAACAGACAAACAAACAAAACTCTGCCAAATGCATGCTTGCCTTACTTTTATATTGTACTTTTATGTTGTTGTTCCACAGAGTGAGGTAAAATCCCCCCTGAAGTACAAGTTGCAGGGGCTGGGCGATATGGACAAAGAATCATATCCTGATATATTTGAGCTGAATGGCGATTTACAATATACCATATATGATGTGAAAAATACAATGTGAAAAACATCCCGTGAAATCCTTCTTCCATCATTTTTTACTATATTGAAACATTTCAATTTGATCTTCATTTCTTCTTTAAGTCTTACACTCCCTACATAGTGTGTACATGAGAGTGTGAATGGGGCAGAGCGGAGCAGAGTAGAGGAGGAGCTGAGGGCAATATTAAAACAGAAGGTCATTTCTTGCTCTGTTTCTTTGCTGAAATCTACAGAAATATCGATACATCACCCAGCCCTCATAGTGTGTAAATATAGGCATGATCAGTGTGTCCTTAACCGATCCACCACTCACTGTCCATTTATGTCATAGTACACTGGAAATTTTCCCAAACAGCTCATTTAGTATCTGCTGCAGAACCATAGCATGCTCTCTCAAAGCAGGCTAAAAACACACTGCACAAATCTGATAGCCTACATACTAATCCTGTTATGTTTCGACTTCAAATGATCTACTTAATCTCCAAATCTGCTTGAGTAGAGGGTCCACCACTTAAAGCAGATAGAGGTCAAGCCCTCTGTAATTAATTAAACCTACGACACACGAACATGAAAGCTACACGTCCTCCGACATGCAGCTATAGTCAGCTATTGGCAGCAGCAGCTCAGAAAAAGCTCTTCAGCTGCATGGAGGGAGGGTGCTGAGATCTTGATGGAGAAAAATCACTCAGTGCTCAGTAAGTGTGGGCAGCAGTTTCAATTAGAAATGACCCTCTGTAGTGATAGGCAAAGGTCAATCCTAATAATAACCTTTAGTGTGCGCCATGGGCATAGTAGATAGTGTCATGCGGGGGCTTTTGAGGATACAAGGCTTGTTCTTGCTCTCCCAGCAGTGCAGGGGATTTTGGGAACATTCCCCATGGGGCTTCTCTTTGCCAAGGAGCCAGCTGAAGAAAAGCAGTCTGAGAGAGGAAGATAAGCTACACTCCAGCCAGAAAGTAGGGAGAAAGCTATTTTGCTCCTCAACACTAAGGGGTTATAATTGTGTCTTATCTCTTGTATGAAACATGCAATAGGCACAACATAACGCGCAGGATGGACTTCTGTTCCCATAGCTCTTACAGATCCTGGAGGATTCAATGGGATAGTTCAGCATTTCTGGCAACAAGAGTAACATTAAACATTTATCCTGACAAACTAATCCCAAATTAATCATTTGGGCTGCAAAATATGGACAAAATACATGGACATGGTTAAAGCTTGCCCCGCATCATTTTGACCAAATGTCTACATTTGGTTTCTTAATCCACTCACCCAAAGGACATCTGTGTGGTCAAGATGCTCAAAGCAAAGTGAGTGGTGAGAGAAACAGTTTGCATATGGCATTCCCCTACAGTAGCAATACTGTAGGCTGGAAACGTTTATGGAACATACACACAGTGTTCAGATGAACCAAAACAGCAAGTATCTACTGTTTCTGTAGAACAGAAATGACCTGCACAGTTACCGACATGTGACTACACGAGCTCAGTATCAGATTTCATGGCCAATTTTAGTCATATTTATTTCTAACCCAGCACACACTCTCAGAAAACAAAAAAGCACTCAACAGCAACTTCCATACCAGTCAATCATTTGTGTAAATATATATTTAGTTATTCTGGGCCATTTTCAAATGTACTTTGAGTAGCGTTTGAGTCGGGATAAGATCATAGAACCCATCCAACAGAAACAGCACTTACGATGTGACTGAGCCACAGGAGAAAAGTATTTTTTTGGTCCCTTCTATCAATGTGATTTATCTGTGCTTGCCCCGGCACTTCTTTTTAGAACCAGAAAGGAAAATTCAGTGCACAGAATAGACAATCTTCAGAATAGAAAGTGAAGGTCCCTAAAGGACCCCTAGAAATATCCTACAGGCAGCAAACTCTTAATGATGAGGTTGAGAGGTCTTCTCAGAAAGTAAACTTTCAGAAAGTCCACTAATGTCAAAGTGCCAGAATATAAATTCCGAGCTGGAAGTTTCTTCTGTTGTAAAAGCATTTAATAATGGCCTGAATGAAGGGATGTCAAACCACATGTACACCTGTAGGGGCTGGGCGATACGGACAAAAAATCATATCCTGATATATTTTAGCAGAGTGGTGATTTACAGAGCCCTCCACAATTATTGGCACCCCTAATTAAGATGTGTTCTTAGGCTTCTAAAAGATGTAACACCTCTGATGTTACAACCCCCTTTTGCCAACAAGACTTCTCTTAATCTTCTTTGATAACGTTTCACAAGATGGGAGAATACAGAGAGAGGGATCTTCAACCATTCCTCTTTTCACAATCTCCCTAAATCATCCAGAGCCCTGGGTCCTCTCCTATGTACTCCCCTCTTCAGCTCACATCATGTTTTCAATTGGGTTGAGGTCTGGGGACTGAGATGGCCATGAGAGATTTATTTTGTCTGGTGAACTGTTTTATAGTAGATTTGGCCACATGTTTAGGGTCATTATCTTGCTGAAAGACCCAGTGAAAACCCTTCTTCATCCATCGTGCAGAGGCCACTAGATTTTGATTTGAAATATCCTGATATTGGAATGGTAATATCAGAAGAGAAACAGACCCACAGCATCGCAAATCTTTCCCCATACTTCACATTAGACATGAGGTGCTTTTCCACATACTCATCTTTTGTGTTACGCCAGACCCACTAATGTTTACTAGTGTTTGTTGCCAAAAAGCTTGGTCCTGGTCTCACCTGACCAAACCACACAGTCCCAGCTGAAGTCCCAGTATTGATTAGTGAACTCCAGATGTTTACATTTATGCTTCTAAATGAGAAATGTTTTTTTCCATGCACCCAAAGAGCTTGTTGGCATGTAGATAGTGCCTGATGTTTGTTATGGAGACCCCAAGATGCTATACTTTGATGCAATTCTCCAACAGTGAGCTTTGTAGAATTTTTATTTCTCTTATCCTCATCCTCACTGTGTGCAGTGGCAAGATAAACTTGCATCCTCATCCAGGCTTGTTTGCCATTGTTCCAAATGTTTTACACTTGATGATGAGTCCTCTGATTGTAGATATGGCTATTGTAGCCATTGGCTGTGTCAACACACATCTGCCTTACTCTTTCCAATGTAAGATTATGCTTCTACAATAAAAATGTTATTTACTTTAAGGCTTTTAACATATCTAAACCAGGGGTGCCAATAATTGTGCAATGTGGAAAAAATGTGGACACCCCATTAAAACCTTATTTTTGACTATATTTAAACATTAAAATTTGACTTATACTAAGTCTTATGCTCCCTCGATAGTGTGTAATTGAGAGCGTGAATGGAGAAGAAGGGGGAAGTACAGAGGAGGAGCTAAGATCAGGGGGCGGAGCAGAGTGAAAAAGCAGAAAAAGGATTGAAACTAGATTTTAAGTTTCAAATTTAAAGTTTAAAGCTCAATATAAATGACATTGCCTTAACCCATATCTTGATCTGCTTATACCTTGATATTGATATAAATATTGATGTATTGCCCAGGCCTAACCTGAAGGGGGCAATGCATCTGCAATCTGAAACAATGGTTATGAATATAACCATTATATGTTATGACTGCAAATATGTGCTCATTCCTTAACTTGTTTTATTTATACCATACTACTTCTGTTTACTTCGTGTCATAAACACCAAATCAGTGTAAACTCTTTCTAATGTAATGAATCAGTTCTTAAAGAACCGTACTATTAGGCCCAAAAGTCATTTACACCCTTGCCTGAGACTTATCCCATATTGTGTGCATGCCTACTCATTCAGCCTCTCTGCTGGTCCCTCCCTCAGCTCTGTGGAGTCCACCGGCCCCTGGACCACCTCTGTCACCACGACAACCACAAGCACCTTCACTGCATCCTCCATCCACTCCTTGCATCCCACCACACACCTTTCTGAGACTTTGCCCTCTCCCTCACACCTCTTTCCATCTCATCTCTCTGTTTCTCTCTGCATTACACCTCTGCCGTCACTAGTGTGCGCTGCTGCGCTGCTCTGTCCTCCACTATGGAGAAGGTGCAGCATATCACACGTGCAGCCATCCGGAGGGCGTCCACCATGGAGGTGCCCCAGCAGGCCAAGCAGAACATGCAGGAGCTCTTCGTCAACTTCTGCCTCATCCTCATCTGCCTGCTGCTCATCTACATCATCGTCTTGTTGATGTGAGCTGGAGGAGGAAGAGGGCCATGGACTCCATCGATTAAGAGGGGGTGGTGGGGTTGTAAGGGCGTTTTAGACGGTGGCTAATCACACAAATTCCACCTCTGTTAACAACACACCCAGAAAGTAACAACACTCCTTAACGCGTAGAAGCCACAGTTATCAGCTATGATAATGAGAGCATGTTCTGATTTTATATGAATGATGTTTCACTCATCACGCACTGAAATGTCTCAACTTCTATTACAACTTGAGTATGAGTTACTAGTGTGTGTTCAGTTCTGTTTTACAGAAAGAAAAAACTCTCAAAATTCTCATATCAGAAGTGCAGGTCTGAACCTATCAACACAGAATGTATAGCTAATTGTATGTGTAGCTAATTATATAATCCAATATATTATACATATTAATAAAATATAACGCATCATTGAATCAAGCAGTGCCCTAGTAACAACAGCATAGCAACCAATCTAATAATCCAGAGCAAACTCAAAGTAACAATCTGGAAACCACATAAAACTACCTAGCAATGCTCTAGCAAATAGAATAGCACCTGCATATCAACCACAGCCGCATCCTACAATTGCAGCGCAACTTAAAACATCTACAGCACCATCCATTCCATAGCAATCTCCTAGCAACAACATGGCAACCAGGTAAACCATAGGAACAATCTAGCCATGCTGTAGCAGCTGTCTAAAGCAGTTCAGAAACTGCTTAGTAATATCCTAGCTACCTTCGTACAACTGCCAAGCAAAGCAACCACCAAGCAACACACGAGCAACCACCCTAAATACCAAGGAAACATTACATCTGTAATGTACAAATCTTCACACATTATCAGCAGGCTTTACTAATTCAACTTTGTAACCTCTTCTAGTAGTTAATCAAAATAGTACAGCAAAAGCAAAAGACAGAAGCGTCTATGGGTGAAGAGATTGGAGTGGTAGTGTGGAGCTGAGGACGGACGGTAGAGTGAAAGGCAGCGTGTTGACCAAGCTGCAGAGGATGAGGAGGCTGTCATCACTGCAAGCAGCAGCTGTGAGGCCTCCGTGGCTCTTGTCCTCCATCCCCCTCCTCTCACTGCATGACGAAATTGACTCAATGGCACAGAGCACTGGACTAGCCATCCCTGACCCAACACAGTGTGACACGTTGAAATACTAAGACTGCAATAAACACTAAGTGATATGAATGTGTGCGTGGCCATTTTTCTGCTCAACCATCAAACCATCCCACACAATGCTAATGAATCTAATCCAAGTTAGTGTAAGAAATGGAATAATCAAAACCAACTCTTTAGAGAGTGCCACCAGAGCACTGGATACTGATTTCTAAACACAGATTTCTTCCTCGTTCTAAACTTATCTGATCTTTTAAGATATGTAAAGTCTGTAGTTTGCTTCCTTAGTTGTTGCACTGGAGCTGTTAGGCTAATGAAGCTGATTGCAATCTGGCAATATGATGCATATCACGATACAGAGGTCATGATTTGATATATTGTAATCTACTGGGCTACTGTTTACAATGCAAAATACTCCAATATTTTTACTCCCTAGGCCAGTTCTGCTCGATGTTTTGATAGTTTGACAGGCCTTTATTCACCTGAAAATGAAAATTACTTAAAAGAGACACGTCATTTGAGACCTTAATACACAGTACTGATATTTCTATGAATCTGACCATGTTCTGATCAAAAAGTTGATGTTATGTCTGCAACCTTTGTATCCTTTAAGGACTATAAAACATTTCACAGCTTGGAAATCCTGTTAGAAACTGATAATCTAAGTTTTTTTTTGTATGGGTTAGATTTGAGTTGAGTTTTTTGTATCGATTTTTTAATGCAATACTTGTCAGCAGTCCAAAGTAAAAAGGACTCTTGCATTGAAATTTGAACAGCTGTGATCGTGGGGTCATAACCCCAGCCCTTCCCTTTTAGACATTTTTCCGATTCCCATTAGCCATTTTCAAAACTAGATTAAAAAAAAAACATGACTGATTGATGCCACCGTGTCCACTAGGCAGAGTAGCTTCAGAACAGTTTTGTTTAAATATGTGTGTCTGGTATATAAGTTACTCTAAACCAAGGTTACAAAGCTTAACTTGTATCATTCAAAAACCGTAGCCTGCAACGTGCAAGCATCACATTTAAAGTCAGTCAGTCAGTCAGTCCTTAATTTATCTGCTCCATACTCAATAGGCCACGGTGGATCCAGAGCCTACCTGGAATTATTGGGTGCAAGGCCGTCCAGTCCATCGCAGGGTTGCATTTAAAGTATTCATTAAAAATCAATACTGTGTTTATGAGAACTGATATAGTATCACGATACAATATCACAACACTCAAGTTTATCAACACTTGCATTGCGTATCAGAACGACAGTTGCCTTTTCTTGCAGAATGTGCTCTGCCATCTGAACACAGCCTGAGGCAAGTACGTTTAATGTAGGAATGCAGTCTGTTACATTGCTAATTGGTGGGGTATCAGCCTTACAACACATTAGCCTTGTAGCTCCAATGTAAAACTCAACCAAATACAAACTTGGAACTGTGACATTTTTACAAACCCTTCCTTTAAGTGAAGACGAAGCTGTTTCTCAGTAAAAACAGCAATCATGTGATTTTATTTGTCCTTGTCAATCATGTTTAGCTCCTTCCACGTCATGTGAAGGATCGACAGCATGGTATAGCCTGGTCCTCTACCCTGCATGCTGACCACCACCATATCCGGTGACCTCCAGCCGGTGCTTCACTGCGAGCTCAAGCATTCCACCATCAGATTGGACAGCTTCAACACAGGCTTGCTTTCACACCATGGATCTCTCCAACAACCGAGGCCTCAACCTGCTGCTCAACTTCCTGCTCATCGTAGTGGTGCTGCTGCTGATGCTCATTCTGGTGAAGATGATGTGACCTGATCTGCCCATCAAATAAAAACATTAATATGGCTTAAGGCTCATACAGAGAGCAATGGGGACCTTTGCTCTCTCTCCACCTCTATGGTTAAGTGTCTGTTCCACATTTTTATTAAGGTTTATAATGCCCTTTTTAAAGAGTCTTTTATTTGGTGAACAAACTGGCACAGACAACCCATAAAAGTAATATGCCCCGACTAATACGAAAGTATCTCGATTCCTCTCATTAGTATTTAAACACCGTGATCAACACTGTCTCGCCTTGCTTTTATTAGTACAACTTTACAAGGGGGCTGAACCTGAAAGGCATCTGCCTACTCCACCTAGTGGATAATCTTCCACACTACATTAAGCAGTCTATTCTAATACATCTAATAAAACAGCCAGGATAAGTCTAATTCTTTAAAGGCAGGATTTTATTTGCTGTTTTTCCCAGAGGGAGATTAAAGCTATAATATAAACACATATCCATTGCCAGCAAAAGAATTAGGGCTTCAAAAGTAGGTGACCTCTTTCCACAAACCACTGAATACTACACTCTTAGAGTCCATAAAATAAGCATGTAATATTGCTACACAGAAGCCCATTAGACTGAGCATACATGGCCATTGTGTTTTGATCCAATTAACACCACCTCAAGCTATAGAAGAGATGCCAATGTCCTGTAACACTGATTTTATAAAGCCTTCACAATTATAAACAAAATACATTATAGGTTTTTGGTTTGTATATATACATTTATTATATATATATAATCACAATGCATTTAAATACTTGGCACAGTCACAGTTTTTATATTTGTTCTTTAAAAGGAAGCTGATTTTAAGTTGATGTACACAGATATGTGGTCAATATAACAGTGGTACATTTTACGTGATGCTCCAGTTATGCAGACTAAACTGCCTCTGATGATGAGTGAGGCGTGAAAACAGATCTGTAATAAAATAACACCTTCACTGACAATTACCTTTCCTGAGTGTTCTCTCATGTTTCTTCAGAGGTGGATGAACGAGCAGATTTGGCCCAGCACTGAGTGAAAGAATGATAGAGCCCCTAGCATTGCTTGGAGCAACCTTTACATATCACACGCTAAAAAACGTCAGCGCTCCTGCAGAGTTTTACCAGGACCAACAAACTAACATGATACTGTGCCACGGGACTGAACCACTATCAAAAGTCCTACAGAAAAAAGGATTCATCCTGATATGGTAAACAGATCTTTAAATCTGCAATAAATATTCAATGAAGGGTTTGAACTGCACAGATTTAGAAGTGGGGCAACAGAGGCTCTGTTAAATAATTCCTAACTGAAGCTTTAAGACAGATGGGAATGATTTCAGTAGGTTACAATCAGCACTCACACACGCTGGCAAGAATCAGCAACCAAATGCAAACAGCACTCTTTCCTAGAAACAACTGTCCACCTGGAGGACTGCATTGAGCACCATGGAGGTGCACCCAGGATGGAGAGCCAATCCATCCTATCCGGGCATACAGACTCACATTTTCACACACACTCCAGGGCAATTTAGAGTAGCCAAATCACCAAATCTCCATGTTTTTGGAATGTAGGAAATCCATGCAGACACGGAGAACATGCAAACATAGCCACCAAGATAAAGTCTCAAACCCAAAACCCCACCACTGAGAGGCAAACATGTTAACCACCAAGCCACCCTGCCGTGCCTAAGATACCATTCAAACTCTGTATCTGATTATCTAGCCCATGTCCTAAGCTCACGTGATTGAGGGACAGCGCTGCATTCTGGGTCAATCCCTGCTTTAAGGTGGTCTGTGTGTTTCTCTTTGAAGAAATGTAGATATTTACAGAAAAGTGTACTTGTCAGATGCTTAGTTGTGTTAGTTTAAACCCACATTTCCTGTATTTTCAACTCCAAAGCAGCAGAATCAGAAGCTGCATGAGAATGAGAGGGTATATCTTACACAAACAAACATTATATTTCTCCATAACGCTGATCCAGGTTCATGCAGTCCTAATTTCTACATTTTATAAATTTTTATATATCAGCCTCAATCGACACAAAACTAAAAATAGATGTAGACCAGAATGTCCATATTATTTGCACACATTCTCTTGGATCCCTCAGATGGATTCTAGAACATGTCTGTGCCATATCCCAATCTGTCCACCAGAGGGCAACTTAACCTCAGTTTTAAGAACTTCATTTTGCTTTGAAACAATATTACCCTACAACAGGGGTCGCCAACCCTGCTTCTGGAGACCTACCTTGCTCCAGACTTTAGTTTTAACCCACCAGAACCAACTAATTACTACCTGACTGGTTGAATGGGGTGTGTCAGAATTGTGTTGGAGTTGGACCCTGCAGGAAGGTAGCTCTTCAGGAGAAATTCTGTGATCTAAAGCCAGCAAAGCCAATTATACCCATCTAATATAGATGGGTGTGAATGAAATCTAAGACATCACTGATGCCTAATCTCAATGCACTGCACATTTTAATCAAATCCCCTGAACCAGACATGTTAGAGCTAAGAATCATTGTGCAAGACTTCTAATGTCACTGTAAATATATAACATCATGAGTATCAAATGCATCACAAATAAATGTCATGTCACCTGTGTGAGCTCGGCCTCCTGCCTCAGTCTGTCACGCTGCTGCTGCTCCTGTTGCCAGGCGTTGAGTCCACAGCCCTCGGGCCCGGGTCTGTACTCCATCTGCTCACTCAGCCACATCTGGGTCCGGACAGCTGGCTGGATCGGGGAGCCGCCTACTGACTGGTGCCCCAGTGAAGAACTTCTTGGACTGGGAAGCAATAAGGAGCCTGCAGTGGTGGGTTTGCTCTCTGGTAAGGCACTGTAGCTCAGGTCCAATGTGCTGGGCTTGAGTGGAGAGGAGCAGGATGAGTCTGTCCTGGCAAATGTGGTTCCACTGCCCAGCTCATACCTAGGAGTGGAAGGTTCACCAATACAAGGTCAAATGATAAAGAACAAAGTGTGTTCAGTTTTTAATTTCTGTTAGTAATGAGAATAACATACATTTTTATAATTCAACTGAATAATATGATATAAATTTGAGTTCGTATTGCCCACCCCAGTTTGTACCTGTATCGTGGTAGCTCTGGGTTGGTGGAGGACAGTTTATGTAGACCATGAGTCAAGAGAGCCTCTGTGCTCAGGGGTTCCTGATGCCTGTATCCATAAAGCAGGCCCCGGTCCAACGAGCCATGGGGATCAGCACGGTACGAGGCTCTACCAGATGTGTTGCTTTTGTCCTGGCCATTCAGTCGGGTGAGAGAAGACCAGCGACGGACGGGTCGGGGGTCCTTCATGTCCAGGGGGCTGTCAAGAGGTGAGGGCAGCTGGCAGCTGCTCCAGGGGCTGCTAGGGGCTGATGGTGCATTGAGCCTGGAGGCGGAGGGGGATGGCATGACGTGTGCCGTGGGGATGGGGCCCTGTGAGCGAAGCGGCTGGAAGGACAGTGTGCCACTCGAACTAGAGTGATCTGTAAAGAGCACAGCAGAAAACGGACACACGTTAGTGGTCTGATGGCAAAACAAAACTCAGTTCTGAGCAAACAAAGGGGACTTAATTACAGTGGTTAAAGGTAGAAAAGCTTTAGTCTGAGAAACTATGGAAATATGAATCTGACTGGCAAGACATTTTAACTCTACAAGAGCAAATACAGAAAAACAAAGCTCATCAGTGGGTGGTTATTTATGTTCCAATGAGAGCGCCTCCTGCAGAGTGTGTGTGTAAGGACCTGTCTCAGCTGCTGCATTTCTCATGAATAAAACATATTGTGTGTGCAATATGTCATGTGTGACAGCCCCAAAGGCACTGCACAAGGACCTGAGGTTACAGTGAAAGCATGAACAGACACTGTCTAATCAGCCAATCATGTGGCGGTAGTGCAATTCACAAACTCAAGGAGACACGTGCCAGCATCAGGATGACTATTTTGGTGATTCTGTGCATGGGATCTCTATTTCTGCTAAGGGGAACAGATGGAAGGGTCAGAATTTGTCACATACATAATGAATCCATGAACTCACCCTGCATTGTGTCAACAGTGCAGGCTGGTGGAGGTGATGTAATTGTATGGAATGTTTTCCTGGCACACTTTGGATCCATTAATGCCAATCAATCATCACTTGTATGCCAAATCCTATTTGGGAACTGTTGTTGACCATGTGCCAATATGTCACATCATCAAATCATAATAAAAACGTTATCATGATGCAAAAAATATCATGATATTGAGGATATCATCAGTGATTAAAGAACTTGAGTCAACTGCATGTTTCACTATAAACAGTGTAATACTTCCTGTTTAATTGGATTTAATGCAGCATATTTTGAACTGTACTAAGTATGGGGTAGTATATGAATTAGTGGTTCTAAAGAAGCCACTGCTACTAAAGCATGTTGTCTGTGTCAAAATATATCACTGTGCATCATGAAAATGTCTTTACATATTAAAATTACACATTTGTAAAGGCTACATACACCATGATAATGCACCATAACACAAAACAAAAGTCATCTAAGACACGACAATGAGTTCAGTGTTCTTCCAGGCCTTTCTAGCGACCGGATTTAAATCCATCTTTGAGATGATGTAGAACAAGAGATTTGCATCAGGAAAATCTGCAGCAATTGACACAATCATGGCAACATAAACAAGAATCTCAAGGGAGGGTTCCAACATCTATGCTCAGTCAGTGTATGTCTTCCACATGGCCCTGAATGTCCGAGCTGAATTAGGCCAGTTGATCAGTTCCTCGGGTCATCAAAAAATGTTGCATTTGCATCACATAAAAAGAGAACCTCATTTATATTCATACAGTAATAAACCAATTAAGACATCAAAGCTCTTTGCATCTCATTAATTAAAATAACTGCAAAGCTGCAGTGGAGGAGTTTTCTTTCCATAAATAAGAAAGGAAGAGAAAGAGAGAGAGAGAGAGAGAGAGAGAGAGAGAGAGAGAGAGAGAGAAAGAGAGAGAGAGAGAGAGAGAGAGAGAGAGAGAGAGAGAGAGAGAGAGAGAGAGAGAGAGAGAGCAAGAGAGAGAGACATCAAACATCCCATAATCCACCATACCCCAGAGTACATGAACTCTCTTCTATTCTCTACCAGCCCCAGGAACGAAGTTTCAAACAAAGCCCACGTAAAAGTCTCCAGGATCTCATCTGACTTTGTCAAACAAAACTTCTCACACAGTCTGTGAATCTCTGATCAGAGATCACCTGTCATACTCTCTAAATGGAAAAGAAATGGAAGATTCCTTCTCCTCTAAATTTCCTCAATCTGAAGTGCCAATTACCCAACCCCGTTAAGAATACTAGGAGGTGGAAGACAAGCACATGCCTCCTATGAAGCCAGTCACCACCTCTTTAAACAGCCATCACTGCATCATCGCAGGGCAGTAAACACGCCTGGAGGAAAGTGCCAGGTCAAGTGAAGGACACTGTGTATATAAACATCACAACTTAGTAAATTATATACAGGTAAATTTTTGTGAATGTCTGTTTATTCTTTTATTTATTCTGTTTATTATTATATATATATATATATATATATATATATATATATATATATATATATATATATATATATAGTGACCCCTGTAATATTTGCAATTTTCTGGGATTAATAGATACCCTGACTTAAAACTTATAAGAAATGTTCTCTATTAAACACACAATATGATGCTTTTGTACATTCACATGACTTGGTCAATTCAATACACAAAGCACTGGGGCTGGTGGCTTTATCCTTGGCTTAAAATAAAGAGAAAATGGACTGTAACAAACAGACTGCAATACAAACCCTAAAAAAGTTACTGATTTTTCATACTGATCTTCCTGTTGCTGGCTATCCAAATACTAGGGAAAAACCAAGAGAAGAAGCTAAGCAGCTTCCACGGAGGACACATAATGATACCACCTAGGAAGTCTTTCTGAACTGTTATAGAATGAATTCATCGCCAGAATTTGTTTAGAGGATGCACAAGTAAGCAAAGGCCAGCTGGATTCCTTTTTGATTCTGTGTTTTTGGTTTTATACAGTCTCTGTGTTTGTAATTCACTACAATTAAAAAGGAAAATGTAAATAGATCAATTGTTAAGCAAATACAGTATAGGGCAGTTAATCTAGTCCCCAGGCAGAAGTACTGCCAATAAAATAGGACACTCTGGAACAGGTAAGTGCTAGCCTATAAGCACCATCTAATGCAAGGCTAGAGGGGAGTTTTGGAACAGTGGAAGTGCTGATGTTTTGGGATGAGTCTGAATGCAATCAAATGCTCATGTGCAGCTCAAAATCTAGTAGAAAGGCCATCTGTCTCCACAAAGGAAACTGTCATGCTTTGATTTCTTGCTGTGCCCCATGGAGCCACCCCAGTCCTGATACTGAATTCATTCAGCTGTCATCAGTAGAAAATGCAGTGTATGGGATCACTGGGACAGAAGACGGGTTGTCCACTGAGCCAGTGGGCCTGTGTATAAGCAGTCTGTCTGCGGCTGCAATACTTATAGAAGAGCTAACTGGATTTGTTAATGTGTGTGAGAAGGCATGAGGAAACATTACTGTCAGTGCTGCTCATCACATTGCTGTCATTCACTCACGTCTCTATCAGCACTCATTCTGCATGTCAAACAGGCTGCACCTATACTGAAAATCTGACATTGCAATACTTGTATATATATATATATATATATATATATATATATATATATATATATATATATATATATATATATATATATAATAAAAAATAAAAAGACTTTTAATGGAATTTGTGGGGGAAAATAAATAAAACATTTTACACCGCACAAGTTATTGCATATCCTTTGATGTAACTATATATGCGCACATTGTGATAACGATGCTGAATCAATATATTGTGCAGCCCTAATGACAAATGTAAAACTCCACAGTTTTACAAGACAGTTTCAGTAAGACAGAGAAGTAGAGAAATAATAACTGTTGATTTGGCAAGAATAAACTGTTTGAACAGTCAATTTCATGCTTGATATCTCTTAATATTGATTCCACTGAAGAACTCCCAATAAACACAGACTTTCTAACCCCTTCTTGATGTCTTTGGGTCTATAACCCTGGCCTTACAAACCCACTTAATCAAGGTCAGCTAAATTCCAAGGTCCTCAACTTCTCTTCTGCTGTGTTTTATTTCCAGTGGCCCACCTCAAAGTGTGCCCCACCTCACTATCTGCTTTCTGTAGCCAAAACATTTTGGCATTCGGTTCAACAGCAGCCTGGACAATGCGGCTCCTTGTTGCCACTTGAGCGGCAAGTGTGGAGCAGCTGGAGAAGTGAGAGTGCACATTCCACTGGGGAATCCACGCTCAAACACACACACACACACACACACACACACACACACACACACACACACACACACACACACACACACACTGAGCATGCCCCACCGCACATTCACTGATACTGTAAAACATACAGACAGGCTAAAATGGATGATAGTGTAAGGATGCCAGACTTCAGTGTAACGTCTGTTCCTGTGAAGTACAACTCTGACATGTTTCATGGCGCATTCTGACTCAGTCCATCACTAACCCTCACCACCTGAGTGAGGAAGAAATTCACAGTATACTCAGAAAAGCATATTGTGATTAGACTGCATTCAACCTCACAAGTATTAATGAGATCCAGTAGAAATGTTGGAGCAGTTCACGATCACAAACTCTATCTAAGGATAGAACAAACTCACAAGAGCACAAGAAAAGAGGACTGTTCAGGTATTCTGTGTACCAGCTTAGATATTTTAGAGTTGCCTAAAATTAAGACTTTAATCCCCATTTTCACCTAATTTTTAATAAAAGGTCTGACCAGCGCCTTCCACCATGGCATCAGTGCTGAATGCTGTGCAATTCCATTCGTTCTTGCCAGCAAATTGATCCTCGAGTGTAACGAGAAAACATCTAGGAACTTTCAACATTCTTGGTAACATGGGTTGATCAATATATAGATATATCTTTATATCAGGATAAAATCAGCGAGATATGGACCGAGGCCAAATCGTTTATATTGAGTTTTAAAGTTTTTAAATATCCTTTCTTCATTAAATTTTGCAGACACCTTTTTTATGCTCCATTGCTCTGCTCCACCCCCTGCTCTAAGGTCCTCCTCTCCTCTGCTCTTTCACATACAAACAATAGAGTGGACATAAGACTCAGTGTGTATAAAGAGGAAATGAAGATTTCTAGACTATCTTTAAGACGTTTAAATATGGTTTTAAAAATGGAAGAACGATTTCACGGGGTGTCCTATTTCTTCACATTGTATTTGTTCATATATTGCATCGTATGTCACCATTCAGATCAAATATATAGAGATATGATGTTTTTGTCCATATCACTGATCCATATTGGTAACGGTGTTCATGAATACTGGAGTGCAATTTCCGCAGTGTAAGATGATGTTTGGCAAGAGTGTGAGAATGGCAGAAAATACAAAAACACATTCAAAAACAGTCATTGTGTTTACTGAAACACAAATAAGAGAGAGAGAGAGAGAGAGAGAGAGAGAGAGAGAGAGAGAGAGAGAGAGAGAGAGACAGAGAGAGAGAGAGAGAGAGAGATATTTAGTGGTTTTAGGAGTGGCTGGCTTCATGTAAAAACATACCAGAGCTGCCTGATAAAACAAATAGCTGAAAGTTTTAAAGCCCACCTGGGACTGATGCCACTTTGCATACTGCAATAACAGAACATGTGGACGGATAACACACACATACACACACTACAATGCACAACATTCAAGTTTACCATGCTCTCTATTAATCTTTCCAGAATAATTAATGTTCAGAGGTTAAATAAGTTTCCAAATAAAGTCCTGATCTGCATAAATCTATTTGCATGCACAAACTCTCTCTCTCTCTCTCTCCTTCTCTCTCTCTCTCTCTGTGCACACACACACGCATTAAGAAATTACTGCATGCACCAGAAAAGAATTCCAGTTTACAGATTTTTTCCAAGAGTTTTTCCAATTTACAGATAATTTCCAATTAAAAAACCTTTATCATCTCTGTTCCTTGTAAGGCATTTTGCCTCTAACTTCTCACATTTGGCGTTGGCTTGTGAAAGGGACTGAATGGCCATTCCGCAACGGCCGGATTAGGCTGCCCAGAATAGCCTCATCTGGTTGTGATTAGCGCTGCGGTGGAGGAGCAAAAACCAGGACTGCTGCGGCCTGGGGCAGCTAGTGCTCTGCTAACATACTCCCGCTACACACTCCCACTGCACACACTGCAGAGGAACAAGACTGCTAAACTGCACTTCACACCCAGCACTCAACAATTGCAGTCAGAGGCAGCTCTAGATTCAGTGAGGAATCATGACAAGGAAAAATCTTAAAACAACAGATGCATGGCACTGGGTGTGAGGTGGAGAGAGATTGCATCTACCCACACAGAGAGAGCATGACCAATTTTGCTCTTTCAGACTCTCGAGATCCCTGACTTCTAGTGAAATTTGGTGAAAATTCCTATATTTTTAATATCACAGTATATATGGAAGAAAAATCTCAATGTCCATTTTCTTTTCAATATTATACAGCCCTTGTCTGAGAGTAGGGAGATCCAGAGTATACTTCCAGATGCTCATCTTGGTTGAAAAGCTCCAATTAGAGGCACAGTAGCTTTCAAAAAGACAAATATTGCCAAAGGTACTTAAAACTTCAATATCCGATGCTTAAGCTCCAAAACTGAGGTTATTAAATCACCACTTTCAGACTGATGCACCAAAGCGGAGTGATTCACTTCTACATCCCTTGAAATCGTACACTGATTTGGGTTATAGATTTGGGAGGGTAAGTTTAGTATGAACCTGTGACGTCTGATTGAGGTGAGGAATGAAGGTCTGATACAGGTGTGATGAACAGAATATAAACATAAGTCTGCTGACTGCCTCACGCCTTCTCTCAGCAGCTGGATTGCACGGCACGTGATTTGTGTCGCTGGCCGAGTTTCTGCCAGCTGCAGTTTGACGCTCCATGTCTGCAGGATGAGGAGGGGAGGACGCTGAAATGTGGGTCATGGAGAAGCCCACAAAGTTCTGCTTTTTCCCTGGCGAGAAAATGAATCATAAATCTTAATGTTCTGTTTCTTGCTCTCGTACCCTTGTTTGACCCCCTCATCATTCCTAACCATATGTTCGCTGGCCTGACGGATCCGGCAGCATGTCTTTCTCCTCCATCCTTGCAGAATGTTATTTAAAGCTGGTTACTGAACGAAAGTACAAAGTAAATAGTGAACATTCTGCTTCGATGTTAGTTCGTGACCAATCCATCAGATCAGAGCACTATGAAGCACAGGTTGCTTTAGTGTCTTGCATTAAGCTTAATGCTACCTTCCTTAATGTACCATTTACAGAATGTAAAACTCGAGCAGTACACTTCCATAGTATGTAAAGTTCCAATTAACTAAAATCTGATACATCAACACTGAACGTACACACTCCTGAATTATGATTTACTGACCTTCTACTGAAAATTGGTCATTTGTTTTCATCCTGTAAAACAGCTAATCAGTGATGAAGACACTTAAGAGACACACAACAGAGAATAAACTACAAACAAACTAACAAACAAACAAACAATAAATAAATAAATAAATAAATAAATAAAGACTACAAAGATGTAAAATGCAATCAGACTGATACTGATACAGATTGATACCTTAATCTACTCACAAACCTAACCTGATCTAACCTTATTCTATACCTAAAACGAATCTTAACCTACACCTAACCTTTATCTACACCCAAATCGAACCCTAACATAACCATTACTTACACCATTATCTACACCTAAACCTAACCTTAACCTACAGCTTGATCTACACCTAAACCTTAATCTTAACCTAACCTTAACCTACACCTAAAAAAGAACTATTGACTGAGGGTAATCAATTAACTGTAATTTATCAGTGTGTATAGTTGTTTTAATAGTGTTAATATTGTAGATACTATACTGTATATACTTTACTATACTTCTATATCTATATCTACTATATCTATTTCTTGTAATGAGAGCCTTTCTATCCCTTGCAACATTGTAAATATCCCCACTGCGGGACTACTAAGGATTATCCTGTTTTATATACCAGTGTAGCACTGCTTGATTAAGCTGCAGTGTAACCACTTTACATGTCCCCCAGTGATACAGTCATACAACAATCAGCCAGGGCCGACAAAGGAGTGAGATCAGATGGTTTATCACACAACCCTAGTACTGCACCACATTCATTGACCAGCAGCAGCTCTTCTCAGGCTTTAGTGCTTAGTCAGGGCCTTGCAGTCCTGACAGTGCAGTGTGAAATACCACACACACACACACACACACACACACACACACACACACACACACACACACACACACACACACACACACACACACACTGTGCATAGCCCTTTGGCTCACACTGGGGAGAGCTTCTCTGGCCTTTCACAGCATCAGCCTCTCAGGCCAGAGATGCAGTTTAACACAACACTAACCAGAGCTCATTCCAGCTCCAGCTCAGTCCATCAACATTCAGGGTCTAAACTGGTCTCTGTGGTATAATGCCAGCTCCCAGTCTGACTGTCCAGTCAGAGAGCTCAGATCTGCACAGCAGGTGTGTTTATTTGAGTTTTGAACATGGGAGGGGGGGGTGACAGCACATGAGTGGGGTTACATAACAGTTTCCAACTGCAGGACATCCCCCAAAAAAACATGATACCCAATGTGAATAACCAGTGAGAGCTGTGTGCTCTGAATCATCGGCTTCACTCAACGTTCCACAGCAGAAACTGCTTTTAGTCACCCTTCATGGAGGCCCAATAAATACATTAGCACTTGATCGAATCTTCAGAGAACCACCATGGTAAATTCAGTACTATATCAACAAAATCTAGTGTATGCATTTGTTTGATAGTAAGAGTAAGATCTGAATGTCACGTCTGATATATTTTCACTGAAACATGGAAAGTTAAAAAAAGGAATGGAAGGAAGGAATATCCACATTTTGTCGACACAGCTCCTAATGAAAGCATTCAGCTACATTACGTTACCCCTATTGCTGACATAGATGTGCAGTTCCACACACAGCGTGTCTAGTGCCTGAAGAGAAGTTCTGCCAATAGAATAGGACTCTAGAGCAGATAAACATGGCACTATGCCTAGGCAAGCTGTTGGCTAGACGGGAGCAGTAGAACCGTTTTCTCTGTAACGGTGCTCCATCTAACACTCTTAGATGAGTCAGGGGGTTGGCGATGAGGTGGGATGGTGCAATATGGTAGGCAGCCTCGTGTCTAAAGAGCCACCTCCCCACTGCAGAAATCAAAAACAAAAACAGGACAGAGTCTTGATGGGGACTTGTGCAATGTCACACTCGCTGTCTGGAAACAGAACACTGACAAATGCTCAGCCATTGCACAATCAGTCGCATGATCGTGGCTGTAAAGCATGTATATATGTGGGTGTGGTTGTGAGCAATTCAAAGCCGCACACACACACTCAGCGGACACAGAGGTGTGTGAGGAGAGAACGAGAACTTCACTAGCGCCCCCGCTGGTCTTACCACATTAGCACATATTTAGCAGCAACTCTAGAATTTCACAGCATTGCCCTTTGCCTTCAGCCTGGCGCCAAGGAGTCGGACACAGCTGACCAATACGGAACCTAGGGGCTCACAAACTGCCATTCTCGTAAAGGACACAGGCCAGAAAGTAGTTAAATTAAAGTGCCACGGCTAAGCAGGGGCTAAGAATATAAGAGTAAACTGTGGACTTCTTAAAGTAGCGTCATCTCCCAGAAACAGCAGCAGAGGGATATAGTGTTGAGTCTCTGGACTAACTGAATTATAATCATATTATTTATAATTAATATAAATTTAAAAATTGGTATAATTAACAAAGAGACAACATATCATTTCATTTCAGGTTAACATTAAAGCCTAACTAAGAAACAGTAGAAAGTAACAGGCCAAATATGTATGTGTATATTTCCTATACTCACAGTTATACCCATAAAGCTGTTCCTGGGTGGCAGTGGGGTTGTTTTGGCAGCTCGTGACTGTGCCTTTAAGTCAGTCAGCTCACATAAACACATTTAGGGTCAGAACAGAAAAGTACTGGTGGTGGTAAACAACTGCAAAAATGACCTCGCTATGAGCTACCATTACATCACTCATACACTGCATGCCACAGGCCATGAGCTTCAGGTGTGAATGACACGCAACTTCTTAAATAGCACCATGGACAGCCCCATTACAACCACACGATTCACGGAAGAAGCTGCCTGTGAGCATATCATTGACATCGCTCTCTGTACAGTGAGTGTACAGATCACGTCCTGTTCTGTAGAAAATCCACATATACATAACAAATAATGTACCACAGTAAATGTCAGAGGAGCTAAAGGCCCTAGTTCCTTAAATCCAACAAGGCAATCTCAATTACTTAATAAAACTTGATTATTTGACTACAACGTATCATTTTAATCCTTTCACGCATGAACTATGACAACATGAATCAGGATTTTTTCCCACCAAAACATTTTTATTCTCCCTTCAGGCTGATAAAACTAATAAACTATGTGTGTGTGTGTGTGTGTGTTACCTGTCCACTCAGGTAATATTGATTTAATGGCTCAATGGATGGAAGAAATCACATTTTTTAGAAATAAATGAAGTAACTGTAGAACAAATATTATGCTAAATATAATGCTTTAACATCTACTGATCTGGCTATCACCACAGTCTACAGTCCTGTGTTTTCAAATAAAGAAATAAGTGAATGAATAAATAAGTAAATGAGTGACTGAGTGAGTGAGTGAGTGAGTGAGTGAGTGAGTGAGTGAGTGAGTAGTGATTGCCAATTTACATTATAATGCAAATTATAATTTTATATGATTTTTCCACGTCAATGTTTATATTTGTAATGTTGTCATGGTTTTCCAATGATTGTACGTTTCTCATTTCTTTAATATGCTCTGTTTACTTGAAAAAACCTCACACTGTTACATTACTTTATTACTAATACAAAATCTAGTAAAATACACTCATGAACAAAACATAAGTATCTAAACACCTTTAATATCATTTTCATTTGGTGCACACTCTCCACTTTCACTCAGTCAGGATGCCTCTAGAAAAGTCCCTGTGACAAGCCAGCACTGGCAGCAGTGAGTAACTTCTTCCATACTGTTGTATCACTGACAGTAGTGGAGCTGACATAACAGAGCCAGAGCCACTCAAGGGCCTTCTGAATCAGGAGCAGATCCAGGGCTGTGAGCAAAACTGCTGAAACCAGAGCATAAGAGTGAAGGTGCCCTCTGCTAGAAGAACTCTACTGCTCTACATAAACGAGACTGTGTCTAAACACATGAAAGCAGAGCTGGGGCAAGTTTTAGTACAGCAGGAGAAGCTGATCCTACAGGAGCACTTCAGAGTGAATTCCATACGAATGCTCAAGCCGGACCATATTTCTGACCATTAATGTTAGAACCAATATCCAATCTCCCTTACACTTAGAACTTTCCAACTGTAAACCACAATCAGCTATCCGTTCCCAAGGTCAACTTTCCTGTAACATATGATGAGCAATGTGTATGTTATAAATTTGAAACACAACCTATATAGTAATGATACCATACAATGTCCAAATGCAGTAAGACCTGGCTGTGGACAACAGGGTTTCATTCGCAAATATTAGCCAAACTCATAGCCTATTATCTGGCCTGCATTTATCCTCATTTGTTTTTTCTTTACTTTATTTCTTCTCTGTAATTTTACCTTATATAATTTTAATCTGGCTGACTAGAGACACTCACATTATTGGCAGTAAGGTATATGGGGTCAATGTTTCTTGGTTGATTTTTTGCAGCACTTTCCTTCAACATTCATTGTGTAAGAACATAAAGTAAAACAGTTGGCTTGGTTCACATCAAAATGATAGGTCTGGTTAAAGCACTATTATGCATAGATGGGAGCTACATATGGGGTTCATCAACACATCAAAATAACTTAAAGGAGCTGGAGTTTGGTTACATAATATTTTGTCTATTTCACACACAGTGCTACAAACTGGAAGGATAAAATCTAGCACAGGTTTCTACCGAGGCAGGTGAAGATGCAATGCATTTTGCAGAACTTACATGAACACATATCTGAACTGCTGAACACATCTGGAGGAAAATGTCAATTTAATTACATCGTTTAATAGATGCTCCCATTGGCTACCCTCACGCTGAGTGATCGTACCTACCCATACAGATGCAAGTTATGCTCTTTTTGAGGACTGACAGTGATAGGTCCAATGGTTTAAACATCCATAGCAGCAAGTAACGTAAAGCAGCTGCAGCTGGGTTACATCATTTTGTTAATTAAAGATATGTCAACATTATTGCAATTGCATTTCGTTGTGCATTCTGGCTCCACACAAAGAACATTGGATTCATACCACATTTCATAACTGTTCTCACTGCTATAACATTACAGTTCCAAAGAAAATAATCCTAATGACACTGAAGAAATGTCTACTGCACCAAATTTTGCACCAAATCTATCCACACTGGTTCATTGGTGTGTTACATGGTTAAGGGGGGGAGTAACAGATGGTCAGTTGGTCTGGTGTGCCACTGCATTTGTAATCTGCCAGAGACATTAGGGTTAATGCTTCACATAGCGAAACAAGCTCAGTCTCTATGAGCACCAGCTGGGAAGGGCAAGAAGTACACTGCTCAACCCAACCTGAAAAAACAGCAGCCTCAGCAGAGCCCTAATAAGCACAGTGTTTTCACACTGACTAGACTAACCATCAGCTCGGGGAGATGGAGCGAAGTGCTGAACCATCACAAGACATGTATTTGCTTGTTTACATGCACTCAAGAGAGAAGGATCACTCAGATTAACATGTGTAAACTACTCATCTTAAACCCTTCTTAAAAGATATCCGAAAATATGGGCGTTCAAGAATGACCACCAATTAGGGCAGGGTGATATGGACAAAACATCATATGCTGATATATTTTAGCTCAATGGAGAACAAACAGGACACCCCATGAAATCCTCCTTCCATCTTTTTCACTATATTTAAACTTTTTGAAATTTGAAAGTTACATACAAGACTTCTGCCCCTTCCGTAGTGTGTATGTGACAGCACAAATGGGGGCAGAGTAGAGCAGGAGCTGAGAGCAGGGGGTGGAGTAGAGTGAAGGGGGGTAAAAACAGGTTTTCCACTAGATTGAAACTAGTTTTAAAAAATATTACAACTTGATATAATTGTTGTTTCAGCCCATACTGCACTCTATTTATATCCTGATATCAATATTTATACTGATAGAAATGTCAATATATTCACTACCAATATGTTTAGTTCTCATAATACTTTTTTGAGTACACTGTGGATATTGTCAGTACTACCAGAACACTAATAAGACTCATTAGAGATGGTATTAATCTGGTATTAGTAACTCAAATGTTCAGCTAATAACAATGTGATAATAAGCTTGAACTTGCTGTTTTTAATTAGTATTGGACCAGTGTCATCTACTGTACTTAGGCAATCAATAGGAAGCAGACAAAAAAGACATACTGCAATCACAACACAATCAAAAGCCATCTATTGACTTGCATTACCAATATTTTGTCCATTTAGTGGAAACCAGAGCAGTAATACCAGCTTTTATAGAACTTATTATAAATTATAAATAAACCATCAAGACGAATACCACTGGTATTCCTAAACATTGATCTCCCCCACTCAGAACAGGCCATTCTGCAATTCCTTCTCCAACTCAGGTCTAATGTTCCCCCATCAGCAGCTTTTTAAAGCAATATTCCATTACCATGGCACCTTACTGATCCATATCCATATACTGCATGACTGGAGCATCACAGACTGACTGGAGCTTTACAGGCAACATCCTGCCTTCCTCCTGTCTTACACGCTTTTAATCAGGCCACTTCTTTTCCGCTGGGATGGAGAGCAAGGATCCTTCGTCTCCATTTAGATTGGTTCAATAATACAGCCCGGTTACCAGTCTATAGTGGTGAAGGAGTGATGTACTATTCTCCTCACTTCCTCTCATTCATCATGTCTGTGGTTGCTTTCCCTTTCTGCACACACTGCACGTTTCTTTCATAAGAGTTAAGACATGTGGAGGCAGCTCTTTGGTCTGAGACCTTTCTACACCCCTTTTAACAAAGCCTGGAAAACAGAAATCAAGGATCCTTTGCCTGCAGGGTCAAATGTGGAGCATGGCTGCCTACGCTTTCATTTAATGGGAGGTGGTCTTGTTCAGAAAGTGAACAGGGATGGAAGAGGGTTGTTAAACATGCTGTTTGTTAATTAATTAATTAATAATTATCACAATATTGCCTTTTAAAAATAATGACACTGCAGTGTTTCTCATGGTGTGCATGGCTTAATTGTACACTGCCCAACCTATCAGTCCAGTTTTGAGTATGTAACATAAGAGTTTGGTCTTGTTTACAACGGTCTTGTTTTCATTAATTACTGTATACTAAGTAGAAATAGTGCATCCAATGTCAGTGCTATAATGTCTGTTCATATTAAAAAACAAACAAAAGCAAATGGACATTAAAACTATCCAGACCATCCCATTAATAATGGCCTAACCATTTACAATCAGCCCATACACAGAGGCAAAAAAGACTCAAAGAGTGCATATTAAGTGGGTTCTTACAGATGTTTTGTGTGTCCGTCTGTCTTGAAATCAGGAGCACCGGTGTTCTTTGGCAGAAGGCTTACTATGGAACCGTTACATGAATATGTGTTTGGTACAGAGGGAGTATAGATTGCAACCAGTTGCATCTGAGCCATGAAAAGTGTTAACACATGGTTCCTGTTGTCCCTATTCCGATATCCCAAACACTAACACACACACACACACACACACACACACACACACACACACACACACACACACACACACACACACACACACACTTAAAGAGCAGTAAAGTGGTGACTGGGTCAGCACCTTCACTTCAAGACCATTAGAAGGTCTATGCTGGAGTAGAACAACAGCCTGTCCTGCCCTGAGGGCCACTGTAACTGAACACAGACCAGGTCTAACACAGTAACTCCTGTTTCACATTGACCACATCACAGCTATAATGACTCGCATCCAGTCTGTCCCATAATGGCTTACGTCCGATTCACAAAAAGATGAAAGGCACTCAGCATAAAGGAAAGTCCATTTATGCGGCCTCTTTACAGCCAAGCTGAGCCTAAAGAACATATGGAACAGTTTGATTTAAAATGGTGTAATAAACCTGAACAGACTAAGAATAAATTAGTCCTGGAGGTTTCGGGGGGAGAGAGGATTAGCTGGTGAAGTCATTCGGTTTCCTCCCCGCGCATTTCTAAAGTGGCTCTCGCTCTGCTCTTTCAGGCTGACAAACTAGAATTACAATGTTTCAAGGCAAGGGTCTGTTTTCATAAACTGATTCATTTGGACTGAAAATGAAATCTCTAAGGGTCTGTATTTGGATCTACACTTCAGTTCCTTTCTTTATATCGTCTTTGACAATATAATTTACCAATTAGCTTCTTATTAGTACTGAAAGTTATGCAGATGAAGTAACAAAGCGTGTTGCTTTAAATGTACAAATGTGCTACAGAATAGAGGTAGATACCAAACCAGATACACATAAAAAATAATGTTCCAAATTAGGGCTTGTGCGCATATGCAATAATTACAGAGGTCATGCAATATCTTGTGAAATGTAGTATTTATATTCTTTAATGTAGTATTTATATTCTTTTTTGCTGCTTGATATAAGGATTATTCACACATTTTCATGACATCTACCAGTCAATATCAACTGACACTTATATATATATAGCATTTTCCTTAAATGAAACACATCTTACAGGGCTCTAAACAAGGTTATATCAAATATTAAATATCTTTTAATGTATCTTTTAATATTGCAATATATATTGCAAAACAGAAATATATAGCAATATCTGTACACAGGATCTGTTTAAACATTTACACCTAAAACAAAAGGAATCACCTCAGTTTCTTCAGCCTTATCTGGATGGGATTAGTTTAACATGGGGAGGTGAGGTAAAGTCCTTTTACTGTCGGCTCTCAATGATTTTAGTCCACCCAAATGCACTATGCCAGAATTCTGGACACTTTTACCTCCTGTAAAACATGCCGTAAAAACAAACCCTGTTTATATTAGTCCTGTGCGAATGAGACACAGCTAAATTAACCCTCATATCCCGAGGAACAGGAGTGTTTTGCCGGATGTCTCAGCACTGATGTGATCAAGGCACAGATACCTCCAGTCTGTGGAAAATTGTCAAACCTACAGGTTGCAGATGAAATGGCTGGTTTGTATCATGTATGAACAGTCAACATTGAGCATAGTGGCTTCTAACTAAAATTTCATTTTCACTGGTGAGTTATAAGATAGGATATCATCCACTGATACTCCAGCCATGTATTATGCAGGTATTATTCTGATGGCAGTCCAAATCGAGCAATCACCGACATCCCACATCATTTATGCAGAGATTTCTTATCCTGTGCAAATCGGCCATAAGTATGATCCCTTTAAATGTCATCCTACAGTAATATCACATGACTCCACCTCACCCAGTAAAACTAATCCCATCCAAATAATCCAAAGAAGTGTTATATTCTTTGCCTGTAAAACAAACAACAGACCCAGTCAAGCAGTCTAACAGAGGATGAAAAGGAAAGCTATTCCATTTCTGTAGGATCCCACAAGGAGGCAGAAAGCACTGACAAAATGCTGCCCACAGTCAATCACTCAGCTGTCCTGAACAAAGGCACTGAGTCAGCTCATCCAAACCCAGTCTCACAATCCAACTCAGCTGCAATAGAGACAACTCTGCTTTCAACACAGATCTGCTACTGCTAAGACACACACACACACACACACACACACACACACACACACACACACACACACACACACACACACACACACACATTTTACAGCTAAGCTTGTCATTCCAGTGTCGAGTTGAGGTCCAGGGATACTTATTAATTAAAAAGGGCAGAACTGGAGGCACCAAATATGTCTATGGTTCTACTCCAAGCATAATTAGAAAGCCGCACATGGACCACACATACAGTGCATCCAGAAAGTATTCACAGCGCTTCTGTTTCTGCACATTTTACAGCCTTCAAAATGGATTCAATTCACTTTCCCTCAAGATTCTACACACAGTACCCCACAATGAAAAGTTTTTTTAATCTTTGCAAATTTAATACAAATAAAACACAATAATTCTTTGCTCAATACTTTGATGAAGCACCTTTGGCAGCGATTACAGACTCAAGTCTTTTGAGTGTGACGCTACAAGCTCCACACACCTGTTTTTGGAAAGACTCTCCCATTCTTCTTTGCAGAACCTCTCAAGCTCCAACAACTGGATGGGGAGTATCAGTGCACAGCCATGTTTAGATATCTTCAGAAATGTTCAATCGGGTTCAAGTCTGGGCTCTGGCTGGGCCACTCAAGGACATTCACAGAGGTGTCCTGACACACTCCTTTGTTATCCTGGCTGTGTGCTTAGGGTCATTGTGCTTTTGGAAGATAAACCTTTGTCCCAGTCCAGAGCGCACTGGAGCAGGTTCTCATCGAGGATGTTTTTGTACATCACTGTACAAAATGTTTTGTCATCATTCCCTCAAGCCTGACTAGTCTCCCAGTTCCTACTGCAGGAAAACATCCTCACAGCATGATGCTGCCCCCACCATGCTTCACTGTAGGAATGGTATTGGCTAGGTGATGAGCAGTGCCTCTCTCAACACAACAACTTTGGAGCTCTGTCAGTGACCACTGGATTCTTGGCCCTCTCTCTAACTAAGACCTTTCTGCCATGATCACTCAGTTTGGACAGGTTACCAGCTCTATGAAGAGTCCTAGTGGTTCCAAACTTCTTCCATTTACAGATGATGGAGGCCACTGTGCTCATTGTAACCCTTAATGCAGCAGATTTTTTCTTTCCCCTTCCCCAGATCTGTGTTTTGCTACAATCCTGTCTCGGAGGTCTACAGACAATTCTTATTACTTCATGGCTTGGTTTGTGCTCCGACATGCACGGTCTACTATGGGACCTTATATAAACAGGTGTGTTTCTTTCCAAATCATGTCCAATTGACTGAATTCACCACAGGTGTCCAATCAAGCTGTAAACACGATTGTACATATCTGAAGGATGATCAGTGGAAATAAGATGCACCTGAGCTCAATTTTGAGTGTCATGGCAAAGGCTGTGAATATTTATGTACATGTTATATTTTTGTGTTTTTATTTTTAATGCATTTGCAAAGATTTCAAACAAACTTTTTTCACGTTGACATTGTTGGGTACTCTATGTAGAATTTTGTCCATATCAGTAAATAAATTCTAATATAACAAAATGTGCAAAAAGTGAAGCGCTATGAATACTTTCCAAATGCACTGTAAGAATCATAACTTGTTGTTTTACCAAAAAAGCAACACCCAGTACATACAGACTGTCCTAAAGAGTCAAGAGTAGGTTTCTAAAATGTTTGTTGTAATAGTGAATTAATAACAAATCTTTATCTCTATTCAGTGCTAAAGGGTTCTTTGGTGCGATGCCAAATAATCACTTTTAGTCTCCTAAAGAGCCTTTTAACAGTGATTTCAGTAGATCCGTTAACACTCAATCGACACCCAAGGCTGATTAACATACAGATTAGGTCTAGTCTGGAACTGAACTGTACCAGTAGTTACTCACCAACTGCAAAGTGTTTTAGTCTGAGTCGAAAAACTGGCTTCAAATGTTGCAAATGGATGAAATATAAACAGTATACTTTTACTTAATCAATGTCATTTTTTAGAAACACAAATCTCTTCACATACACTCTCGCTTTTCAGGAATGAAAACCTGCAGATAAGGCTGGACAGCTCTGTTATACACTTGTATCCAAAGAACCCTTTCACACCTTTATTTTTGAGAATAATAGTGAATTCATAAATAAGCTGTCAGGTTATAAGGCGACTAACGTTGCACAAAACGTTTCTAGTGGATACAGTTCTGTATTTGTCTTATTTACAAACAATTCCACGGACAACTGCCAGGGTTATTATTCTAACTTCCATCAGCCTGGGCGGCTACAAGTCACCATTCTAGACCTACTAGTCACACTGGATTATCAAGCTCTGACTGAGGCTGTGGGTGTAATGTTCAGCACTGGTGAGAGATACTTATGAGGTTCCTCCACAGTTTCAAACTGAGTAATATCCAAAAGTCTCAAGGATCTTTTACTTTAAACAGTGTAGATCTATGTGCCCTCACCCAAAAAAGAACAAACTAACATGCAATTTTCTATCCCTCTTGTTTTGTACTGAGCATAGTTTCTAAGACACTCACTCAACAAATGCACAATCAATCAGCAGGTCATGTGTTACCACCCAAAGCCTGTGCTTAGAAAGGTAGGCATGGTAGAACAACATTGTTCTGCTAAATGCTGGGACAACATCCCCATGGAAACCATGTTTTAGATCCTGGTTTAGTTGTTACAGAACTACATGAGAACAAAGGTTCCTGTCCTGTTATGATGTAATGGCGTTAAATTAATATTATCAGGAGAACACTTCTTTAGAGGAAGGGAAGATATAATACTTTTACATTACATTACACTACTCTTACATTTTCTCTTTTATTAAGGTGTCCTACATAGTCAAGATTACAATGCTTCACCAAGACACATCCCAGATAGCAATGACTGGTTGGCCAAAATGTGGCACAAACTGTAAGCGCCAACAGTGGCCCAGATTGTACTCTGTTCACCCTTTCACTCATGCTGCCTTCAAATCCACCTTAAAGGATGCAGGAGAGTGCACTGCTGGAACAATGTGGCCAAAACAAAAGGTCAGAACTAGATCAACTGCAAAAGAGCCAATGTCTGATTATAATGTCTATGGACCATCCACAAGATCGGACTGGAACATTACAAATTATGATATGGTACGATAAGTGATTATCACCTGATGTAAAATATAGACATCATGGTGGATAAGCATGATCAGAGTAGACTAAAATAACCCAAACGCACCCGACAATGCATTTAATAATTACTCCCCTGACATTCACGTGTACATGCCGTAGCCTAAATAACACATGAAGTCCATTATTTTAGGGAGTCTATGTGTAGTTAATGTCCTTGAGAAGCTAACCCACTCCTTGTGTCAGGACCTAAACCTATCATTAGTCAGACGGGTTCGCAGCAGCTGGTGTGTCAATATGTTCCAGGGTGGGGGTTACGAAAGACATGGCAAGGGAGGGCTATCCCAAACAATAACCCCCCTCCATCATGGCCTAACTAGATTAGCCCCCACCCTTGTCCAGTGGTAATGAGTGACTCCCAACTGGCTAATCAGACTGAGCGCAAAGCAAATCTAGCCCAAATCTCATTGCAAGAAGCTGATTCTTGCTGATGCTCCTCTTGGGGAAGGATATTAGATAAGGATCACAGAGAGATTTGGGGACTGTTCCCCCTCAACCCATTCCCAATTAAGTTAAACTCTTCACCGAAGCACTGTAGCCAGCCCTTTAGAAGGGTAATCCACACCAGGGTGTAAGGAGTTGGCAAATTTAATCTGATAAGGGGGGGGGGCAGGGCTTTTCAGAATTATTGTCTTCCCTAGAGTCAGTCCTAGAAATATATACACATACAGTATATCAAACCAACCAGAGAGGTACTCTGATTTGAGAGTCACTAAATAGTGAAAAAAAGCACAACACAAAGAACACTCTGTGCAGCAGGTAAGCCCACAACAATACAGAACAACAGACGAGTTGAATGTACCGAGCTTTGGACATCCTTTCTGGGATCCAGTATTTTTAGGCAGCTTTGGGAGCATCTGTGGCATGCTTGCCTGCATGCTGTTGGCCGACTCCGTGTATTCTTGGCCGATAAGTCATGTGGTTCAAGTTGCCTTTCATCACCAGCGATCCTCACACAGATACCCGACACCCTGCCGATGCCCAGCGCTCAACCTCAATTGCATAAGCACTGAGTGGAAACGGATGTCTCCATGAACCAAAATAAGACAAGGATATCAGCAAGCAGATCCATCAGGAAGCTAATGAAGAGGACTCAGACCATAGAGATTGGCAACACTTGTGACTCTCCAGATCTTCAAATGCTTAAGCAAATGTAAATGTTCAACAGAAAGGAGGCAGAGCTTGCCTGTTAGTAAATGGTAGATAACAGATGTGAATTTGCCTAACAGCTTAAAAGTAAACGTTCTGAGCCCTTTCCACCCCCCCATCAGTGCAACAAGGGCTCCAGAGGTTTAACCAAGAATGAAACCATGTTCCTGCCTTCGTTATTCAGGAACACCCAAATGAAGCCATAGGCACCCCAGGGGTAATTATAGGAAGCTGCCACCATGATGTATAATTAGTGACTTGGGCCAGGAGGTGGCCTGGTTCAAAACGAGAGGAATTTCCTGCGTCTTGTTCTAGGTCACCTAAGCAGCTAACATGGAGAAAGGGGGTTTCTAAAAGAACCCCTTGTGTTTGAACTTAGATAAATGTCTCTGCTACACTTCTCAAAGGTCAAACAAAACTATTCCTCTTATCTTTTGACTAGATACGGTTAAGGTGGGACCTTCAGGATCACATTTTATGTTACAGAAAGACAAAATATAGATAATTATGTTGATGATCTAAAACGTCTTAAGCAAGCCAGTTGTCATGTTTGGTAGTATGTCCTTTCCAGGGTTATGTGGTCCTGGATAGCCAGCACCTTGAAAAGTTCACACTGATGGTAGATGGTAGATTGCAGAATGACGATTAGGCACCCTTGGCCAAGTACGGAAATGAGAAAATGTCAATATATGGAATTATTACATTATTACATATTCGACTTTGCAATACTGTACCAATTCAATTAAAACACAAAACAATATCCAAGTAAGGAAGGTAGACACCTTTCCAATTACACTACAAAAAAATTTTAACCAAGACCTTTCAGAGGACATGATCTGACCTTGACACTACAAGTTTCAGCTAAATGGCTCTGCAGGTGTAGGTTAGATTGGTATATTACCTAGATCAGATCAAACTGGGTCAGAAATGGGCCAGTGTGGCTGCAGGTTTTCATTCCAGTTAAACGGAAGCTTGTCTGATCAGTTGTTTGAAGACTGGCCGAGTGAACACCTGCCCATTTCTGGCCTGGTTTGACACCCCTGGCCAAGATAATCACTACAGCTATGAACAAATGCCATCTCTGCTGCTGCTCCATGTTAAACCGCACAGAAATCTGCCCTGGCCCAGAACACAGAGCCTTCTTCCTGCATTCACTTTCTAGCTCCTTTCCTAGACAGCTCTGACCACGCATGGGAGAAAACATCACATGGTTTGTTGTGACACATTTTGATGTGCTTAGAGTTTTCCTTGTGAAAAGCAATCCAAACCAACTGGGTTCACAAAATTTCTGATTCAGACCAAAGCAAACCACTTATAGGTGTGAAAATGCCCTAAAACTATATTTTGTTAAAATACAGTTAGTAGGTATATAGTGGGGTTAAGGTCAAACAGCAGCAAGCTAACTCTGCACTCCTGGTCTATACACTGCCACACCATATCATTCTTCTACTCGTTCTTTATCCTGGTCCACCAAACAAACTGGAGTCCCTGTGTAATACAACATGTCAGTCTCCAAATTACTTGCATTTGTCAGGATGTGCATCAGAGGCCCCGGACAATGTTCAGTTGACTGCACACATCACAGTACTAGTTGGTTGACCTATATTTAAAACAACATTATGTCTGGAACTCTATCCGCTGAATTCACAAGCCCTTTTTAGCCAATAGGATTGGGACATGGCGATTTTCTATGCATCCAGGGTCACTTGGGCTGAGATTTGACTGGGAATTGGACAGAATAAAGTGACCTCAATGCAGGACAAGTCCCCAGGCTTAGACATATACCACAGTTACTAATGAAGTGGAATGAGGCTGCCGTCTCATTATGCAATTCACTTGAGAAGAGTAGCCAGCAGCGGCATGTCCTAAGCATATGAAAATGCATGTTATATAAATGTGCAGAGTCCTGTTTACAAAGATCACACAGCCACCTCTGAGCAACCAGCAACTGAATGGAACAGAGGTCAACAACAGCTGTCCATAAATTATCTTTCAATTTTCCTAGACCAGTGTGTGCCAGAGCACAGAAACATGGAGTGTGATGGGGGACAAACCAATTCTAAACCATAGGCTAGACGTAGGACAGTGATTATGCGGCGGCTCCCAAAATAACATCCCTTTCGTGTGGATTATAGCTACTGTGTCTGTGCACACAATTCCTCCCGAAGGATAGATTTTAGAAGAGCATCAGAACTACTGTAGAGCACCCAGAGATATAAAGAAAGAGGACATATGTAACATATGTAATTCTTTTTACTATCAGATTTAAAGAGAACAGATCCCCTTTCAACCTGCTCTTTCTTCTGCAAGTCTCATAGAAGCTAAACAACTCAACTGCTGCATCACTGATTTTCGCTGGGGAATTTACCAAAAGGGTCATGGGCATTAAGATGGCACATTACAGCCCAACTGGTTTTTTATCCTTTTTACAAGTTTCATTAAATATATTAAGCACAGCAGGCAAAACAAACAAGCAGACATGCTCCTTTTTCAGAAAGTACTCTGGCCTACTTCACTGCTCTCTTTCTTAAATCTCCTTTATCTACAGGATGGATGTTTTCTGTACCATTCAGTGATATCGCAGCTCTTCTTCCTACGCAGCGATTACAGACGTTTTCATGGCTGATCTGCCCTACTTCTGTGGCCAGCTCTCACTGACTGTTTCATGCCTGATCTCTGATGATCACAGCTCGTGCAAGGCTGAAACACATGCTTAAAGAGAAATCGCTTTTGGGATGCTCTGAGGCGTGTCCTTGTTGTCACAAGTTTCAGCAAAAGCACAGTCATGACAGAGCAATGGACTGTGGGAGAAGCCAAAGGCTCAGTACATGACCTTGATCCTGGCTCTCTACAGTCAGATTCACTGATTTCACTAACGATAATGAGATCAATTAAGGCTCCAGTCCACGTGCTATAATCAATGGGAATGAGCCAGAAGCTCATCAGCAAGCCAGGCCTGAGTTGGCCTCACTGGATCACCAATGATTCCCTCCACACCAAGGTTGTCATGATATCAGAACAGGACTGGGTAATATATCAATATTTATAACAATATCGGTATATAAACAGACTGTGATATGGGCAGAGGTGACATGTTTATATCAGGTTTTTAAATAACACTATATTTTAATCTTGCAGAAAATCTTTTCTGTGTTCCCTCACTCTGCTCTGCCTCCTGCTCTCAGCTCCTGCTCTACTCTGCTCCCTTCCACCCCACTCACATTCTCACACACACCATGGATTTCAGCATGTTTAAATATAGTAGAGACAAAGGATTTCATGGGGTGTCCTAATTTTTTCACATTGAATTTTTCACATCATATCATATCGTATCATATATTGTACACTGCTATTCATCTCAATTTTTGTCCATATCGCCCAGCCATATTTCAGAACTTTTAGCAATACAAAGTGTAGTGTCACAATATTCAATACTAAAATTGCAATATGAACCAAAACATGGTCAACAATTCACTACACAGCTAAGTCTGTATTCAGCTCTTTTTAAAGGTCGGGACTAGGCAGTGAGCCAACTTTGGGGGTGTTGCCTGCTTCGCAGTGGAGTGACTTGAGATCTTTTGCATTTTTTTGTGACTATTTGCCAGCTCTCTTTATCAGCACACTCCCTGATCTAGTCTCTTCCACAAATAGAGTCCTTAAAGTGCATTGTTTCTTTTTGTTTCTAAATCAGTTCACAGTTTCACAGTATGATTCGATACATTACTGCAGGGGTGCACAACCCCTGCACCAACCCTGATCTCCAGCCAAGTTTGGTATTCCTATTCAAACACACCTGATTAAACTCAAGAGTCAATTACCAGGCAAAGAAGGTATAGTTGAGTGTGACATCAATCAAACTGTACTGAAGACTGGAGAATAGGGCACCCCTGCATTATTTTTCACCAAAAATAAAAGCTGCATGTACTGTCAATCTAACATCACATCCATGCACCAATTAAAAACAATGAGGGCGTTAATGTTTCCAGAAGGTTCCTACAGTAACCAAAGCTCCATTGGGTAAACAGAGAGAGTGCATCAGGGAGAGAGATCCCACCCTACTCATCAGTCAGCATCTGGCAAACAAGAGCAACAGCAAGCCGGGGCTACACTGTTTAATGCCGTAACACTATGTGCACACAAAGATGCAAATTTATACCCCATGTCTGGACTAATTATAGAAACAAAACTAGGCCTTCCAATGATTTCTATTCCAGTGTGTTCAGTGTGACCAGTCTGAATGCCTAACGTCTTTGTCTGTCTTTCCTGGAGACAGTTTAGGCATGTCTAGTTGTGGCAAAATTAAGCTTTGGTCTTGTGGTCTACTTGTATCTACCCCCCAAGCACTGGAGGCACACAGGAAAGAACATCTGTCTTCTTGTTTGTCTAACAGCAAATGCAGAAGTGCTAAAGAAGAACTTAACAACCCCTTGATCTCCCCAGTCTTCAGACTGGGCAGAAACATCAACTTTACCAGCAAGTCACACCTCAGTTCTGACCTATTAATGCAATATGCAGCCTCACTGTTTAACAGCAAGTTTTGACAACCGCTTGTAGGTCAGAACTTTTCAGAAACATAAAAATAAATAGACAAAACTAAAAACATTGCCAATATAGGCAGTTAGGAACATCAAGAGAGGAAAAAATGAAAGAATGAGATCATTTGATATGAATCACTATTTGGCCTGTTGAAAGATTCCAAGCTATGCAGCACATACTTGGCAAAATGGTTACAAAAATACTCCTTTCTGAAGGAGCCTTTCTGAATATGGTTTTGTCATACTTAACTAACACCACCTTCAAAATAAACAAACATGACTGCATGTTTCTCTCTTTATTGAGCAGGGCAATGGCAAAATAGAACCTGTTGTTCTGTGAGAAGTAATGGTGAACAATTTACACTTTGACTGTATGAATTTCCCTTAAAAGGTACCATGGCTAGTTTTGTTTAAAAGGACTCAGTGTAGCACAGCCTGGGAAACAATGAACAGAGTTCTCTGTAGTCACAGTTTGTGTATATATGCTTAATGTTCACCAAAAATGCATGCTGACCAAAATATAGAGTAGGGCTGAGTGATATATTACTATATCGGAATATAAACAGGTTGCGATATGGGTTGAGGTGATATTGTTAAATTGAGTTTTGAAGTATTTACACAACATTCTGTTTCAATGTTGCAGAAAACCTATTTGACCCGTGTATAAAAAAGAAATGATTAGAAATTTCAGTATGTTCATATCCTTTCTTTTTTAAATATGGTGGATTTATTGTATGTAGCCATTCAGCTAAAATATATCAAGATATACATTTTTGTCCATATCACTCGCTTCTAACACAATTTATATTACATTTATAAAGTTTTGCTTTTATCTCCAGTTTCTTGTGCTATTCTGGACTAAACAAGCCTTAATGATAAAGACCAAACAAAAAAGAACACTGCATCAATGCACAAAACCAAACTAGCTCTAGCAAGAACCAGACAGTTGTCTACTTTTGTTGTAAATGGCCAATTTAGAGGTGACTCAGAGCTGGGTCATGATTTTTGCAAATGAATTACATCTATAAAGGCCATTTCATGACAGGGTGGATGGTGAACTGCAATGATCATGGCTCAGAGGCAATCGATAACAAAGGTTCCAAATCTCACTAAAACAAGTCAGAGGTGTAGAGTAAATCAGCACTTGTGTTCTCTTGAAAGGTCAGTACTGGGTACTGGGGCTTACCTTCCACACTGTCAGAGCAGGATGTGCCTATGCCTGTGTCACCACTGTCAGAAGCAGCGCTGTGACGTCTCCCACGATTACTGCTGGTGGTCGTGGAGGAAGAGCCCTGCCATGCTGACTCACAGCCTGGGACCCATCCAGGAGAGGATGTGCTCGAACCTAAACAACAAACAGAAGACGCGGTCACCACAGAGACAGAGCTTAGAGCCACAAGAGAAAACACATAGAAGAAGCACACTTAACAAGAACAGCATGACCACTGGAGACAGAAAGATCACAGCACAATTAAAGTATTCTTCTAATCATCAGAATCGGGAACTCACAAGTTCAAGCTAAAGAACAGTCATGTAAGCAGGATGGCCTGGAAAAATACACTTAATATGATATATATACTATAATAAATGATACCATGCTAAATTACACCAGTGTTTCTCAACCCTGCTTCTGGTTTTCAGGAAATTCAGAAAAAGGTGGGCAATGGGGTGCATCCACGACCAGGGTTGAGAAAAATACTATAACTAAAATCTAAATGTTTTCTGTATATGTAGCAGACACATTTTTGTATTATACAATAAATCATATACTTTATCGGGATGTGACGGAGCTGAGGAAAATCTGCATCCATCGTAGTCAAATTTTTTAGCTACAAATCTGTCGAATACGAATGCGGTTCTGGAAAACACAGGGCCAGGGGCCTGATTAGTCAATTTGTCCATGTATTTTTGTATTTTTTCAACATGAATACATGATGCTTAAACAGGCCATCATCCACAGTCACTAACTCACAGTGTACTGTAAACAATTCATCATTCAATCATTTATTATCATGTAATTAACTAATTGTGCATTCTTACACAAATAAGTGTAGAACTGTTCGTGTTTACTACTGTTTTGTACTGTTTTACACTTGTTTTCTTACCAGATTCGGCCTTTTTCATTATTTATTTATGTAAAGTGAAAGTCACCATTAAATTCAGATGAACACTGATGGTCTCTAAAAGAGAAGGGTGAAAATCAACGTGTGTCATGAACCCCTCAGTCTCTCCGGACTCCAATTCCCAGATTCCTTCAGTTTGTCACCTGACTGATCATGTGACTCACTCATGTTCTGATCACCAGAGTTCTGTTTGTATTCACCTGGTCCGGAGAGTGTTTAAACCAGCCTATCAGCCTGTTCAGTGTCTAGTTTTGCCTCGTAATCCTTAACGCACTACCCATGTTTATCTTATCAATCTGTCCGTGTTTGACCCGTTTCCGTTTCCTGACTCCTGCCTTTCGTCTCGTCCTGTATTTATTCTACCGGTTATTGATCTTTGCTTGTTACTTCGTCCCTGTTTGTCCATTCTGGTATTGTCTCACCTGTCTGTTATTGACCTGGACTATTTGACTATTTGTTTATCACTTTTGTCCCATTAAAGTGCTGTATTTATATCTGTGTCTGCGTCACTTTATCCGGACCTGACAGTATGAATTGTTCTGTTTTATATACTGGTGGCAATTTCAAATCCTCATTTGATGAAAAAGTGGCCCTAAAACAGCCGTCGAATTTGAATTTCCTAAAAATGGTTGAAGTTCGAATGTCATCGAATTCAAACTTTGTCACATCCTTAATATTTTTATAAAATATATTTATTTTTTTATAAATATTTCACAGGGTTTTCCCTGTATTACTCTATCTTCACAAATTCCCCTTCAATACTCATCTTCAAATGATTCCCTCACCAGAAAATCTTGAATGATCACTTTAAAACACCTAAGAAGCCCACCAGAGTTCTGATATTGAGGGCAAAACCAGATGTGAGCTGGAAGGAAGTAGAGCACCTGTATAGCAACTGTCCAGTGGGCTGACTGCTGCTGGTTGCTAGAAACTTTACCAGGTTGAAACCAAAACAGCAGACAGCTGGTGCTAGGGAATATCAGTGATACAGAAACGAGGCAACTGATGGAGATGAACAACACCTGATCTACTGACAAAATCTTAGAATTAAGAAGAAACTACTTATATTGCTTCAGAGTTGAAGTGACAATAGATATTTTGAGGACATACAATATTTATTGCAATATTTAGGCATGCAGACAAAATGCTTTTTAAAAACGTACACTAATTTAAGTTCCAAATTAAAATGCACTTTACTTATTAAAACATGACTAGTACACTGAAATGTGCAGTTGGTCAGTGTTCTACGATATGACCACATGATATGCACGATATTGCTTAGAAAAGTATATTGTGTATCATGATAAAGTTAATGAGACATATTTATTGTCTAACTTGTTTCCCTTTATTTTCACAATTAAAAAATGTTTTTATATCACTTTCTTTCCATCATAAAATGTTTGTATGTATTTCAGAATTTTAGGTAAAAAATAAACCTGTGGCCAAACCAAATGTACACAATTCTTCAGAATCCTGCACATACTGACTAATAACAGATTTCCTCACTCTAGAGAAAATGACATGCAGAAGCATGTAGGAAACAGACCACTTGCTACATATCCGCAGCCACGCTTGCTCAAGACTCAATTCCAGAGTTTCCTCACTCAAACTGTCCTTAGCTGCTCTTGATTAATGCTCAGCAAGGACAAAAGAAGGTGAGGAACAGTGATCCAAATGGCAAGTCTTCCAATGGAGAGCATGTCCCCTTCATCTGCTAACCTAATCTATTTTAGGGTGTAATCCGGTTAGACATAGTCGTTAAGGCTGTCTTCTTTGGGACCAGCCAGAAAGGAGAAAGGGTCTGTGTTATGGCTACAATTACACAACATTTTAGTATTTCAACTTTAATTTTGGTACTGGTTTGATTAGAGAGTGAATATCAAAACAGGTTGGTACTGGTAACAGTAACAACTGTAACAATTCTATTCCAAGAAGGCACATGCTCAGTATAAGATGATGTTAGGTGTGTTTTTACATGTGGGGTTTGAGTACTTTGAGTCATCTTGTCCTATTTTAGAGACTCAACTTAAGTAAAGCTTATTTTAAATCTCAGTAGACAATCTTACCAGCCAAAAACTCAATATCGGTACTGTTGAGAAAAGGGTTGTATTGTTTCCTCTCATATATATTTGAAAGCAGCAATATTTAATGTGATCTGCAGAAATCTCACACTAAATGTAAATGTAGAAAACACCTTGCAAAGTTCTTTTTTCTCTCTTCCTTATAAACTGTCTATAAAAGTGAGTGTCAGCAATACTGTAGCCCACCAAATCATCACTAAAGCTTTCACTGGCCATAAATCAGCCAAATGTATAAGCTGTGCCTCCAGCTTTTTGCCCTGAGCAATAGTAGAGCAAGCCACAGCAGGTTCATTTAGAACAAAAATGCTTCAGATTTTCAGCATTCCCCGTCAAACAGCATGACAGACGAAAATTCAATTGTGACTGGGGTAATACACCAACTTCTAATGGTATGACTGCAGGTCAGTCATAGGATAAAGTCTGAACTAACATCTGATTTGGTTCTGAGAGAGGGACAGTACACTACAGCTAAAAGAAGACTATATGTTTCAGTTTGTACTGAATGTTGTACAAACTGTGGTACTGGTCCACTTGGCCATCTCCTTTCACATTTGCAATTTTCACATTTTGTAATTCCTGAGACGTACCTTTAGCACAGAAACTCTGTGAGGAGTGAGCACCATTGCACCCTACCCAACAGTGTTTGAACCATGTTTTGAAACATTACAACTAGAGTAATTACACAGTATTTAGTCATTTATTAAACTAGGTACTGCTTGTCATGGCTGAGTAAACTGGTATAGTGGTTCCTTTCTGAACTGAGTAAAGCATTTACATTTCAATCAAACCAATCATTAATTAATAAAAAAGGACCTCTCTGATACGCTTATGGTTAGGTCATAATGCTTAAGCTGAGTCTCATTAACCCTTAGCTCGAAAATATTGGAGAGCAGAACATAACACAGAACACCTTAGCAAAATCACACATTCTCAGCTTTATAACTCAGGAATGTCTCACACACCAGCACAAATCACATACGGTTAGAAACCTAACATTTCTTAAAAAATAAATAAATAAATACATACATACATTTTTCAATATTTTGGAGAATCATGACTTAATAATAATAATAATAATAATAATAATAATAATAATAATAATAACAACAATATATATTTTTGAACTCTTGTTAGTCAAATCCAGTGTACTAAAACATTTTTTTATTAGCTGAAATATTGGCCATGAACCAAATACTTGGCCTGCTGTGACTAAGATTTAGAAATCTGCACAGATCAGAGGTGGTATCTTCAAGAAACAGAGGTCTGCCTGATGACACTCATATATTTTGTCGGAGTAATAAAGCTTTAAAATAAAATATCATCAACATTTTTACCTTCTCCCCTTACAGACACTCAACTTCACCCTTTCTGATTTCAATGTCAGGTCTCTACATTCAAACAGAAGTCTAGGAAAACCAGTGCTGGGTCATTTTTAGAAAAACCTGGCAATTTTCACGAAGATATTAAACACTTGTTAGTATTTACATCTCTGCTATTCACATATTTGATAACCAAAGGTCTTAAAGACGTGAACACGTGACGTGACAGTCGTGTAATTACTGTGTTATAAAGCGGGGGAGATACATTAAACCGTATTAAATCCGCACGTGTAATACATGTAATACAGCGTCAGTGTCGGTTTCATGTGGCCAGAACATTAAGACCGCAGGTCTGATTTTCCTGTTAGCTGGCAGGCTAACGAAGCGTTACTGCTAACAGAATAAACCTGCTCAGTCTTTCGGTTTCACCGCTTTACTGTGATAAAGATCATCTCCTTCATCAGCCACCGCCGTTACAGCCCGTAAATCAACCAATAAATCAATAAACAGCCCGAAACTCCCACACCGACCCGCTCCCTCAGCGCGCGGTTAGCCTGTCTGCTAACTTAGCTAACAATAAAAAACCGTTAGTCGCGCGACGAGATTTAAATACCCCCAGGGAAAATACCCCCACACACAGGGGTGAATACTCCCAAAAACGGGGGTAAATACCCCCAAACACAGGGGTAAATAGCCCCACAAACACACAGAGGGATACAAATCCCCAAACACACAGGACGTTAAATACCCCAAAACACAGAGAGGAATAATTACCCCCACAAACACACATAGGGATAAATACGCCCCAAACACATAGGAGGGAAAATACCCCCAAACACACAGGGGATAAATACCCCCAAACACACAGAGGGATAAATACCCCCAAAAGACACAGGAGAATAAATACCCCAAAAACTGCTGCCCCCCCCCCCCCCCCCAAATACCTCCCAAACACACAGAGGGATAAATACCCCCCCAAAACACATAGGGTTAAATACCCCCCAACACACAGATGGGTAAATACCCCCAAAGACACAGAGGGATAAATACCCCAAAACAGAGGGTGTTAAATCCCCAAACACACAGAAGGATAAATACCCCAAAGACACAGTGGGATAAATACCCCTAAAAACACAGAGGGGTTAAATATCTCCAAGTACATATAGGGATAAATACCCCCAAACACAAGGCCACATACCCCCAAAGACACGGAGGGATAAATACCACCAAACACAAGGCCCATACCCCCAAACTCACAGAGGAATAAATACCCACAAATAGAGGGTGTTAAATACCCCCCAAACACGGAGGGATAAATACGCCAAAACACACAGAGGGATGAATACCCCCAAAACACAGGGGGATAAATACCCCCAAAGACACAGAGGAATAAATACTCCCAAAGACACAGAGGGATAAATACCCCCAAAGACACGGGGATAAATACCCCCAAAGATATAAAGGGGGTTAAATACCCCCAAAGACACAGGGGGGTAAATACTCCCAAAGACACAGAGGAATAAATACTCCCAAAGACACAGGGGGATAAATACCCCCAAAGATATAAAGGGGGTTAAATACCCCCAAAGACACAGGGGGGTAAATACCCCCAAAGACACAGAGGGATAAATACCCCCAAAGACACAGAGGGATAAATACCCCCAAAGACACAGGGGGTAAATAACCCCAAACACACAGAGGGATAAATACCCCTAAACAAACAGTGGGGTAAATACCCCAAACACAGAGGCCGTTAATCTGGTCTCACCTGGTTTATAAGTCTCGATGCCATCCTCAAACTCGGTTCGACCCCACATCTCGCTCGATTTCATGAATCGGTAAAATCGAGGTGTTTCCAGAGGAACAGAGAAGTGCCGAGAACGAACCCGAGACGAGCTGGGATGAAGAATATTCGAGCTACGTTTGGCTGAAATCCATCTTTTCTGGAAATCCAGAGCGAGAAGAAGAACAACAAAGCGACTCCGAGCTGTGAATCAGTCAAACGACGGAGATCTACAGCCAACGACCGCACTGCGAGGACGTGATCTCACACACTCTCACACACACACTCACACACACACACAAAATCTGAGCTCAGCTCCTCCCACTCGACTCACTGACTGCAGACCGAGGACCTGAGGGGAACCGAAACCCTGGTTCTAGATCTACCAGTTCTAGATCTGCAGTTCTAGATCTGCAGTCCCCCCTACACACCCACAGGATGTGCTGGTGGTCTTCACACATCAACTCCATGACTACACGCTGTCCCAAACAAAGTAACCCAGGGCAAACACAGTCCTAGCAGTTCCTAGCAGTGTTCTCCAGTAAGGCTAGGCTCCTGTTTACTGGAATGGGGATATTCCTTTTTGATGTAAATGTTTATTTCACCTAATATGTGTGTTTGGGGGCTGTTTCCAACTCACACCTTTACCAAGAGGAAAACTGACTCTAGACTTTGTTTAACACATTTAAAGGAAAATTCAGCTCCAGAAAGAAAAAAGCCACCCCAGGACTTTCTTCCGACTACCTGCCCCTCAACTCTCTGGCTGCGAACCAAGGACTTGAAGACCCACCAAGGAAACCCAGGGCAGCCGTGACCTGGGGTTTAGGGACAAAGCCTTGTGACTGGAAGTTTGCTGGTTCAATTCCCTGAACTGGCAGGACATAATTGAACAACACACTTCACTAGTGTGTATGTGCTTCTCCGATGATAGATGTAAATTATGCATGTTTATATTTGTAAACACTGTCCTCTCAGTTCTTGGCAGTGCTGGTGGGGACCTTGTTCCAGTCATACTTGGCCATGCTCTTGTCTAATTGAATAGGGAAAGAGATATAACCCCCTGGTGACCTTGATAAAGTTTTAACCAGACTTCAATTACTCATCATTTTTATGTAAATGAGTGACATATGGCTCCACAGTTTTTTCAGCTAATATGTGTGTTTGACCACAGCAAGTGGGTTTATCCTACTGACACCTTCACCAACAAGACAACTGACTCCAGAGTTTAAATCCAGGTCCAGAAACTTTGACCCACAGTTGGAACAAAATCCCGGGATGAATTTCTCCCATTCCTTTATAAAGTCACTGCCTAAACACAGTACTGCGCTATACACAGAAAACTTGAGACTTGATTGCACCACCCAGCCAAGTGCACAAAGAGTGCTAACGTTGCATTTCTCCACCTCTGTGATGAAATTCACAAATGCCTCTGTTTACGGGTGCCTGCCAAACACCATAAAATGTAAATGCACCCCCCTCCCCCCCAACACACACACACACACACACACACACACACACACACACACACACAAACATACACACAGCTGCTGCTGAGTCTTTTTCAATTTGCTAAAGTGAAGTTAACATGATTACAGAAGATTAAACAATGGGGAATAATGGAATCAGTAAGTATTTAGACTATGCATGGGCACTTTACCCATAATGGCCATATACAAGGTAGTAACAGCCCTACAAAAAACAGATATAATCCTAATCCCACTTCCAGCTTTATTAGAAACACTGATCTTGTACAGTTGTTACTTGTCAGTTTTTGTGGTTTCACTTTCCATAACAATGGAATCAACAGTGAGCCGTCTTGGAATAATTATAGGTCTCACATTTTGGATAAATTACATTGAGAATTTTCACCATTCATAAAGAACAATCACATAGTTTAGAGCACAATAGGTCAAGTGTGCTGAAGACAAAACAATTTTTATATACACTTTTATAAGTGTACTGTGTTTTGTACCCATCCTCACTATTTGCTGTATAGTTTTAGTCATCCCTTTAGTCAGAGCTATAACATTCTATCTGACATTTTTAATAAACAAAATTAATTATTTACATATTCTTATTCTGTTACTTCTTAACATTATGAGGTGTTTTTAAAGTTGTACACATTTTAGACTCTTAATCTAGAAAATAGAAAGTCTCTGTCTCCATATACTGTATGTCAATGTCATTATAAAGACTTTAAAGGTCAAGATATCAAAAGTGATCAGAATGCAGACAGAACCTTGTAGCGCGTTTTTGAAGAACGGTCTCAGATTAGACTGGCTCAGGTACAGATCATTTAAACATTTAGGTCCTCTTCTGTTTAGACTGTCTTTGACCGAGGCTTCATTAGTTTTCTTGTTTATAATTTTTGAGAGATTTAGTTAAATGATACCATAATTAACCTTTATAAAATGTAGAAATACAATATAGTGGAACTATCCAGTTCTACTGAAATGAATACATTTTGGTTCAAAAACATATACTTCCTGCAAGAATTAACAAAAGAAGATCTGCAGTCTCCAGTTTAAAGTGGGTGGAAAAAACAACAAAAAGCAGCATAGCAGTTAACACATCTCAACAGTTGTATTCTTTGGCACATTCTTTCTGAAAGAATTTCAGCTGAACTATTTCAGGATGCTGGAATTCATCAGCACCTGTTCATTGACACAGGGTGAATGGCTGCTGGAAGTATGTCAGGTTAGATAACCGACACCCAAAAAAAAGGTTGAGTTCAGTTTGAGAACAACACAAGACAAGGACAAGCATACTCTTAGGTTCATTTTATGTCCAGATCCTAAGGTGTATTATTCAGTAACGACATGGAATATGATGCTATATGAGTGCTTAAAGGAAGTGTGGAACTACTCAAGGAGCTATGGATTCAAAATAGTGGGAGCCAATACTTGGATATTTCATAAAAAACAATCTAAATGTTTATTGTAGCAGAACTGATAGCAAACAATAAAATATCACACTGCCTGCCTTTTGTTATAAATTGACTGCAGATAAGAGACCCTTGGAAAAGTTCCATACACTTTTCACTGCATTTTGTAGTTTGTAGGGTTATAATGTAAAGCACTGCTCTGTTCCAATGTGTTGACCTTGCTCACAGATCATTAGTCCACAAAGATATGAGGCAATATGTTGCTATGAAGCAATACAACTATTCTATTCTGAAATGAAATGAGAGAGAGAACATTAGGGTGCAGTTTGCCTTGTAGGTGAAATACTTTCTTTATTCTGCAATATCACTGTCCAGCATGGACACTCTCCAACATCTAAGCTTTAAAGCAGGCTGCAAGCAGCTTCTGCAGTGGTTTCAAATAACAGTGCCATCACCTGATACAGAAGGTGCCACAGATTAGGAAACTGAAAAGAATGCACTGCATTTAGAAGCAATGTGCTTGCCTCCCTAAATGCATGCGCCTAAATACAATTTGGCATAAAAATAAACTTTAATATTTTTCAAAATAATATTTTTGTAGCACAAAAGTGTTGACTATATCATTCAGTTAAAATAATATCATGAGTTAAAATAACTAATGATAGCTTAGTCATCCATGGCCAACAGTCTGAGACAGTATAAGTGGTCTCACTTTCTCTGGATGGTCCTTCATTTCTGCATTGCCCAACATGGTCATTTGCTGCCCTAACAGGATTTTTTAATCTCAATTTCCTCCCTAATTTGGAAGTGCCGTCAGGACTCTCCCACATCACCCCATACAAGGCTCCAAACAGTAGGAGGGTGAAGATAAGTGCTTGTGAATATGCACTATATTCACAAGCACTGATCTTCCACTAATCATTGTACATATATATATATACATATATATATATATATATATATATATATATATATATATATATATATATATATATATCCACAATGATTAGTCACAGTCTCAAATACACATGAAGCAGATTTCTGTATTGTGAATATTTTGTACAAGCAGTACAGTTTCAACATGTTTTGCATTGCTTTTGCAGAGTTCCTCTTTCAAAGCTCTGTACATCTCTGTAAATTGTTTAATTCCATATAATGAAGAATGCACATTAAGACATTTGGAGTTAGGATATTGGAAGTTGAAAGCAATGTGATGAACAGGACGAAAATCATTCAGCATCAACAGATATAAACAATAGCACTCTTTTACACAAAGGAGAGCGAGCATGCACACATAATTACAGGATTGTGTTGGTTCAATTACCCATGTGCTCACAATTAATCAAATACTGCTCATTCAAATTTGCATTCAAGTGCAACTGGTGTATAAAATGAGCCGTTTCAACAAACACTTACAATCCAAACACATGACTTGTGCTTTAATTTGGGTGAGGCTGTATTACAGGGTATTATGGTAAACTTGTGGCTTAAATATCAAGAAAGACAGTTGCCAAGCCTCTCACAGGAAACAGTCTTGATTTTTAAATATTTGCATAGTCAGCAAAGCTGAATTTGCTGCATAAGAAAGATGCTCAGTGTGGGAAATGTAAAAAAAAACAAATAAATAAAACAAAAACCTAAAGTATACATTACACATCTATAATTATATACTATGTTATATTATTTTAGAACCACAAATTTGTACTAAACCTCTACTAAATATGATTAAAATTTTAACAATGTGTACTTAACATACATTAAATATATTGGCCATGTGTTTCCTTTTTTTCACCACTCTTCTAATATATTTTAAGTATATTGGTCTGAGCTGCCATATTAAACACTAAACACATTTAAAGTGTGCTTAAAAATGTCTTGTTAAACAACAACTTTCATTAATCCTGTCATTAATATATCTAAATGTGTAGTCCCAGGATGTAATTAGTATACTTATAAAAACACAGACAGTTCAATTTAACATGGCCAGCATGACACATCAAATGGCAATTGAACCCACAACCCCAGCCCCTGGAGTGGCACCACTGCCCGAGAAGGAAAAATAACCTCCTATTGATGTCAAATAAATTTTATTTTGGAGCCACATTCAAGTTACATAAAATGTGGAAAATGGGAAAACAAGGTTTTGGGCAATATGAAGAGTTAATTTGCTAAACAGATATAGGTATAGCATTAATCTGATTTTGCAGACTAATCATATTTTAGAAGAGGCTTAGTACAAATTTGTGGTTCAAAAATAACGTAACTTACGTACAGAAAATCACAGTTGAAGTAGGCTTCGTTTTTTATAAGGGAAAGTATTGTAGGAAACGAGAACAATTTTTAATTTAATTTCCAGTCAAATGACCATTTCATGCTAATGATTCCTTTTTTAGGAGATACTTAGGAGTATATAGGAGTTGAGCAACAAAACAAATACCCCCATTTGTTAAAGAGAATTAAAGATTTCCTTTTTGAAAGAGAGGGAAAAAATAAGCTCCAATTTTGCTTCAGATAGGAAAACATTGTTTTCCATCCTTCCACAAGACTGACCACACCAATTCAAGACCTCAACCTCATGGAACATGTTTGGCAAAAAGATTAAGATAATCTTTTATGGCCATTGCACAGCTAAGTTCACTTGTGGCAGTGAACATACATATAGATTCTATGATTTTGACTGTGTGATCCCACACACTGGAAGCAATGGGCATCCATGATTGTGGGATGACTTTGATGGAGAGAAGCAGAATATTCCATATTCCATAAAAAAACAACTCCCTGCAGCTTTCTGCAGAAAAACTGAAAGTGAGTCTGCTGAAAAGACTTATATAATTGTAAAACATACAAGGAATATGTTCCTGTGTTCAGTTAAAGCAGCTTTGGGCTTCCACTGAAATGCTACACAAAAGCAGCTGCCAGAGAGGTTGCATAATATTCCACATTTGCATTATTAATATCATTTATTACGTATGCCTTCTTGACAGCTCTCAGGAAAGTGCTCTGGCTGCACTTTAACTTCCAAAGTAAGTTCAGTGGAGGACTCGTGTCTCGTTGTACTTTGTTTAAACTTGTGTAATATGCCCAAAAGTTATTACTGTACTTTGAGCATGCACCTAGAGAGCAGGCTGGGTCTTGCTACATGGCCACCTGTGAGTTTGGAATCCCTCCCGTGTGGGTGTGTGTAGACACGCACTGAGCAGACAGGGAATCCTGGCAGTCTATGACAGTACTGACTGTCTCCACGACAACAGCAGTACTGGACAGCAGCCTCAGCCCACTCGCCTGGCACAGAGAGGCCACACTTCACCATTGAACAAAGAACACACTCTGCTCAAAACAATCCTGCTGCTGTTAGTGCAGAATCAATAGAACATCACCATCCTTATGATAGTCACCAATCAGTAGGACACATTATGGCCTTTAGTGACATACAGAGTCAGAGTAAGAACTCCATGGACAGCTATAACCAGGGCTGACATAATTAACTCTTAGAACATGAGATGCACATTTTGCTGGCAGTTACATGCTGTTCTCTAGGCTTCATAACCCAGGATCTGAATAACCCACAGACATCGCTTTGCCTGTCAAACCACAGCAGTCTCATTGTGTGATGAGTTATCAGTGACTAATTCAGCCCGGAAAGCAGCTAAAATTATTTGTTTCCCAGTTCAAAGGTGCCTTTCAGTGCATTTTTACTGCTTTGTCCAATAGTACATACACAAGCTGCATGCAGACTCCAACTGATCAGCAAGATGGAGTAGGGCCAATGACATCACTGATGCAGATATTGTGTTAAAGACGAAAATGGGAAGCAAGGGGCTGTTTCTCTTTTGTTGCTCACAAGGAGTTCAGATTTCACAATAAAAGTAATGAGAATGGACACTACTAATGCATTCATAAATAACAAACATAAGGAAGAATTTGGGGTTGTTTTTAATCATTTAACGTGGAACACTGTCAGGTTTTTGAAGGTATGGTTATAAATATCCTTGCCAATTTAATCATTACAAATAACTTAAATTTTCAGCTCAAAAATGCTCTGAATGATCAAGTTCCAACAGGATTTCTAACATGTAAAGTGCCCTTTACCTCTTGCAAGCAAATGAATACATACGAACACACACAGAAATTCAAATGTATACAAATATTTAAATTCTGCTAATTTGTTATCAGTATATCTAAAATGAAGACAAATCTGTGTAGCCTAGGATATTGTTATATCCTAGGACATAGGATATTGTTGTAAAAATAACAATATCTGGTATGCATGACTCTGTCCTATAAATACTTTTATATTTTTTTGGTGAATAAAAGTACAGCAAACTACAAAACATCCAACAAAATTTGATTCAAGTGCCAAAGTTATAGCTCTTTGGCTTGGACCCCCCACAAACCTCCCCAGTGTTATTTTCTTTCCAATAAAGCATTGTATAATCTTTGAAAGACCATGCATAGTTTGCTATTGTGGAGTTAAGTCAATTTTTGTTGTTTGTCCTGATAGTAGCAGTGTGACAACCTTAGAAATGGCAGAATTCTTACAACAGTGTCCAATCAACAGGACACATTATTGCTTTTAGTTATGCACACAAACCCCACAGCAAAAATGGACACTTCAGTGCCATGGGAGATAACAGTGTAATAATCAACATTAATGCTACTCTATTGGTCATCAACTCAACAAACAAGCTTCTCAGTAACAATGAAAGATCATGTTTTGGTGGAACAAAGCTGCCTTTTTGGCTCCCTGCCCATTTCCTAGAGTAATGAACGGCGTCTCTACCAACACAAACAAAACATTTCCTCTCACAGGGGTCGGCATAGTTTGGTGTTCCACATTCTGTGTATGTTTCAACATTACTGTAGCAGCTGATTCCACAGCATTAGCTATGATAAATCCCCAACCACTGCTTGAATATCTGTCAACCAGGACTTTAAGGCAACAAGGCGCGCAGAATCAGTGTTTTTGAGAGTGTTATCAAGCCTGTGCAGGCTGCACCAACCCTCCACTTCCTGTCTTCCTGTGTTTGATACACACGGCTGCCATAGTATCAGAACACTGGGGCCTCTGATACAGCAGTGCACAACAGGCTCCCGTTCTTATCGACCAGTATACCAGTGTGCAGTGTCCATGATCAGACCAGGGGCAGTATATGGAGGGTTAAATACAGTAGTCTGTAGACTCAGGCCCTGTTTATACTGCTTTATACTGCTCAATTCAATGGTCTTAGTAAATGGGTAAAGTACACATTGTGTTTTTGGGGTTGGAACTGGTGTAAAATGTTGGAGTAGTTTATCCACCTCTTTTGCTTTGTATTGTTTCATTCAAAGCATTTATCTGTGCAGCATAAAAACAGTTCCAGGCTGAACTGACAAACCCTTTTTTACAGTGTGCAGAAGAGAGATAAAATATATACGTACATTCCACAAACTGTATTTCTGCTCAGTTCCTTAAAACCCTCCTGACCAAATAACAATTGTTTTATAGTAGGTACTGAATGGCAACCCAACTGAGCTAAGAGCTATTAAGTATTTTGCAGTATTTGAGTCAACTTCATAAAGCTCCATATGTGTTCTAGATACAGTTTGTGGTCTCTATAATGCAGCTTCTCAACAGTGTTTAATCAGTGGCTAAATAAATAAATAAATACATAAAACTGAACTTACAATTGTGCTTCTTCATGAGAAAGGCGCATAATGCAGAAGCAGTGGGAGGAAGTGGAAATGGTTCAGCATACGTTACCTAAAGTGAAACTCAGCAAAGGAACTTGTTCAGCCAATAGGCACTCTCACAAATAATGAACACTTTTCAAATGCATGGTCTAAATACGTGTGACCTTAGAACAACGCACATCCCTCTTGAAAGGGCCGTTAAAGGCAGCTGTACATATGTCTGCTAGGTGTATTATTTTGTATAAGTTTATGTTCTGAACCCCACATAAACATATATCACCATATCTGGAAAATGTTTAATGTTTTATACAAAGTTTGAAAAATGTCTTATGCAAAAGTGTGGCCAAATGGCACACTCTTCAGTTGTTTTCATATGTAAATAAGAAATCGTCTACAGTAAGCAAACTAAAATAAAAGAAAACCTGCACATTGCAGACAAAGTTTCTATTTATATAGTGGAAAAAAATAAAACATTTTTAATATGTCATGTTATTTTTGCCCATGCCACAGTGAGCCAGAATTATGTTCTCCCTGTTCACTTATTTATGCTTAGAACATCAAGATGTGTGATTTGAATAGCTGGTGTCCAAACCTCTTACCTATAAATAAAGATTCTATTATGATGTGAAAACTGTAGAATTTCAGAAAAATATCATAGGGAAACACCATAGATGCTAATAAATTATGAATAATGTGTTGTAAATATATAATTACAAAATACTTATTTTATAATGCATTTAAAAGCAGTTAGTAACAGCTTTTCAAATTATTTGAATTTGAGTTTGAATAAATTAGTAGTCAGACAATGTCTACCCTGGAACAGTGTGAAAGAATGTAAAATAATTTTGAATAAACTGAATGTAAAATATGACAGTTAAGTTACCTTTTTGATTATGAACAAAAATGATATCACAATATTCTATTTTTACATGCAGTAATATGGAAATATTACATCTGTTTTATGTGTATTTCATCCAATTTATACTTAATTAGTGAAAACATCTAAATGAATTTTAATACATTTTAATATTTTAATAAAGTTGAATTGAAAAATCAACATAGCATATAACAATGTTCTTAGGTGTTTAGGATGTTGTCTAAAGATAGGGAACACAATGATGTGCAAATAATGTAAGAATAGTGCAAAAAATAAATAAAAAAATATTAGAATTCTTATAGTTTCTTCTATCAGCTGCTCCCTTTACGGTTCGCCACAGCGGATCATCTGCCTCCATCTTGCCCTATCCCCTGCCTCCTCCTGTTACAACCCATTTTAAATGTAATGCCAGTAACATATTTTAAACAAGCTGGGACAGGGCATGTTTACCTCTGTGTTGCATCATCTTTACAACAACACAGCTTAACTGATTTGAAAGTGATGCATGCCACTGTTGTAGCTTTGAAAGTGAAATATGAAATGTTTTCCCATTCTTGCTTGATATAGGATTTCAATTGCTGAATAGATCAGAGTCTCCTTTGTGATACTTTCCCTTTTATAATGAGCCAAATATTTTCAGTGAATGACAGTTCTGCTCCGCAGGCAGGTGAGTTAAGCACCTAAACTCTTTCACTAATGAGCCATGCTGCTGGAACATGTGCAAAATGTGGTTAAGCATTGAAATAAGCAAGGCCTAAACTGAAAAAGGTGTCTCCTGGGTGGCAGGATGAGCTGCTCCAAAATCTGTATATATAAGACTGGTTGCTTTCCTAACTGAAAACTGTTATATGATTGTGTTTAGAAGTTTACATTCACTCACCATGGGCATGAATGTCACAGTAACATTAGACTTTTAGTGATTTATTTGATCTGTTTTTTTTTCTGGGGCTGAATGAGTGTAAAACATACATCTTTAGCAGGAAAAAAAAGGACCACCAAGACACAGGAACTGGAAACTGTGGAAATAGAATTGCTGTCTGCAGTGAAGCGAGTTTTACATTGCCCTAGACTGAGATGTTGTTTTATGGTCAGATGACAAAGAAGACAAAAGAATGTTTGAAAGGAGTAAAGGTGAAGCATTCAACCCCAAGGCCAGCTTGTATCAGCTTTAAAGCATGGTGGTGGGAGTATTGTGATCTTAGTGGATGCGGAAGTGTTGCTGGTGGAACTGATACACTGCACAAAGTAGAAGGGAGTATTTCAGCATAACCTGAAACCATTAGTTATACTGATAGGACATATTTGGGTGTTCCAAAAGGACAATGACCCCAAACACACTTAATTGTGATTTTGTAATGGATAGAACGTGCTAACATTAAGCTTTTGGATTGGATTGGAAGTTCTCAACTCTATTAAAAATGAATGGACTGTGTTTAAAGGTTGGGCCTGCAATCAAGTAACCAATAACTTTAAACAAATGATACCAATTATACCAAGAAGAATGGTCAAATATCCAACCAATACTCTTCCAGAAGCTTGTTGATGGTCAAGGTTCAACTTGATAAGGGACATTTGACCAATTGTTAACGTTATATACTTTAAAATAGTTGGATTCAGAAAACACCCAAAGATGCACCAATATGTATGTATGAAAAGGGACAGTTAAAAAACATATCCTTGAATCAGGACATTCATGTCCAGGATGACTATGTATAAACATCTGACCGCCACTGTTTGTGTGTCAGAGCCTGTCCCCCCTACTGGTGAAGAATGGTGCAGTCCATTAACCTGCACATGTAGCCATGTGTGGTTACATCCTATTAAAAGCCCAGTGGGAGGCCTCTGGTCAGCCTGGAATACTTCCTTAAATGATCAATAGCAGTCTGGGTCAGTGACACAGTTATGAAGTGTTTGTGGAAGAGGCCTGGCTTACGGGTCTCCAGGCATCTGCATCAGATCCGGAAGAGCATATCACTTTAGAAGTCCCAGAATGTCCACATTAAAGTAGTGGAAGTAGAGGACAACCACCTCTAAAGTAGAGGACAACCATCCATAACAGCTGATCTTTAAAAGAGGCCGGAAACTGCACACTTGGTTGTGACACATTAGTGTGTTTCTTAGTAAGCACTATAATGGTGAAATTCACACACTAGCAGTGAAAGAGAGTGTATTGCTCAACTAGGAAAGAAAAACTGTTGAACACAATGTACAGTACTGAGCCAACTTTGAGATGACATGTATAGCTGTTTATCTGGATAGAAAGGGATGGAGGCTGTAAGAGCAAGTGACCACTTTCTCTGCTGGTGGATGTATAGTACGTAGGTTTAATGCTACACAGAATATGTCATTTATTATGTTTCTTTTTATATATCTGAAATAATGTGAAATTAAACTAAGTGTACTTGATTTGCTTACCTATAAATAACGTGCAACAAATGCATTGTTTGCACTCTTTTGAAAGTTGAAATGATTTAATCATATGTTTCATTTGAGTTCATTTAACTCAGGTACAGTAAACTCTACACACAAGTTAATTAAACACAAGTATAAACTATACTCATCAGTTAGTACTATGAACAAAACCAAAAAGGCAATCGGTTTGCATGCTTTTTAGGCAGGGTTAACTAATGACCACTCAAACTTTGGGGGTTTGAGTTGTAACAGTGTGTTAAACTGACCCCAACGGGTGAAGGATGTACTTTAGCCCAGAGAGCTTTCACTGTGAGCTGATTAAACGCTTTAAAACAGTGCTCTGTTACATCCTCCAGGAAGGAGATTCAAATAATATGAATGAATTTTGAAATGTGACTTCTACACACAATTCAGTTAAATCCACCCGTGTGCAAAATAACTACTCTAAAGGGTTCTGGAGGCAGCTCTACCTCTGAGGCAGCACAAACGCAAATGCATTGGTTCAGACCAACCTTTTAAACTAATCTGTAGGTGAAGCTTTCTGCTCCTCAGAGCTCTACGTATATGTGAATGTACTGCGTTAAAAATGTGCAATTCAGTGTTTGAGATTTCATTGTTTTTAAGAAATGCTTTTCTTATGGTCTTTGTTTCTCAAAAACTGCATTGAAACCAAGCCAGTCAGCTTCTGAAAGCAACTTTTCACACCTTCTATCTGCATCTTTAATGCTAATGTAATAACATTACTTAGCTAGTCAGTTAACCAAGCATCCAAAAGAAGTGCTGCCTTAGGAGTTTTCTGAGAAACCAAACACACCTCTGACGAACAGATTCATCTTTCTAATGATCTGCCTACTGGTTATTTTAATTGATAATTCTCAGAACCAGTTGTTTGTTCTGCCTCAGAGGCCAGAGCTGTTTTGAGTAGCGATATTGCACACACCTACTATCAAACAACCACCGCAAAACATTAATTTCTTCAGTGTGAATCTCAAGATATTAATGCAAAAAAAATTATATTACAATAATATATATTATAATCATATTTCAAGCCTTTTCAAAAATGTTGATACTGTATTAGTAGTCATTTACTCATTTGATATGAAAGATTTTCATGAGCTATAAGCTTATGGAAAGAAATGACATGTAATGAATATAAAATATTCAATAAAAGCTGACCTTTTCAAATTCAGCTTTGAACACAAACAAATTTTTCACAATTCTCTGAGTGTTTCTCAATCCTGGTCTTGGAGCACCTCTGACCTTATTGTACTGTTTTCCTGCTGTAACACACCCAGTTTGTCTTGGCAAGGGCAGTTATTATTATCTGGATCGGGTGTGTTGGAACTGGATTGAGAACCTCTGCTCTAATGTTTTAAGATGGACAAGTAGCTACAGTGACCGTTTGAAGATGACATGCTTTAACAGGTTAAACTATGTACAAATTCCATTCCCCCTGGTAGCATTTGCTCCACTCACCCCTAATGTACACACTGACAATATAATTCTGTATGTTATGTATACTATGGGGTTCCACTGCCCCACAGCTTTCCCCTCGTTCCAACCAAAGAACTAACTGTTGAGCCCTTGCTGACATTAACTGGATGTGTTACAGCAGAAAATCACTCGTCACTAGGCCAGTGGAACTCCAGAACCAGGATTGAGAACCACTGCTCTAGAGCTACAGCACAGGTGGGGATCTCCAGGCTTGGAGAGCTAGATTCCAGCACAGCTTTGTGGTTTTACTGCTGAATTTCACCCGATACAACACATCTGTTAATTGCCTGTTTCAGTAGGTATGTTCATAACTGAAGATTCACCAAACTGCTGCACTCAAGCCTTCACTTCCCCACCCCTGAGCTGGAATGTGCACATCCCTAGTAAGAATCCTCTTGCTCTGCAGCTTCACCCCTGCAGTGATCCCACAACAAACCTGCAAGAACATGCTGATGCACCCTCCTGAGTGTTTATGTAAGTGTGTTGTACCTGTCAAAGCAGCCCACCTATCAGTTGGCTCTATCAGAGGAAGTCTTATAAACCCAGCAGTTTGACCACCAGCCTATAGATCAGAGGTGGGCATTTCAGGTCCAGCAAGTTCTGTTTATTCCATTAATAATTTTGCACCAACAACCTATGTGAGACGGGGCATGTAATCAATCTACTTACCCTCATGGAGAGCATGCTAGCTGAGGCTTCTCTGAAAAACCCATGACCTTCACTCCAACCTGAACCGTAACTAATTGGAGTCAAACAGACCCTTCCTATTCCCCCGAACATGTGTCTTTGACATGAACCAGCCCATATTCAAGTCGTTGAAGCTGTCACAGCAAGCTGTACAAAAAGTTCCACCATCAGTGTGTGCTTTAAAAATGATTTAAGGATGTTTGATTACAGTATGTGACTGAGAAGCTCAATAAATCAGTCCATTTTTTACTGCTTACTTACAGCTGTAATGTATTTCATGCCCAAGGCACCTATGAAGCACAGTGAAACTAATAAAAAGAGAATCAGTCTGATTAGCCATTTCAATATGATACAGTCTTTATAATTTATCTGAGAAGGACAAACACCTGGAACTGACACAGAACAAAGACTCGTCCCCTTAGAGCTATAAAGCTCTATATGCACCTGCTTTGAGATGCTGATCCTTAAAATCCTTTGTTTTCTAGGTTCTAGAGTCTAAAATGCATACAATTAAAAAAACACCTCACATGATGTTAAGAAGTCACACAATAAGAACATGTAAATTACTCAATTTTGATAAAAATGTCAGAACCTTGTAGTTCCAAGGGGACAATCCTACAGTTATGTTTTTCAGTTAGTCTAGGAAGCAGAAAATACTGCTCAATGTGGTGCATTAAAACTATATTTGCATTGGTGCTTCATATCATTGACACTGTGTGGGCTGGTTATATTCATAATATTTTGTTATTTTTCAGTTTGGTACATTTTTATTGATGATGTTCAAACTAGATGACCGGATTGCTGTACACACTGACGTGCACTAATTGTTTTGGATGCGTTTGAAGGTTATAGACCGACATTTTTCATGGAGATCCTCGATTACTTGATCTGCCAACAAGACGATGCAAGACCTACACTGCTCATACACTGATAAAGTGGGTTGAGGAGATGAAAGGTAAACACCATGATGTAGTGCAGTGTTGTTACACCGGTGTGCAACAAGAGTAGGAAAGGTGTGGCATGAAGATTTTGATGAAATTACACCAGAATTTAAAAATAATAATAGTGAATAGTAATTATTATGAAATAGTAGGCTGCTGTGATACTTTATCCACTAAGACATGCTCAATTGATCATCCAATGTAGGCAGGGGAGGGGGTGCTGAAGGTATGTATGCTATTATTAGTAAACTATAGGTGCTGTGGAACGTTTGATATGAGCTTTTTAGTAGTGTGTCGTGAAGCTCTCTTCATTTAAACATGCACCATGTCAGAAAAAAGGTTGGGGAAAGTAGTGAACACTACAAACAACAGATTTAAATTTCATTGAGTTCGTGTGAATGTTTTGGGATGTTTGGAAAAGAAAAATACCACCTCTATTACATTCTAAGATGGAGTGATCACGCGTTCATTACCCTAGATGCATCTTCTTTCTCAGAAAAGTAAACTTTTTAAATGTATGCAAAATTTCAACATACATCCTGTAAGTGGACTCATACAGTCCATACTCATACTGAAGTCCCGCCTTCTCATTAGTACTACTGGTCTACATGTACATCTACATCAATCAGTGGTCAGATTGCTTCCCACCACACACACAGCAACATTCCTACTTTTTAAACATACTTAAAGCCCCTGAACAACATCCTAACCATGATGGACAGTGTGTCCCCAGTGTCCTCTTTTTTAAAACCTAAATACAGTTAGTTTATTCTTAGTTATGCGTGTTTGTTTTTATACAAAAAAAATACAATAAAACAAAACAGTACAAACAAACAAACATGAAAAATGATTAATCAATCTGCAGATTTGTCCTAAATACCAGAAGAATGATGTAAGGCTAGCATGAGGTATATGCTACCTCAGTAACACTAGACAGACACAAAGTCAATATTTCTTCATTATTAATGACCTTTAGTGCTTCATCTGCAGGAAGTTAGGATCCATTAAGTCCTCATCTTACAGCTCGTTTCTCCTGACCACAGCTTTCCTCGGTAAGGAACACTGAGAACGTACACACGGGACCCACCTCCCTGTCTGACATTGACTAGACCCTGCCTCACTCTTGGAGACAGGATCTTATTTGTTAATGGAGGATCTCAGTGGACCTGGTCTATGATCTTCACTGAGGACACAGTAAATGTTTCATCTGTCCACATATTAGCACATCACTAAAACATCAATACCTGACCAAATAGATATTTCTATGTGTGGACCTCCCTGAGCTCCTGCATCCGGCTCAGAGGATGGAAATACTAAAGCTGTTATTGGTATAATTGACTTGAGATTCCCCACCAATATTCACTGCTTTCCACCTGCACTGCACAGTAGGAGACGGCAATATAATGGGTAATCTGTTGTGACAAATGGTAAAAATATGCTTTTCCAACTATGTTGTGGATTTTGTCAGAAACTGCATAGATCATTATTCAGTGAACATATGTTATTGGAACATGAAACATGAACCTTGAATATTTAAAAAAATATGCATTTTTAAATATATAATTTTGTCCCATTTTCCCCACCCAATCACATGGAATGCATCCAACACTAGAAGCAACACTCTCTCTCTGACATGGGCTGTAGATGGCAAACAGCAAGACCTGGGATTCCAAACGGTTTGGTTCAGCTCCCTCCTGAAGAACATTTTTCTACTTGAACACTTGAAGGCTAGCTTTACTGGCTTTGTACTTTTGTCTTTCAATACAATCCTTAACAATTTGCCTGAAAACTAAACTAAGGAAATACATCCTGGCAGGTTGCCAAGTACTGCAAGTTTGTTGTGATAGTCATTGAGTCATTGGGTTGGCGGTGGCCTTTTTGTTGTATGACCCCTAATTACCCCTAGATATATGGGGTCGTAACCTCACAGACCTGGCTTAGTTTGTTCGTTCAGGTTTTGCAGAACAGTTCACATGGAGGCATGTAGTGCCCAAAGCTATTGCCTTCACCAAAGTCTGAAGGAATATTAAAATTGTAAATTTCAAGGCAGAAACTATCATTAGCTTAGCACAGGAAAAGGCTAAAATGATAAACAGCTGGTTGCTGCGTAATGAGACCATTTGCATATTTCGCAAAACTACAACTGACTACAAAGTGTAAATGCATGTGGCTATAATCTTATCAGGAAACAACCCACATACTAGTTACACACTGCAATCATTTGTGAATGCTGAAACTTCTAAAATGCAGATCACTGACATACTGTGTGTTGTGGAAAGGACTTGAAATCCTAATATCTGTGACATATTGTTCACACCTACTGCACAGGCTTTACACATGGCTTTAACATGACTCTATTTGGACTTGGTAATAAAACTGGTGTAGAAAAACAAACCTGTAAGTGCACGTGGCAAATAGAGATAGAACATGGAAATACAAAGTGTTTCACTGAGATTTTATTATGCCCTGTAGAGCTGCTGCTTAAGAAAGTTATATGCAATTTCTGAGAAAAGCTTTTTTAACAGTGCTTCTGTCACCACTAGTGCTTAGAACCCAGCTTTGATACCTTGTTCCGTTAAAATGTTCTTAAACGTATGTGTAATGACTATATGTGACATAGAAACCATGTAGTACTATAATTAATACCCAGTTATAGGATCAGTAGGGCTGGATGATATGGATGGATATTGATATTTGATGTGAAAAATACAATGTGAACAAAATGAAATCCATGAAATCCATCTTCTGTATTTTTGAACTATTTTTAACACTAAAATTTGATCTTCATTTCTTCTTTACACACACTAAGTCTCATGCCTCCTCCATAGAGTGTACATTAGTGTGTGAGTGGGGGTGAGAGCAGGGGGCAGAGCAGAGCGAGCGAGCAGAAAAAAATCTCTGCAAGAAGAAACTTGAATACCGGAATATCGCCTTGGCCCACATCTTGCTCTGTTTATATCTCGATATCAATATAAACACTGATATTACCCAGCCCTAGGTTTCAGTGGATCATGTAAGCACAGTGAACTGATGAAGACAGTAGTCATGAAATGTGTGTTGCTATGTAATCACGGAAACAAAACCATGCAGTTTTTGCTTTACTGACAGAAGAAAAATAGTCACTGATTCGGAGTCTGGCAGTGCTGTATGTTTCCCACTCGTTTCCCACTCCCAAGTGTTTAGAAATGTTCCACATTTCTTGTTCAGGAATCACGATACACAGAAAAAAGTACCTAGTATTTCATCAATTAAGCTTTGTTATACACATTCATATTGTTTAATTACACATTCAATCCCAGTCCACATTGAGCACCTCATCATCTATGATGGAAGAGCTAAAGAAAGAAAAGCCAGAGGGAAGGCCTGTGGAGCCTGCTGTGCCTAGCTCAAAACACTTCCTCTTTTTGGAGTTCACCAACTGTTCCCCAGCTCCCTCGGTCGCACCACGGTCCTCTGTCTTTGTGCTGGGTATGTGTGGCCTGCGAGTTTCTGCACCATTCTCTGTGGCCGAGTTCATTAAAGCCAGTGGTTTGGTGTTTTTCTGCTCCCTTCTTTCCTCCACATTGACCACAGCAGTGTTTGAATGTCTGTTTTCCACTGTGCTGGAAGCCTTTTCCATCATACTGTTCTTGGAAACTGGTGAGGATTTTGGCTTTTGTCCTGTAGCTATGGAGGGCTTTTCTTGGCTCCTTTCCTCAGAAGAAATGAAAGAGAACCTGGAAAGTTTGGCCAGGGTGGAGGAAGTAACTTTAGGTGTTGTTGGGTGACCTGGCCCTTGGAGAGGCACAGGGGAATGGTCGGATGCATATGTAAAAGCACCTGAGGTTAAACCAGACAATTTCTCTAGAAGTTGCTGACGTTTGTGCTCCAGTTTTTTACTTCCTCCACTCGCCCTATGTAACTCCTCAGATGGAAGCTCCCTGACCTTGGCTTCAACTCGCTGATGGAGCTTCTTACTTGCACTGCTGCCCTCTGCTGTCCACTCAGAAAACACACAAGTTTCACTCTCCACCCACTCTCCTGCTTTCCTTTGCTGTTCTGTGGGTTGTCTGGCATTGGTGCCACTTTCACTTCTATCGACTTTATCCACTTTATGAAGTGTTTCACTGTTAGCATTAGGAACGTAACCAGCATGATTTGCATGCCCCATTCTTTCTCTAGGCTTGTAGGTAAAGCTGGACAGTTTGTTGCGTAGATCTTCCCCACTCTCTGCTTTGTCAATGGACTGTTGTTCTACCACAGGGACACCATCCGAATAAGCTTTCCTTTTGGAAGGCTGCTTTTTAGCTACCAAAGGCGTGTGGTGGGAGGGAAACCTGTTTGGAAAAAACATCTGCTCCAAATCGTCACCAGTGTCTCTTGTCCCACCCTCAGTCATCTTCTCTTTTCTCAGCAGGGGTTCCCCTCTCAATCGTTTGGCCCGGAGCTTTTTGGAGCATTTCTCCACAACAAAAGTATGAATCTTGGCTCCTTGCATATCCCTGCCTGCGTCAGCTCCCACCTCCACGGCCCCAGCAGCCTCCTTCTCCCACGCAGAACCCTTGCCATGTACAGAACAGCTGTTGCTAGGCAACACAGCAGGGCTCCCCGGTTTGGCAGCATTCTGTGTGGAGGTTGTGATGGGAGACACTGGGGGGAAAGTGTTCCTTGCCTTATCTGGACCAGTTAAACCATCAAACCAGTCAAGGCCTGGGTCAACTGCGGGGGTCGTCTCACTGTCCTTGCTCTCTATACGTGTATTGCTGTGATGCTCCACTCCAGATGAGTCATGAGAACTATTTTGCAGTAGAAAAAAAAAAGACATCACGTTTAAAAATAGACCACCACTAGGGGCGCCTTCTTGTGCTGAAATGAATAATTCTTCTATATCTGCCTAATATATCTACAATGCTCTCTGTACTACTGTTCTGATTTTACTGTCATTCCAGAATCTCACTGTATCAAGTGCCTTACTCTGTATACTGTATTGACCTTAAATGCCTTGTCCTACCTTAAACTGTCCTGCATTTAATATGTGTACACTATTGCCACTGAGGACAGTGAAGAATCTTGGACTGAATAGTCTAACCATGGACTGAATTGTCTCCATATCCTTAATCAAATATTTCTGATAATCACTCTAAGGTAGGGTATACCTTGAGAGCTGCTTTAACTCTCTGTCAAGGATGTGGGTCAAACCCAGGGCCTCCAGCACAATCTGACACTGTGTTCTATATTGCTCTCTTGGGTTGTCAGGGAAGGAGGTGTGCAATGTGTTCACATTCCCAAGTAGTGCACCACCCTGTGGCAAAGACAAGTAAAAGTCAAATCAAATGCTCTCTACTTAAAAGACTTGCAAAAAGAGCTTTATTGCAAAGTAATAAGACATACCTGCATGGAGCACTCCATAATTGACACAGCCACAACAGCATCTTCCACTGTGACCATCTCTCTGAACATTAGCCTTGCATGGGCTGGGAAGTGGTAAAAAGAAAACAGAGTATGACAAATGTTCTTTATTATGGCGATGATATTTCAAAGATGATCATTCATGTTCACATATGAATAAAAAGTTAAATTGTATATACAGTGGCAAGAACAAGAATTTGATGTACTGACGATTTTGCAAGCTTTCCCACCATCAAAGAACGAAGGTCTGTAATTTTTATTGTAGGTACACTTCAACTGTGAAAGACAGAATCTAAAAAATCCCCCCAAAAACTAGAAAATCTAATTTCTAAAAAAATTGATTAGCATTTTATTTCATGAAATAATTATTTGATCACCTACCAACCAGCAAGAATATGGCTCTCACTGACCTGTTAGTTTTTCTTTAAGAAGGCCTCCTACTCTGCACTCACCTGTATTAATAGCACCTGTTTGAACTTGTTACCTGTATAAAAGGACACCTGTCCAGACACTCATATACTAATCTAATACTAATAATCATACTCCCAGCTTTCCACCATGGCCAAGACCAAAGAGCTGTCCAAGAACACCAGGGACAAATTTGTAGACATGCACAAGGCTGGGATTGGCTAAAGGGCAATAGGCAAGCAGGTTGGTGAGAAGGCTGTTGCTGCAATTATTAATGAATGGAAGAAATACAAGATGTCAAACTTCCTTGGTCTGGGGCAAGATCTCACCTTGTGGGGTAAGGATGATTCTGAGAAAGGGCAGGAATCAGCCCAGAACTACATGGGAGGAGCTTGTTAATGACTCAAATAGAGCTGGGTCCACAGTCTTAAAGATTACCATTAGTAACACACCACGCCATCATGGATTAATATCCTGCAGGGCACACAAGGTCCTCTTGCTCACGCCTGCACATGTCCATTTGAAGTTCACCAATAACCATCTGGATGATCCAGAGGAGGCATAGGAGAAGGTCATGCGGTATTTTTGGCATGACAATGACCAAAAATACACAGCCAGGGCAACTAAGGAATTAGAGGTTAATTCCGTAAGAAACATTTCAAGGTGCTGATATGGCCTAGCGAGTCTCAAGACCTGAACCCAATAGAAAATCTTTGGAGTGAGATGGAATTCAATGTTGCCCAGCAACAGTACTGACACCTGATAGATTTGGAGAAGATCTGTATGGAGGAGTGGGCCAAAATCCATTGTATCAAATACTTATTTCAAGCAATAGAATGCAAATGCATATTGTTAAAAATCATACAAATACATTTTCTGGTTTGTTTTTTAGATTCTGTCTTTCACAATTTAAGTGTACTTATGATAAAAACTTTGCAATCCTAAGAATTAGTCTGTCTGTTGCTCTGCTTACTTTGTAAGCACCTCATTTCACGCTTATCTTTAATGATCGTGATCCCACAGGACCACCACAGAGCAGGTATTATAGAGTGTTTAAACACTGTATTAGACACTCCTACTTAGTTGTTCCTTGTAGATTTAAAGTCACAGACAGAGGATCATTTGATTCGGTACAGTTTGTATTGGTCATCCTTTAGTCCTATATCAGTGCTCACAGGACGCAGCCCACAGAATTCAGTTGGCATATTTCTGGTAGGTGGACTATTCTCAGTCAAGCAAAGACACTGAGGGGTTTAAACACTCCAGCAGCACTGCAATGTCTGACCTACTACCATCCCAACAAACACAAACACACCACCATGTCAGTGTCACAGCAGTGGTAAGAATGACCCACCACCCACATAATACTTGCTCTCTGTGGGACATTCTGTGTCTTGACCTTTGAATTAAAGGGCAAAAGGCACTATAGGTATTACAGACTGCAATTACAGAACTATAAATTGGAGCTGACGAGGGCTGGGCAATTAATCGCAATTTAATTTACACACACAACTAACAGACTTATTCTCTAACTGACTTGTTTTTGCCCATATTGGTTCTCTTTTTTTTTTTGCCAGGATAGAGACAGACACTTGACAAAACCATAGTAAGACTGACTGTAGCATTCATACCCATAATGATCAATAATACTGCAGCTGTGCAAACCAGCTGTATTGCATTTACCAGTAGAGTTCCATAATGAAACTGGGCTATAATTAGAATTTGACTGGCTTATACAGTAAAGTAACAGTAATTTCACCCAAATACTAAATGTATACTGGAAGTACATGTTCATAGTTTAGTTCACATCAGCATGAGGTATACTGACGCAGGACCGAGGGAGTTCCAGGTTTAACCAATTATTGAAGACAATTATGTCACTTAGTTATTACTACTACACACATGTACAGTGGGGAAAATAAGTATTTAGTCAGTCACCAATTGTGCAAGTTCTCCCACTTAAAAAGATGAGAGAGGCCTGTAATTGACATCATAGGTAGACCTCAACTATGAGAGACAAAATGTGAAAAAAAAATTGAGAAAATCATTTTGTCTGACTTTTAAAGAATTTATTTGCAAATAATGGTGGAAAATAAGTATTTGGTCAATAACAAAAGTTCATCTCAATACTTTGTTGTATATCCTCTGTTGGCAATGACAGAGGTCAAACGTTTTCTGTAAGTCTTCACAAGGTTGGCACACACTGTTGCTGGTATGTTGGCCCATTCCTCCATGCAGATCTCCTCTAGAGCAGTGATGTTTTGGGGCTGTCGGAGGGCAACACGAACTTTTAACTCCCTCCAAAGGTTTTCGATGGGGTTGAGATCGGGAGACTGGCTAGGCCACTCCAGGACTTTGAAATGTTTCTTACGAAGCCACTCCTTTGTTGCCCTGGCAGTGTGCTTGGGATCATTGTCATGCTGAAAGACCCAGCCACGTTTCATCTTCATTGCCCTTGCTGATGGAAGGAGGTTTGCACCCAAAATCTCACAATACATGGCCCCATTCATTCTTTCATGTACACGGACCAGTCGTCCTGGTCCCTTTGCAGAGAAACAGCCCCAAAGCATGATGTTGCCACCCCCATGCTTCACAGTTGGTATGGTGTTCTTTGGATGCAACTCCGCATTCACTGTCCTCCAAACACGACGAGTTGTGTTTTTACCAAATAGTTCTACTTTGGTTTCATCTGACCATATGACATTCTCCCAATACTCTTCTGGAACATCCAAATGCTCTCTAGCAAACTTCAGACGTGCCTGGATATGGACTGGCTTAAGCAGGGGGACACGTCTGGCACTGCAAGATCTGAGTCCCTGGCGTCGTAGTG